>OX578136.1:27135905-27573405 GCA_951213105.1 Amaurobius ferox
TTAGGATATTTCCAGAACAAGTTGAGAGTTTCCAAAGAAATTTGGTACGATTATTTAATTGGTAACAAATGAGGCTTTAGATTGAGAATTTATTCCTTTAATGAGTTGAGATAGATCCTTGTTACCGAGCCGGTGCTATTCAGGGATAAACTTCCCCTAATAAACTTGATTTGGGTGGCCGTTGAACTTCCGGCTCGTTGCTCGGTCGACTTAGTTGTCGTCAGAGCTTGTAACAGAGTCACACAGTAATCAGAAACACTACACATTTTAAAAATAAAAAAAAACTCATTAAAACAATAACAATTTATTAAGTCCCAAGAACAAGCATTTCATTCACTACGTCGCTATTCTAATCATGGGCTGCTAAACGCCTCTGTAACCCGCTTATGCGAAAAGAGAGAGAGTGGGATGACTCACTGCTATGTGCCCCTCAGCACCACTTAAATTTCGAATAGGGAGATAAATAAATGCAATTAAGGGTGAGCGTCAATAAATTTTCTGTCCTATCCGCGCTTTGTTAACTTTCGCGGCACACATATTTCGCCGAAATTCTGCTCAAACAGTTGCGAAATATTTTTTTATAGATAGAATGCTATGCTTAGATTATATTAAAACTAAATTTAATACCCAATAAAACATAGAATATATGTTTTAATTTAATTTAAAATACTTTTGGTGCTGCCATCTGTTGTAATGTAATTCATACCGACTATTTTTATTTTTTAATGAACATTTTTAAATGTCTATTCCTTCTAATACGCTATTAAATACAACAACAGATCATATATAATGCCATAATCACGGAAACGTAATTGAACTTGGACTTGAAGACAAAGGAACTTGAAGACAAAACTGCAGTCCTCAGTAATGTACATTCAGATCCTTTATCAAATCTATAGAATGATAAATTACCTTTCCGTGATTGTGACATTATTATATATGATCTGTTGTTGTATTTAACACTGTATTAGAATGAATAGACATTTAAAAATGTATATTAAAAAATAAAAATAATCGGTATGAATTAAATTACGACAACAGATGGCAGCACCAAAAATATTTTGAATTAAAATAAAAAATATATTCTATGTTTTTGGGGGCATTAAATTTAGTTTTAATATAATCTAAGCATTGCATTTTATCTTTCAGAAAATATTTCGCAACTGTTTGAGCAGAATTTCGGCGAAATATGTGTGCCGCGAAAGTTAACAAAGCGCAGATAGGGCAGAAAATTTACTGACGCTCACCCTTAAAATCATCTTACCGATTTTTAACACTTTACAACAAAGTTGAAAAGTGTTTATGACTTTGTTCATTCTGTCTGTCTGTCTGTCTGTCTGTCTGTCTGTCTGTCTGTCTGTCTGTCTGTCTGTCTGTCCGTTAGCACGATAACTGCCGTAAAAATGAGTTTATCAAAATGAAATTTTAGTATGTTGTTCAGACGGTCTGTAGGACCTATGGGAATATAAATAAATAATATCACCCAATTAGTTTTTTATTGAACCCGGGTTGAAAAAATGAAATACATTAAACCCTATGGGACCTAATTTTTCAAACATTTTTTAAGTAAATTTAAAATTCACGAATTGCTTCGAAATTTTTAGGAAATATTCACATTATCCCATAGAATATATAAAAAAAAATTCAGTAAAATATGTTAAGTAGTTTTTTAATTAAAAAAATTATTTTATATAGGGAAAAAAACAAATTCAATTAAATTCTGACTTTGGGATATCTTCCAGAAAGAAAAGAGAGAGATATTATATAATAAATATCTCTCCATTTGTTTAAACGTTTTGCATATGGGAGTGGCTTCATATTTTAAAATAAATTTAGTAGATAACAATTTTTCATTTTTTTTAAATTTTATATAACTCTTCATGATAAATTTAATTGATGGCATTTTAAATGCACTTTCCTACGTCCTAGAGAGTTAAAATTTGGTACACAGCTTAAATTTGTTGAACATTTTATTCGACAAAAATTTGATGGATCTTTAAATATAGATCATACATTTTTTTCGAAATGGCCTGAAAATAATCCCCGTTCACTTCTATAAATCATTGGTGTAATATTGTTAAAAATTCTGATGTGGACAGCACATGTCTTTCTCTGCAGACTCATATTCGTTCTCTTTATTTATTCAATGATAATTTGAGTTTATCTGCACAACATAAGTATTTTAAATGACATTGAATTTACACGTTAAACTTAAATTTGGTTCTCATTTGATAGCTGGACTTATTGTCAAAGGTGGCGTAGCGAAAACGCGAAAAAACTAGAATATCTCAAAAACGGCTAGTCCTAGAGTAATGGGGTTAGTCTTATTCTTTTTGTTGTCAAAAATCACATATAAAATAGGAATTTAATTGATATAATTGAGCAGACGTAGTCTTTTATTTTTATATATAACGATTTTTGCTGGCCATTTCGCAAAAATAGCCCGTTCCTTTTTCCCGAATCGTAGTAGAATAACCTACAAATGATTTATATACAAAATTTTGTTAAATTTGGTATATAAATCACTTGTAGGTTATTGAAATATTATACTCCAAATTTTGTTAAATTTGGTTCATTAGTTTTTAGCTAGAGTGGATAAAGGCAATTTCTGCGGCCATTTCGCAAAGAAGGCAGATTCTTTTATTGCGAATCGTACTATAATCTAATGAACATCAGGATTTCCCACAAAAAACATACCTACCAAATTGTATGAAATTCGGTCCATTAGTTTTTCAATTAGAGTGGATGTAATATCCACACAGAAACATACATAGATACACCCTTACACACACAGACGTCTTCCTAAAAGTAGTTTTTTCGTGTTCTAGAAGTCCCAAAACGTGTAGATCCTTTGAAAATTCGAGTTCCGATCTTCGGCACGATTCCAATACTTTGAGTACATACACATACACATATATATTATCTGTGTATTATCTGTGTATCTAAATTCCGTGCCTATGCAATTACAATAGTTGTGATTTTAAATGATCCCTAAACTTTTATTATTTCTTCAAGGAAGCCTAATTTTAACATATGCAGAATGCAAATATCTCAAGCGATTGTAAGATGAATTACATAAGAATTGCTGAATTTTTTTCACACAAAATTATTTAGCTCTGGAGTCTGGAATACAAGTTATATGAATGAAATATTCATTGATTTTGCATAAAGAATCAGATGATTTATATTTCGATACAGTTTTAAATATTTAGGTATACTGTAGTACTGTGATAATGTAAAAGATATTACCACTGAATGAATCACATTTTAATTTTTAAATGAAATTACATTTCAGTTGGAAAGTGTTTCATAATCAATGCTTATGTATGATTGATCTTTCTTGTTAGAAGTTCTCGGGGTATTGTGACCGCTCGGTTCTCTTCCGCTCAACCTCACTAAACACAAACCCTTTTAACTCACTCGTACATATCACTTGTGAAACTTTTCCGCACAAACTCACCGATGATACTCTCTAAAATGACCAATGTGCCATAATGTCCCCCCTTTTGGGGCGCTCCTACCTATATAGCCTCAAACGCGCGCGAAAAACGTGTCGCTATCTCCTTTGATCTCGTCACAGCATCAAAGGCGGGATTCCCTGCGTTTTCACTGAATGTAAGACATACGCCTTGCTTTTTAAGACCTCGCGGTCCGTCCACAATAAACTCCTTTCAATATCTCGCTCCGCATCAGTGTCCCCTTTATCAATGGGGGCTGGCCCCCTTACGCGAGTTGGTCAGTCGGCTTTCTCCGACACCTGACCGGGCGGCATTTTATGACTTTTACCTTGATTCAGAAATACACGCCTGCATTTCTAATCAAAGGGGTTTTTAAGTTCTCCTTTTCACATACGTTGAATGCAAAGATAAAGCCCTCCGATTTTCAAAAGCGTCCCTGGCGATATTACCGACACGTAACTCAACCCAACTTTCGCGCCAAAATTCCAGAGCTCTCCTTCGCAATTGTTACCTTACAATTTCGAAGTGCGCACCTGAGATTTCTAAAAACCGAAATCATGTGGGTAGCTCTCGTTCATTGTAATCTCAGCGAAGCTCATGTTTACATGGCCCATGGCTGATAACATTCCTAACGAAACATAACATAACATAAGAAACTAACTAACGAAACATAACATAAGCCCATGGCTGATAACATCCCTAACAAAACCAGGGGGAAAGATCTTCCCTGCGGGACAGTCGGTCAAAAAAAAATCCGAACACTGCGCTGTATTCCAGCTCTTTGGGTCTCACAATAAACAAACCAAATGTATCATTAGACGCAGAATAATAACAAAATAAGTAATTTAGTAATTTGCACACATAATGTCTTCCGATTAAACTTCACAAACTCGATTTTTTCCAAAGGGCAACACCACTTTTGATAACATATTCTGATTTTCCTGGTCTAAACACCTCGAATTCATATAATATTTATATATTTTACTCAAGCCGTTGGGGAGCTATGACTACTTGAAATGTTCAGTTCCTAATGTTGAACGGGTGCTGAAATTTTTCCTTTATGTTTTTTGAAATAAGTAGCCTATCGAACTAATTCCTTTTTTAACACTTTAGAACATAGTTGAAAAGTGATTATGACTTTGTTCATTCTGTCTGTCTGTCCGTTCGCACGATAACTGCCGTAATAATGACTTTATCAAAATGAAATTTTAGTATGTTGTTGAGACTGTCTGTGGGACATATGAGAATGTAAATTAATAATATCACCCAATTAGTTTTGGATTGAACCCGGGTTGAAAAAATGAAATATATGGAATCCTATGGGACCTAATTTTTCATATATTTTTAAGCGAAGTAAAAATTCACAAATTGCTTCGAAAATCTTAAAAAATATTCAAATTATCCCATAAAATATATATGAAAACATTTCAGCAAAATATGTTCGGTAGTTTTTTAAGCAAAAATTAAAATAGTAATTACACCCATATAATATGAAGAGATGAAGTGACCCGCTTCAAAATAAAATATGCCATCCATCTTTTTTTCCCAGACTAAAAATCGTGATTTTTAAAATTCTTTTAAATTTATATTTAGTGTTGTATCCGTCCTAAAACCGCTTTATTTTTGCGTATTTTCTGTGAATCTATATTCCTCGTCAACGTAATTACAATATTTTTTAGTTTAAATGATCATCAAACTTTGATTATTTCTGCACCGAAGCCTAATTTTAATGGATGCAGAATGTAAACAAGCGATTGTAAGATGAGGTGTATAAGAATTGCTGAATATTTTTCATGCAAAATTATTTAACTCTGGAGTCTGGAATAAAAGTATATGAATAAAATATTCACTGCTTTTACATAGAGAGCCAGACGATTTATATTTCGATGATGTCATTTGAATAATGTTCATTTTTTTCGATGAAGTTTTAAGTTTTCAAGTAAAATAAATTATTGTAATTCTGTGATAATTAAAAAATTAACACCTCTGAATATATCGCATTTTATAGATGTTTAAATAACATTACATTTCAGTTAGAAAGTGTTTCATAATCAATGCTTTATGTATGATTGAGCTTTCTTGTTTATATTATGATACTAAATAACTCAAGCAAAATATTTATCATTTTTTTTCTTTAAACAAATATTTAATATTAATTATGAATTCGGAAAATCATATTCGAAAAAAAAATGAATAGAAATGTGGGTAAATTTTGACAGCAATCCATACACACCGTAGGAAATATTTTTGGTGTTTAAAATTTTGGTTCATTCATTTTATTACTTATCGAAATAAAAATCTATATTCAAAAATATTCAAAACTGTATCAAAAGTGGGTAAAATTTGACAACAATCCATTCAGCACTGTAGTAAATTTTGGTGTGTAAAATTTTAGTTCATTCTTTTCAGTGCTTATCGAAATAAAAACCTATATTGAAAACTATATCATTCTGAAGCTTTTAGGGGACAATCCATCATTTGCCGATGAAAAATACTCAAAAGAAAAATTTAAAAATTACATTACAGTGCAAAGTTTGGACACTTATTCAGATAAGTGTTCAGACATTGTTATTGCACTTGCGTTGGGAAAAAAATCCATAATTTAAAGTGAAATGGCAAATTTAAAAGTCGATTCATCTTAGAACAATGCGTGTTATATTTGTTTCTCATTATATAACTTCAACTTTACGTTAAATATTATAAAAGCATTTTATATGAAATAATTTTAATTTCGAAGTTCATTCAAAGGTTGAAATATACAATAATAAATAGTGAAATTGCAAATTAAACTAAATGCCTATATTTCTTCTGTGTGAGAATGCACTTGAAGAATATGTAGGCAATGACTAAATTTACATTCTTGGGAATTTATATGGTGCACAAGATAGTTGGGTTATCTCATTGAAAACATAAATAATAATATATCTTTTTAATTATTTTTGAATGGTTAACTACATTTAGAAGATATAACGTATAAAGAACCTTGCTGACTCAACCGGGAATCGAACCCTGAATCTCCTAACTGTCCAGCAGACGCTCTATCGTTAAGCTGCTGAGATGAAATTGTAAGCTCTTATTGCCGAAGTGGACTCTGCATTCTCCAACGTCTAATATCAGATTGTCGGGCAACTGACAATCTGACTGACCACCTCCTGCTACTTTTACCTCAGGTAAGTCTTCTCTTAATACTATTTTTACATGCGTGGTCGTTATATTCTCAATTTGAAATCGGTTCTCAATCTTGCAGAATCCAATGAATCTGTACTAGTCGTACTAGGGTCACTTTCAGACCTCTAACATTTTTACACTAACCTACAGGGTTGATTTGTTCAGGCGCCATTGCAAAGAGTCTTGCAGACCCAATCGGGAATCCAACCCTGGATCTCCGAACTGGCCAGCTGAAGTTCTACCGTTGAGCTACTGGGACGAAATTGCAAGCTCTTATCGAAGTGAACTCTGCAAGCGATTACTGCGAAGAACATTTTTTATGCAAATTTTATGTTTCGTATCTATGTTTCAAAGTAAACTATTCTATAAAATGTTAATGACAGTCAGCTTTGGAGATCTGTTTTATGTAACGCTGGAATTATTTCGGCAGAATACCGACCTTGTCTACAGCTTGATATTGTGGTGCTCAAACAATTGGATCACCCACACACTTCCATGACTTTGATTGAAAAATAGGGCAGTAGCACCTTCAAAATGATATTTGAAGTGTTTATGAGAGTCTGCATAAAATGAGAGTTAGCATAAAATGTTATGAGAGTTAGGATAGTTATGAGAATTAGCATAAAATGTCAATGTGCGTCAGCTTTGGAGATTCGTTTTATGTAAAGTTGGAATTATTTTGTCAGAATACCAACCTTGTCTACAGCTTCATATAGTGGTGCTCAAACAATTGCGTCACCCACACACTTCCATGACTTTGATTGAGAAATAGGGCAGTAACACCTTCAAAATGATATTTGAAGGGTTTATGAGACTCTGCATAAAATGAGAGTTAGCATAAAATGTTATGAGAGTTAGGATAGTTATGAGAATTAGCATAAAATGTCAATGATCGCCAGCTTTGGAGATCCGTTTTATGTAACGTTGGAATTATTTCGGCAGAATACCGACCTTGTCTACAGCTTGATATAGTGGTGCTCAAACAATTGGGTCACCCACACACTTCCATGACTTTGATGGAAAAATTGGACAGTAACACCTTCAAATGGATATTTGAAGTGTTTATGAGAGTTTGCATAAAATGTTATGAGAGTTAGTATAGTTATGAGAGTTAGCATAAAATATTAATGAGAGTTAGCTTTGGAGATCCTTTTTATGTAACGTTGGAATTATATCGCAGAATACCGACCTTGTCTACAGCTTGATATAGTGGTGCTCAAGCAATTGCGTCACCCACACACTTCCACGACTTTGATGGAGAAATAGGGCAGTAACACTTTTAACGTGATATTTGAAGTGTTTAATATTGATAAATACAGTGAAGAGAAGGTCATGCAGTAAAGCACAAATACATATTACCGGTTCGTGAATGATGTTATCTGTAATGGGAACGCAATACTAAATCAATATATATCATAATAAATGATATGTCAAAGAACATTTTCTGATTTGTTACTCGCTCATCAGTTACTTATTGTTTCAAGGTCTAGTGAATCAATACCAGAGAGAAAAACATTCCTAAATAATTCCTTGAAAGCGTCTTGTCACATTTGTTTCCTGTTTGCTCTATTATCTGTGGAAGTAGAAACCTCTCAAATGAATGTCAGGAGACTTTCAATGACACTTTAGAAGATCATTTATGAACAGAGGAGTGGAGTGAATTTTTTGTTCATCCAATTCATTCAGTTTCTGTTGAATAATATGGTTGATTTTTTTTTTTTCATTTAACATAGAATTTAAGTTTCAAAATAATAAATGTCAAATGTTATTCCTTAGATTTAAATAATAAGGGGGTCATAAAACTGTTAAACCAGCAAGAAAATCGAATTTCCTTCAAGAAAATAAAAAATAAAAAATAAAAATAAAATATATATATATATATATATATATATAAATATATATATATATATATAATATATATATATATATATATATATATATATATATATATATATATATATATATATATATATATATATATATATATATATATATATATATATATATATATAAATATATATATATATATATATATATATATATATATATATATTTATATATATATATATATATATATATATATATATATATATATATATATATATATATATATTATATATATATATATATATTTATATATATATATATATATATATATATTTTATTTTTATTTTTTATTTTTTATTTTCTTGAAGGAAATTCGATTTTCTTGCTGGTTTAACAGTTTTATGACCCCCTTATTATTTAAATCTAAGGAATAACATTTGACATTTATTATTTTGAAACTTAAATTCTATGTTAAATGAAAAAAAAAAAATCAACCATATTATTCAACAGAAACTGAATGAATTGGATGAACAAAAAATTCACTCCACTCCTCTGTTCATAAATGATCTTCTAAAGTGTCATTGAAAGTCTCCTGACATTCATTTGAGAGGTTTCTACTTCCACAGATAATAGAGCAAACAGGAAACAAATGTGACAAGACGCTTTCAAGGAATTATTTAGGAATGTTTTTCTCTCTGGTATTGATTCACTAGACCTTGAAACAATAAGTAACTGATGAGCGAGTAACAAATCAGAAAATGTTCTTTGACATATCATTTATTATGATATATATTGATTTAGTATTGCGTTCCCATTACAGATAACATCATTCACGAACCGGTAATATGTATTTGTGCTTTACTGCATGACCTTCTCTTCACTGTATTTATCAATATTAAACACTTCAAATATCACGTTAAAAGTGTTACTGCCCTATTTCTCCATCAAAGTCGTGGAAGTGTGTGGGTGACGCAATTGCTTGAGCACCACTATATCAAGCTGTAGACAAGGTCGGTATTCTGCGATATAATTCCAACGTTACATAAAAAGGATCTCCAAAGCTAACTCTCATTAATATTTTATGCTAACTCTCATAACTATACTAACTCTCATAACATTTTATGCAAACTCTCATAAACACTTCAAATATCCATTTGAAGGTGTTACTGTCCAATTTTTCCATCAAAGTCATGGAAGTGTGTGGGTGACCCAATTGTTTGAGCACCACTATATCAAGCTGTAGACAAGGTCGGTATTCTGCCGAAATAATTCCAACGTTACATAAAACGGATCTCCAAAGCTGGCGATCATTGACATTTTATGCTAATTCTCATAACTATCCTAACTCTCATAACATTTTATGCTAACTCTCATTTTATGCAGAGTCTCATAAACCCTTCAAATATCATTTTGAAGGTGTTACTGCCCTATTTCTCAATCAAAGTCATGGAAGTGTGTGGGTGACGCAATTGTTTGAGCACCACTATATGAAGCTGTAGACAAGGTTGGTATTCTGACAAAATAATTCCAACTTTACATAAAACGAATCTCCAAAGCTGACGCACATTGACATTTTATGCTAATTCTCATAACTATCCTAACTCTCATAACATTTTATGCTAACTCTCATTTTATGCAGACTCTCATAAACACTTCAAATATCATTTTGAAGGTGCTACTGCCCTATTTTTCAATCAAAGTCATGGAAGTGTGTGGGTGATCCAATTGTTTGAGCACCACAATATCAAGCTGTAGACAAGGTCGGTATTCTGCCGAAATAATTCCAGCGTTACATAAAACAGATCTCCAAAGCTGACTGTCATTAACATTTTATAGAATAGTTTACTTTGAAACATAGATACGAAACATAAAATTTGCATAAAAAATGTTCTTCGCAGTAATCGCTTGCAGAGTTCACTTCGATAAGAGCTTGCAATTTCGTCCCAGTAGCTCAACGGTAGAACTTCAGCTGGCCAGTTCGGAGATCCAGGGTTGGATTCCCGATTGGGTCTGCAAGACTCTTTGCAATGGCGCCTGAACAAATCAACCCTGTAGGTTAGTGTAAAAATGTTAGAGGTCTGAAAGTGACCCTAGTACGACTAGTACAGATTCATTGGATTCTGCAAGATTGAGAACCGATTTCAAATTGAGAATCAACCTTCAAAATGATATTTGAAGGGTTTATGAGACTCTGCATAAAATGAGAGTTAGCATAAAATGTTATGAGAGTTAGGATAGTTATGAGAATTAGCATAAAATGTCAATGATCGCCAGCTTTGGAGATCCGTTTTATGTAACGTTGGAATTATTTCGGCAGAATACCGACCTTGTCTACAGCTTGATATAGTGGTGCTCAAACAATTGGGTCACCCACACACTTCCATGACTTTGATGGAAAAATTGGACAGTAACACCTTCAAATGGATATTTGAAGTGTTTATGAGAGTTTGCATAAAATGTTATGAGAGTTAGTATAGTTATGAGAGTTAGCATAAAATATTAATGAGAGTTAGCTTTGGAGATCCTTTTTATGTAACGTTGGAATTATATCGCAGAATACCGACCTTGTCTACAGCTTGATATAGTGGTGCTCAAGCAATTGCGTCACCCACACACTTCCACGACTTTGATGGAGAAATAGGGCAGTAACACTTTTAACGTGATATTTGAAGTGTTTAATATTGATAAATACAGTGAAGAGAAGGTCATGCAGTAAAGCACAAATACATATTACCGGTTCGTGAATGATGTTATCTGTAATGGGAACGCAATACTAAATCAATATATATCATAATAAATGATATGTCAAAGAACATTTTCTGATTTGTTACTCGCTCATCAGTTACTTATTGTTTCAAGGTCTAGTGAATCAATACCAGAGAGAAAAACATTCCTAAATAATTCCTTGAAAGCGTCTTGTCACATTTGTTTCCTGTTTGCTCTATTATCTGTGGAAGTAGAAACCTCTCAAATGAATGTCAGGAGACTTTCAATGACACTTTAGAAGATCATTTATGAACAGAGGAGTGGAGTGAATTTTTTGTTCATCCAATTCATTCAGTTTCTGTTGAATAATATGGTTGATTTTTTTTTTTTCATTTAACATAGAATTTAAGTTTCAAAATAATAAATGTCAAATGTTATTCCTTAGATTTAAATAATAAGGGGGTCATAAAACTGTTAAACCAGCAAGAAAATCGAATTTCCTTCAAGAAAATAAAAAATAAAAAATAAAAATAAAATATATATATATATATATATATATATAAATATATATATATATATATAATATATATATATATATATATATATATATATATATATATATATATATATATATATATAAATATATATATATATATATATATATATATATATATATATAAATATATATATATATATATATATATATATATATATATATATAAATATATATATATATATATATATATATATATATATATATATATATATATATATATATATATATATATATATATATATATATATATATATATATATATATATATATATATATATATATATATATATATATATATATATATATATATATATATATATATATATATATATATATATATATATATATATATATATATATATATATATATATATATATATATATAAAACTTTTCTGAACATTGTAAAACAATCCCCAAAAATATTTTCCGATGTTTTTCACTTTACTTTCTTCATACTATAGAATATAGTATAAAGAAAATATTGTTTTCGCAAAAATTTTATATTTTGAGACTTTGATGCCAATATGTGTTTTAAAACCTCGGGAACACGTTCTGACTATTTTTGAAATTATGTACGTCTGTCGTCTGCCTGTAGTCGAATTCATGTGTATACGATAGCTGCCACAAATATTAATGAAACTTTAATTCCGGCTTTATTATTAAACAACTGGAACTATATAGAACTTTTTAAAATTCGAACGAAAACTTCACAATTTATTCGCAATTTTATATTTTCTTAACTTGACAGCATAGGATAAAATTTGACATAATAACGTATAAAAAAGGTTATTTATGGTTCAATGATCATGAAAAACAGTTGTAGTGAAAAATAGCCGCGATACAATTTTTGCGTTCGTAACGTCATTAGCGCTGAGGGGGTACATTGCGCGCAAGACAGCTCTGGAACCTCCCAATACTTTTACAAGGAATTTTCAAGATCTATAAGGTATGTTAGTGTCTATGAAATGGCACTAAATAATTTCACGTTTTCCTGTCGCAAAATTATTTTTATGAAGGGTTGCTGCTGAAATTTTCAAAAATTTTGTGAAAGCTAAATACAACATCGCATTATATAAAATAGAGATTTATTTAGTTTCAGAATAAGCAATTGTTCCTGAAGTATAATTAGGCACCAAAAATGTTGTTTTGAATGCAAAAATTTCTGAATAATGTTACACGCAAACTGTCATACCAATATATATATTTTTTTATCAAAAGGATCAGAGTTTAAAACTCACTAAACAAATACTTCTTTATGTTATGTTTTTTTTTTTAATGTACATTAAAAGAAAATATAGATTTATCACTAGAAAGAAAAGGCGTGTTTTTATAATGTATACCTTATAAAAATATTGAATATGATGAAATGTTTTTTTTTACATTTTAACTTTTTAAGAGTAATATAAATCCTTGAAACAAAAGTAAAAATATTCAAAATCAAGAATTGAAGATATTATCAATGGTGAATTAATAGTTTCATGAGACTTACGCTAAATCATATTCGGAGTCTTTTGTGACCTCTTAAGTCGTATGTTGATTATTCAATAGTAACATATGTTGTCATGCAGTTTAGTACATAAGGTTATTATTTACTTATGGCTGGGAGTTCTTATTTGTGCATTAAAAGTAATGGTCTGCGCAGTTCCGTTAAGGTTCTGCCTTTCATGTCTCCTTCAAACATTCATACCAAAGTGAAAATCGTATAGTAGAGTTTAGTTAGCTCGAACTCAAAGCAGGACTGCCCATAGAGAAAAGGGGCAGACACCACTCGAGAAAAGTTTCGGCCATCAATAGGGGCCGGGAAACCTGATTTTTTTTCTCTTTCTCTTTTGTGTGTGGGGAGGGAAGGAGGAGAAAAGAAAAATAACTATAAGGACAGTGGCGAATCATGGGTGAGTGTGGCCCCAGCGATCTTTTCCGAAGAGCCCCCCACTCCTTACTTAAAAATACTTAAGTACTTAAAAATAAAGTACTTAAGTACTTAAAAATAAACACATTGAATCTTGCCCTATACAAATCTTGTTATGCTTTTTTTTTCATCCAACAAACATACTTGAAATATATGCACCTATAAGTTTGAACAGAAATTACATTAAAATGAGAATAGTAATATTTTATGAAAATATTGAACGCTACAAGTTTTTAAATATTATACATTTTTATTTGTTGCATTTTTATTTAAATATTGATATTACAGCACAATACTAAGGAAAGAACTAAGATAGAGGGTTATTGGTATAATGCCTTCAGTTGTGGTGGTGGTGGGGGGGGGGGGTGCTCACCACAGAAAATCAGAAATAATTTTTTATATTGTAAGCAAAAAAAATTGTTTTTTCTTAAAGATATTTTACATTTATTTTTCGATCAAAATGAGGCCCCACCCCCCTCTGAAACGAGACCCGACCCTCGACATCCACAAAATATGGATGCACCTAAAATACGCAAAAAGCTGTTTAAGGACGGATTATATATAAATTTAAAAGAACTTTAAAAATAACGATTTTGACACTGGGAAAAAATATGGATGCCATATTTTATTTTGAAGTGGGTCATATGATCTCTTCATATTATATGGGTGTAATTATTATTTTAATTTATAATTTTAAAAACTACCGAATATATTTTGCTGAAATTTTTTTTATAAATTTTATGGCATAATTTGAATATTTCCTCAAATATTCGAAACAATTTGTGAATTTTAACTTTACTTATAAATGTTTGAAAACTTTAGTTCCATGTACTTCATTTTTTCATCCTGGATTAGTCCAAAACTAATTGGGTGATATTGTTCATTTACATTCCCATATGTCGCACAGACCATCTTAACAACGTACTAAAATTTCATTTCGATAAAGTCATTTTTACAGCAGTTATCGTGCGAACGGACAGACAGAATAACCAAAGTCACAAACACTTTTCAACTATGTTGTAAAGTGCTAAAAATAAAGAAAACAACCTTTTTCGGAAGTTGTGTATGGTCTATTTAGCTTAATTAACATATATTACAACAAACTACTACCTGCTTCTTTGTCTCCAAGACTAACTGATACTTTTAATCCACTGTTTACTCAGTTACTGACAAAATATTTTAATTTCAGATTATTGTAGATAGCAGTTTAAGTGAATTTTTATATTTTACCTTTGCTATTTTTCTCTTCAATAAAATCAAAAATTTTTAATTTACAGAAAATATTTTGCTGCTGGATACATATTTATATGTTTGTCTTGGAATAACTATAACAAAAAATGTTATCTCTTTTAAAAACAACCATAATCAACAATAAAGTGCTAAAGAAATATTAAAATGCCAATAATAAAGCTAATTTATATCTTACTTCATTGCGTGGTAAATAATGGCAGCCATTAAGCTTGACATTTAAAGAAAAAAAAAACATATGGCGCAACAGAATAATACGCATGCGTTGCTACATTCTTTTCTGTATTTTTATTTTTCTGGGAAAATCGTTTTCAAGGACGAAGACCGTAAAAAGAACAAAAAAGGAAACTTGTTCAAATGTTTCGTGCGAAGACTTTTATTTGGACGACGATGTTTTGAAGAAACAAACGCGCAATGTTTATTCAGGGTTTTGAAGAGCACTTCAGTTCAAATTAATTGAATTTCAAGAAAACAGATTCTGTAAATGTAAGGATAAAGTTGGGTTGCATTTAGAATATTATCGCTTATTTTTGTTTTCAAAATGTTTATATGGTTATCATATGAATCGGAATTATTTTGATTTTAATGTAGAGTTGAACAAGCCTTGAATGTTAATCAGGCTCGCTGTGGGTGGACGTGATTATTATTGTTTGTTCCAAAAGTCTTAAGTAATGAAAAAATACGTCTGTACGTGTGTGTGCGTGTGTGTTTCTTTGTGTGTGTATGTGCGTCTTTGTGTGTGTATGTGTGTGTGTGTGTGTGTGTCTTTCTGTGCTGGTGTGTATGTGTGTGTGTGTCTTTGTGTGTGTATGTGTGTGTGTCTTTGTGTGTGTGTGTCTTTCTGTGCTTGTGTGTATGTGTGTGTGTGTCTTTGTGTGTGTGGGTGTGCCTTTCTGTGTGTGTGTGTCTTTCTGTGTGTGTGTGCGTGTCTTTCTATGTGTATATGGGTGTGTGCTTCTGTCTTCGTTCTCTCTTTCTCTCTCACTGTGTTTGGGTGTGTGTGTCTTTTTGACTTATTTCTCTCTCTGTGTGTATTTGTGTTGTCTATAACGGCAAATCTAAGCATCAAACAGTGACGAAATTTGGTACAAAGATACTTCAGAAGCTGGGACGATGCATCTTGACGGGAATTTTTTTTAAATGCTAGTTAGTTTTTTAGTTATTTTATCTTTTTAGAACGATTTTTAGCGATTTTCTTACACATCAGTTCTTCAGCGATCGAAAAAAATATTATCATAGTTTCTACCTTGACACCCTCGGAAAACTTAAAGAGCGTTCTTTCCATCGATGTTTAAACCGAATCTGTAGGACAATTTCTTCATATTTATTTTTTTAAATACATCGAAATTTGCATTTTTTAGGTTATCTGATACTTATTTCGTCGTATCCAGAAAAATAAGATTAACATAATTCTATAGTTTAGGAAAAAAAGTTGTGTTTATATCTTCGCATTCGAACAAAAATAGTTATTTTTAATTACTACTTTATTTTTTTTTTTTTTGTAATTTATCAAACAAACACATAAACATTTAAATTGTACATACCGTAAATGAAGTCCCTTGGATTTGTCTCTCTGACCGACGACGCATGCCTTACTCACTGTGAAATTTAAGCCAAGATCCTACAAAAAGAATAATTACCTTTAATTATTTAACTTTATTTTATTTTATTTTATTTTATTTTTTATTTATTTACTTTTATTTGCTTATTTATTTATGTATTTCATTTATTTATTTTACCTCCCACGGTTGTGAAGCGCATAGGAAATTTTGGTGCTTTGAAGAGGCGATTCTGTAAATGTATTATTTAAGTATCAGGTGCTTATTTAGGACCCGGGCAACGCCGAGTAATTCATTCTAGTGTTACATATCCAAAAAATGTTGGTTAAGATCGGCGTAGACTCAAAAAGGTTTAAAACCACTGGTGTAATGCTAAACGAACATGTCCGCCAGCGGGCATGGCCAGTTTAAGAACCTTTAAGTCCCATGGCTGGCATTTTTGGACCCCTTTTTATTTATAGTATAAATAATTAAGAAATTTAAATTAACTGATTTACAGGCTATGTTTAAAAATTTATTATTATTTATTATTATATATTTATTAATTATTATTTTACTTATTATTATTGTTGTTGTTGTTATATAATTAAAAATCTAAATAAAGATAATTTTATCTTTGTTAACAAAGTTGAAATCAATTGTTTAAAAAAAATTAATTTTCGAATATTTTTAAATAATAAATATTTTAAAAATAATAATGCTGGTGAAAAATAAAATGATATAAACTTATTGTAAAGTATTTAAACTTATAGTCAAGTATTTAAAAAGATATATTTTCTATGCATTAATAAATTCATCTATTATCTAAGACATGTAAAGACACAATCTACATAAAGATATAATATTTAAGACATAATGAGAATTCAACAATGAGACAAAATAAAAACAGTTGGTATTTTGAATTTTCAAAATCATAATACCGATACTTTGCTGATATTTTTGAATCTTTAATCCTTAATACTTTTCTCATAAGAAAAACTGGAAAATAATTATTATAAATTAACTATGACTAAATTTGAAAAGAAAGTGCTTTAACTAACCTAATTAAACTTGTAAACTTGTACACACAGAGAGCAACAATGAAAATAAAAATTCTTAAATTATCAAAAAAATAATAATAGCATTAGTCTTTTTGCCATGATCAGTAAAATACAGATTACTAAGTAAAGCAAAACAAAACAAGAAAAGCACGATTTAAAAAATAATAATTATATATAATAGTTTCACATTATATAAAGTTATGTAAAAGAAAGCTGAAAAATATAAGATAAAAGCTGACAGTAATCAAAAAGTTTAACAGATTAATAATTTTTGGCTGAAAGAATTTGAGGAACAAAATAAGTATAAAAATTAACAAGCTGAAATAAGGGAAAATAGAGATATTATATTCTCAAATAGTAAGCAGCTGAATGTAACGAGAATGTAGTCTAAATTAACATAAATTGATTAAACAGCGAAAAAAACCTATCTACTCTTTAAACAAAATGATATAATGTATGATATTAATTTTTACTGTGTTACTATGAACTTTTAAAAGATAAAACAGAAAAGAAAAGACAGAAAATAATAGTGAAGTTTTAATATAACAGTTTGATAAATATTTTATACTGGATAACACAGATATACCGATAATTTCATATTAACACCGGTCTTGAAATTCCGACATAATTTGAACCGAACGTACGTTTCCAGATCCTGAGATTTCGATACTGGAATTAGATGCCAAAACTGGCTGGGAACCAACGATAAACGATGCATAAATTATAGACGATTAACTGGGAAACTCACGGGCGGCTATTTCTTTAAAAGAATATATTATTAACTTCAATTAACCGAAATTTCTATTAAGCGATACTGAAATTTCATTTAAAAATTGAAAATATCATATTCAATGAAAAAGGAAAAACCTTTTTATTATAAAAACAAATTTATCATTTTATTTCATGTGCACATTATATAGTCTGCAAAAACTTAATGTATCAGTAAAGTGAATTTATTTATAAATGCAAAGAATCTTAGAAATTAAAAGGCTATACGAATCAGTATACGAAGTATGCTCAATATAAATAAGCCTTACTTGTTATATCTCATTTTTTATATTTTTGGCAAGATAGAAGACCAGTTTTCTTGTTGCGTCGAAATATGTTTCCTATTTTGGCATAAATCATTTCATAGGTGCAGTGGCAGATCTACAATTTAAGGACCCCCTACACTAAACCATATTCGACGTCAATAATACAACAAGAAAGATCAATCATGCATAAGCATTGATTATGAAACACTTTCCAACTGAAATGTAATTTCATTTAAAAATTTCTAAAATGTGATTCATTCAGTGGTAATATCTTTTACATTATCACAGTACTACAGTAATTTATTATACTTAAATATTTAAAACTGTATCGAAATATAAATCATCTGATTCTTTATGCAAAATCAATGAATATTTCATTCATATAACTTGTATTCCAGACTCCAGAGCTAAATAATTTTGTGTGAAAAAAATTCAGCAATTCTTATGTAATTCATCTTACAATCGCTTGAGATATTTGCATTCTGCATATGTTAAAATTAGGCTTCCTTGAAGAAATAATAAAAGTTTAGGGATCATTTAAAATCACAACTATTGTAATTGCATAGGCACGGAATTTAGATACACAGATAATACACAGATAATATATATGTGTATGTGTATGTACTCAAAGTATTGGAATCGTGCCGAAGATCGGAACTCGAATTTTCAAAGTATCTACACGTTTTGGGACTTCTAGAACACGAAAAAACTACTTTTAGGAAGACGTCTGTGTGTGTAAGGGTGTATCAGTGTATGTTTCTGTGTGTCTGTGTGGATATTACATCCACTCTAATTGAAAAACTAATGGACCGAATTTCATACAATTTGGTAGGTATGTTTTTTGTGGGAAATCCTGATGTTCATTAGATTATAGTACGATTCGTAATAAAAGAATCTGCCTTCTTGGCGAAATGGCCGCAGAAATTGCCTTTATCCACTCTAGCTAAAAACTAATGAACCAAATTTAACAAAATTTGGAGTATAATATTTCAATAACCTACAAGTGATTTATATACCAAATTTAACAAAATTTTGTATATAAATCATTTGTAGGTTATTCTACTACGATTCGGGAAAAAGGAACGGGCTATTTTTGCGAAATGACCAGCAAAAATCGTTATATATTAAAATAAAAGACTACGTGTGCTCAATTATATTCCTATTTTATATGTGATTTTTGACAACAAAAAGAATAAGACTAACCCCATTACTCTAGGACTAGCCGTTCTTGAGATATTCTAGTTTTTTCGCGTTTTCGCTACGCCACCTTTGACAATAAGTCCAGCTATCAAATGAGAACCAAATTTAAGTTTAACGTGTAATTTCAATGTCATTTAAAATACTTATGTTGTGCAGATAAACTCAAATTATCATTGAATAAATAAAGAGAACGAATATGAGTCTGCAGGGAAAGACATGTGCTGTCCACATCAGAATTTTTAACAATATTACACCAATGATTTATAGAAGTGAACGGGGATTATTTTCAGGCCATTTCGAAAAAAATGTATGATCTATATTTAAAGATCCATCAAATTTTTGTCGAATAAAATGTTCAACAAATTTAAGCTGTGTACCAAATTTTAACTCTCTAGGACGTAGGAAAGTGCATTTAAAATGCCATCAATTAAATTTATCATGAAGAGTTATATAAAATTTAAAAAAAATGAAAAATTGTTATCTACCAAATTTATTTTAAAATATGAAGCCACTCCCATATGCAAAACGTTTTAACAAATGGAGAGATATTTATTATATAATATCTCTCTCTTTTCTTTCTGGAAGATATCCCAAAGTCAGAATTTAATTGAATTTGTTTTTTTCCCTATATTAAATAATTTTTTTAATTAAAAAACTACTTAACATATTTTGCTGAATTTTTTTTTATATATTCTATGGGATAATGTGAATATTTCCTAAAAATTTCGAAGCAATTCGTGAATTTTAAATTTACTTAAAAAATGTTTGAAAAATTAGGTCCCATAGGGTTCAATGTATTTCATTTTTTCAACCCGGGTTCAATAAAAAACTAATTGGGTGATATTATTTATTTATATTCCCATAGGTCCTACAGACCGTCTGAACAACATACTAAAATTTCATTTTGATAAACTCATTTTTACGGCAGTTATCGTGCTAACGGACAGACAGACAGACAGAGAGACAGACAGACAGAATGAACAAAGTCATAACAACTTTGTTGTAAAGTGTTAACAAAGTCATAAACACTTTTCAACTTTGTTGTAAAGTGTTAAAAACAAGTGAACAGTGGAAGTATTTTTGCACGTTGCAGATACATAGTTCCAATTGCAAAAATCTGATGTGGGCAGCACATGACTTTCCCTGCAGACTTATATCCACGTTCTCTTTATTTTAATTAAATTTAATTCACTTTTAATTCAATTTTCGCTCTCATTTGATAACTGGACTTATTTTGAAAGGTGGCATGGAGAAAATACAAAAAATCTAAAATATCTGGAGAACGGCTAGTCCTAGTGTAATGGGGTTGGTCTTACTCTTTTCTTTGTTAAAAAGTACGTATTAAACAAGCATTTAATGGATATATTTGAGCATACGTAGTTTCTTATTTTGGATTTTTGCGATTTTTGTGAGCCATTTTACAAAAAAAAGCAGATTATTTTTTTTCGAATCCTACCATAATCTAATCAGCACCAGGGTGATCCACAAGTAACTTATCTACCGAATTTTGTGAAATTCGGTCCAATAGTTTTTCAGCTAGAGTGGATACAAGCCATTCCGTAAAAAAAGACGGGTTCTTTTATTCCGATTCGTACCCAAAACTAATCAGCACCAGATTCACCCACAAGTGACTTACCTACCAAATTTTGTGAAATTCGGTCCATTAGTTTTTTAGTTAGAGTAGATACAAAATCTACACAGATAGACAGAATCAAAGACACACAGACACACACAGACACAGACACACACACAGACGTCACGCTAAAAATAGTTTTTTTGTATTCTAGAGGTCTCGAAACGTGTAGAGCCGTCGAAAACTCGGGTTGCGATTTCGGCATGATTCCAATAAATAATAAAAATGCTTTAAATGGAAGTTACGAAATAGTTATTACAAAAATATGACATTTCATTTAAACAAAATAAAATAAAATAATTTTTTACACAGTCCCTCTAACGATAAATGTCAAATTACAAAATTTCACCTACATAGTATTTAGTAAAACTGACAAAAATGTGGCTGTCATACGTTTGAATTTGACATGGTTATCATTGATTAAAATCTTCATTGGGAAATAGGGGGACATCCACAAATGAATTCCGTTAACAAATAGTTATTAAAATTTTTATTACGTGCTACAAATTTATTTTATACAAATATTTCAATAAAGCTGTTCCGTCACCATTTCGTCGATTCACAGTTTGTATTTAAACATCTAAGTAACTCCGCTAGAGGCGCTATTTAGTAATGCTAAATTGTGTGAGATGATTATGATTTACAGCGAATACTCCAACTGATTTAAAAAATTAAAGGGCATGCTTATTTTATTTTCTTGAATTTTGTCAGGAAACATCCGATACACGAAAAAAATTCACAGTTTTCAGTTTTTACCTTATTTAAAGGTTAATATAATTATTAACCTTTTGAGGATCGCAAGAGATGCGGAACAAACAAAAGTAATTAATTGTTCCTAAAAATATGATGAAATAATATGCAAATAATGCAAGGGGATTAAAAAAAAAAAAAAAACCTCTTGGTTCTATATTTGAAGTACATATTTTGCAAAATTCAATAAGATATGTGTGTTTCATAGTTTGGAAAAAGAAAAACATGAAACATTGCAGGCAGCATATTTGCTTATTTATTAATAAATGTATGTCAAATATCTGGTTCAGATGGTGAAGTAAGTACGCAGTAATAAGTACGCAGTAAACTCTTTAAAACTTCTGAAATCTAAAAATGGCCCATGTGAATTTAGAAAATATTTCTTTCTACATAGAAAACGTTTTTCTTAATATATATAAAAAAAATGGTTTCTTCACATTTATTTAAACTAAAATAATACATCTTTTTCACATTTAGCATATTCAAAGAAAATTGTGATACTATGGAGACCACATTTAGCACATTTCTAGTTTTTTACGACTAAAAGCCCGAGCCAACCCTGCAGAGGTTCGGAATGCTGTTACAGAGGGGCGTCAAAATCAATATTATTAATTTACAACTTACGTGTAATTTCTTTGCTTTCCCTACAATACATGGTAATGTACTAGTATCTGACGCTACTATATACCCTGGTATTTGTAATACTACTCTGTGTATTTGTTTGTGTATCTGTCTGTGAAATGCATGTTTCAACACAATGTATGTATCAACACTGGCTAGATATAAATAGTCCAACATTCCTTTTTCTCGTGTAATATAACTTTGATAATGGGCAATTCACGCTCGAGAGCACTTAGGTTTATATATATGTTTTTATGTTTTTGAGTGAAAATAGACTTGTATTTTTAAAGATGCTTTGTAAAGTTTTAGACGTGCCGACTTAACATAATTACAGATACTATTTATAGATACCATTATAGATGCTATTATAAATACCATTAGGCGACAGCACTAGATATGCAGCCGCGAAAATATAGGCATTTAGAAGATGCACCTTAGAAACATTAGTATTTAATAGGTGTGTCGTAAAATTGCTGGTATTTAGTAGGTGTGCCGCATAAATATTGGTATATACTAGGTGTGCTGTATAAATATTTATATTTACAAGGTATACCAGGTAATTTGAAAGTACTGATGCAGACAGTTTTCAACTAAAGCTCAACAGCTAAAAACAGAAAGAGCCTGCCTTTTGGAATATTTTATATACGTATTCAAATACATACTACACTTTTAAATTTTTTGAACAGGCTTTAATTCTTTAAAAGATCTACATATTTTAAATTCTGACTATTCCATAAACCACAGAGAAGATATCCAGAATATCATCACCCTCCAAGCTTCTCTCCCCCTAAATGACCACCAAATAATATCCCTTTACTCCCCTTCCCCATTACCGTCAAATCCCCAACATTTCGAGTCCTCTCTTCATCATTTCAACCCCCTTTCATACGATTCTACCTCAGCATTACGGAACGACCCTAATTTTCAAAGACCACTGCCCGTATCATTAAATTCGAATGTACCATTCTGGACCGAGTCCCTGTGCAATAAATGCCTCTTTCTCGTGATGGTGCGACTGTAATTATGAAGGTGCACTGATTTGACCGGCACCATTTCTCCATAGGTAATATTAGGGTGTTTCAATAGGAAGGTAGGCAATCATGTGGTCTTTTGAACGTATATACGTAGATATTAGGAACATTATCTTCTCCCCCGTCTGTGTCTCGTCGTAGAAAGTTCGGTTTAATTTACTATAACTAAAAGCGATATTTCTTTGCTGAAAATGTTATATCTCCCACGTTTTTATAAGGAAAATGTACTTTTTCTCTCTTTTCCCGCTAATTTCGTGCCGAATTGTTTTCCATCCGAATTTCAATCTTCATTATTTTATATAAGGCATTAAAATAAACCATATTATAGGGATTAAAATTAGCAAGTGATACGGTTTGTCAGTCTATTCAGTAAGTCTGTTGATGTTTTTCAAGTTCTCCACCAATTTTTATTCGATCCGCCTGTAGAAGTTTCCCAAAAATACGTGACAGCATGAACACATGAGTGTATTTCAAAATTTATTAGTTTTAGAGAAACATTACGCTTTCTAAATACGTAGGTAAAATATAGGTAATCGATATTTACTTACCTATTTATATTTTTTCATTTTGACTTGAACTGCAAATGATAATCTTCTCGAAAAATCTTCAGCAGCAGCACACACTATTCGATCAGGAACTCGATTCCATATTTTCAGTAGACATTTCCTGAATTTTTCTGCTGATATAGGTTTTGAATTTTCTATATAGTTAAATGTGCAAAAAATCTATGGAGTTTGATGCTGGCCATTGAATCAGGGATCAGAGATTAGTGGATCAGGGCTTGATGCTGGCCATTCCTCGACACAACTTGATGCTGGCCATTTCTCGACACGAATTGATGCTGGCCATTCCTCGACACGAATTGATGCTGGCACATGCCATGTGATCCTGAATTTCATTCCATATTTTCAGTAGACATTTCCTGAATTTTTCTGCTGACATAAGTTTTGGATTTTTCAAACTGCTTTCTATATAGTTAAATGTACAAAAAATCTATGGGGTTTAATGCTGGCCATTGAATCAAGGATCGGGGCTTAGTGGATCAGGGCTTGATGTTGGCCATTCCTCGACACGACTTGATGCTGGCCATTCCTCGACACGGCTTGATGCTGGCCATTCCTCGACACGGCTTGATGCTGGCCATTCCTGAACACAGCTTGATGCTGGCACATACCATGTAATTCGGAATTTCATTCCATGTTTTTAGTAGACATTTCCTGAATTTTTCTGCTGACATAGGTTTTGGATTTTCCAAACTACTTTCTATATAGCCAAATGGGCAGAAAATATGAGGTTTGATGCTGGCCACTAAATCAGGGATCAGGACTTAATGCTGGCTACTCACTCCTCGACAGATTTGAAACCTGGATAGTTTTGTTTACATGCGACTCGTATACATTTTGCTTTGTGATCAGGGCCGAGTCCTGTTTAAAAGAGAACTAGATATTCTTGAACAACTGTTTATCTTGTTCAATCACGTGATATTTCAAAGCATTTTTTAAATAGTATATATCTGATAGATTTTTACTGCTTTTGTGATGAGGAGAAGAAGCAGTTTGCCTCTCTAGCTAGTACCTCCCAACACTATTACAGAAAGGGGTTTTGGGAACCTTTGAATGATTCCTTTTGTTGAAGGAATTTCCTTAATTGATTTTGAGTAAATCATGTCATTTTGATTGCTATGAAATGCTTGTAGAGAAAATACTTTTTCATCTAAAAACCGATATCATGGGCAGCATGACTCTTATTAAGGAGCAGTTACATTTTATTACTCTTTTTCTTTCTGGTTTTCTCAGTTAATCCATAAACTGCACTTCGTTTTATATTTTTTTTTAATTTTAAATCTTCCTTAATAATAGTTCCAGCTATATTTTTGACAAATATAACTAGTGTGACATTTTGTTGGCAATTTATGAAGGATTTCTGTGAGTTCTTTCATTGCACTCTATTTAAACAATATATATTTCTTTGAACCTCTTTAATGTCCTTTCATTCAATCTTTCTTACATATCTAGATACTTTAAATCTCTCAAAATTTCTCTATTTCTTTTATTTCTTAAATGTCATTTCACAATCATATACCGTTTTGCATATGATAGTGAAATTGCATTTAATAAATGATGATATTACATATTGATATATGCGACATCACATATAGATAATAATACAGTCTTAATTTCTCTTGTTTCTTAAATGTGATTTCACTGTCATATTCCGTTTTGTATATGATAGTGAAATCACATTTAATACATATCATAATATCACATATTGATAAATGTGAAGAATGAACACAATATTAAAATATCAGCAGCTGTGTTTCAGTACATTTGGTTTCGAAAACAATATCTGGTGTTGCCATCCTAAAAATAGTTATAGAAAAGGAAACAGATTCAAATTAAATTTGCAGTCACTTTTTTCTGGGCATCTTGTTCATCTTCATTGAATCCACGTATTGAATTTTATTCTCTAGAGATTCACACAATTCTTTTTCCAAAACATGTACTTCGTCTACATCTTGAATTCAAAAAAATTTTAGAATATAAACTTTTGTCTACAGTAGAATTATTATATACACTCTATAGAGTTAAAAAGTAAAAATTGGATAGAATGACTGAGAAATGGCTGAAAATGAAATTTATACTTATTTTTTAGTTCTACATGGATTTTTATGGTACAGCAAAGATTACCCCTGAATATATTAAATTCGAAAGCGTCCAATATTAAATTTTTTGCTGAGCATAAAATTAAAAAAAAAGAAGTAACAGTGCAGAAAATGCTTGGTTCTTTTTTCCCAATAAAATACCTACGTTAAAAAATAAATACTATAACTGTCATTAAATAACCTAAATATTTATTTGTATCGCAATTCATAAATCTATCTATCTATCTATCTCAAAATTATAAACCTGTTCCATGTGGGAGATAAAAAGTACTATGAAATAAATAAAGTAAAAAGATAAAATACAAATTAGTTTAATAATTAAAAAGAAGATAACATAAATTTGTTTCAAAAGGAAATAGCTTGGATCTAATGGTACATTACTCTGCGATAAAATATAGAACCCACAACCGCAGAATACTATACTATTTTACTATATATTACTTTGTATACTATATTACTCTGTACCCAGATCGATCTTTGTAGCTCAATGATTTTATTTTTATGTTCAGATATATCAACATTATCATACATTTATTTATTTACCTATATCGATTAGGTTGCCATAGAAATGCATGCTTCTATCGAATGTCCCAAGTAATAAGTTGCCACATTTATTTATATTTCTTATTTCAGAAAATATATTTGGACTACTTTATCGTTCAGCTGCATCCAATACTTTATGTAACATAATATATATCTATTGCTATGTTCATTCCATTTATTCAAAATCCGAAAAGTTAACTTTAGAATATTTGCTTAAACTCTTTGAGAATCGTCTGCTTTCAGCAGAGAGGAAACTCCAGTGTAGCAGTTTCAATATCGATTTTCTCTTCGAACGTGAGCAGGTGGAGTTATGAGGCAGAGGAGAAAAAATGGCACATGCGAAATTGAGATTAGTCTTCGAGTTCATAAAGCTGTAACTCAGTGTTCTTTATTTTGTATGACATTGACGTCATATTTAATCCTTTTTTTCACTTTTACTTTTCCTCTAATGTAGCTCTGTTTCTTGAAATTGCGTCAGACATTCCAATTTTATTCTTTTTACACTTCTTGTTTGTTGCATAGTCGTTTAAAATACGTTTTTCAAAATACCTTTTTATGCATAAAATATCATTTTGCTTGACGACAGCAACGCTGAAGCTTAAAAAAAAAAGAGCATGAAATTTTGCTGGCTGTTATCTTAAAGTGTTGCTATTAACTTGTTATTTTTAACATTTTTACCCCAGTATATTCGTATCATTTTAATACAGCCTACAGCTAAACTTTAAAAAAAGCTTAATTTTAGGTTACATTGAAATGAAGCTATTATATAGAGGGTAATTCTGTGAAGATTTTAACAAAATATTTTCACTTATGTGTAAAAATGAAGATACAAACCATGAGCGTCCATAGAACTTTTTCAAGAAGGGGGAAAAGTCAAGAATAAGAAATACAACTTTAAAAATTCAAATTTTTAAAGATTTTTTTTCATTTGAACATATTTTCCTTGTGATCTTGAACGTCCAGAATGGGAAAAGTGCCGCCCCCTCCTTCCCCCTTGTTCTTCTCTATAAGTGCCTATGATATTAATACAATTCTAACTTCTGAGCTAGAAGTTGATATCTATAATGATTGTTTTGATGCAAGTTTTTAACACTTTACATAGTTGAAAAGTGTTTATGACATTGTTCATTCTATCTGTCTGTCTGTCTGTGTATCTGTCTGTCTGTCTGTCCGTTTGCGCGATAACTACCGCAAAAATGACTTTATCAAAATGAGATTTTAGTATGTTGTTCAGACGGTCTGTGGGACCTATGGGAATATAAATGAATAATATCACCCAATTAGTTTTGGACTAAAAACGGATTGAAAAAATTAAATACATTGAACCCTATGGGACCTAATTTTTTAAACATTTTTCAAGCGAATTTAAAATTCACAAATTGTTTCGAAAGTTTTAGGAAATATTCAAATTATCAAATACAAAATATGAAAAAAATTTCAGCAAAATATATTCGGTAGTTTTTTAAATAAAAATAATTAAAATAATAAGAGAGATCACGTGACCCACTTCAAAATAAAATATGGCATCCATCTTGTGTCAAAAACGTGAATTTTAAAGTTATTTTTAATTTATATTTAGTGTTGTATCCGTCCTAAAACCGCTTTATTTTTGCTTAATTTCTGTGCATCTATATTCTGACACAACGCAATTAGAATATATTTGAGTTTAAATGATCAATGCCATCCATCTTGTGTCAAAATCGTAATTTTTAAAGTTCTTTTTAATTTATATTTAGTCTTATGTGTGTCCTAAAACCGCTTTATTTTTGCTTAATTTATGTTCATCTACATTCTGAAACAAAGCAATTATAGTATGAGTTTAAATGATCAAACTTTGATTATTTCTACAACGAAGCCTAATTTTTACTTATGTAGAATATAAACACAAAAAGATGTAGGATGAGTTGTATAAGAATTGCTGAATTTCTTTAATACAAAATTATTTAGCTCCGGAGTCTGCAATATAACTGATATGAATTAAATATTCATTGATTTTACATAGAGAACAGACGATTTTATAGCAGACTTTTTGGATGAAGTTTTAAGCATAGAGTTCAATTACTTTTACCTCCATGGTTTTAAGTGTTTAAATAAAATAAATTATAATATTGTGATGAATGGAAAGAATGGAATAAAAGTGTATCAATGAGATATTTACAGCTTTTACACAGAGAACCAGGCCCGGCCATACATCAAACTGCCGTAAACCCCTGGGTTGGCTGTATGGTCTGGGCCTTTCACAGAGAACCAGGCGATTTATATATCAATGACGTCATTTGAATAAAGTCCATTTTTTTAGATGAAGTTTTAAGTTTTCAAATGTAATAAATTATTGTAGTATTGTGATAATTTTAAAAATATTACGGCTGAATGTATCATTTTAGAGATGTTTAAACCAGGCGACTTATATTTTAATGACGTCATTTGAATAAAGTTCATTTTTTTCGATGAAATTTTAAGTTTTCAAATATAATAAATTAATGTGGTATTGTGATAATTTAAAAAATATTACCGCTGAATGTATCGCATTTTAGAGATGTTTAAATAAAATTGCATTGCAGTTAGAAAGAGTTTCATAATCAATGCTTTATGCATGATTGATCTTTCTTGTTTATTATTCTTTTGATGCAAGTTTCTTATTATACTTTTTATTTTTATTTTCTTCTTTTTGTCAATGCTGGTGTTCTTTGGATTTACGCACTATATTTTATAGAGTATTTTTAATCTAAGAACCGTTACAGGTAATGTTGAAAAATAGTTAAATACATTATTTTAAAATATTACTCAATTTGTAACCTTGTAAAACATTATTATACCACGATGGGTTAACGACGCACAATATAGATTCATTACTGTAAAGCATAGCACAAGAATAGACTTCACTGTAACACATAGCACTAAGCACAAGAATAGAATCCTTCGAACTCAAATACCAATAACGGCTGTGTTTGTCAATAGGCAAAATAAATATATGCTGGGGTCCCGCGAAGCTTTGGGGCACATATTTTGTACTCAACGTTCCTTATTTTTATATAATCACGTTCCTTTCAATAGAGCTAGATATTTTAAAATCTAAACCTAAAGTAAATTAGTACACTATCTATCTTTCACAAATGAGCTAGCAATATAAAGAACTCACATCCCAATCAGGGTAATGTTTAACCATAGGCAAAGTAGATAAATGATGGAGCCCACAAAGCCCTGTGGGCCCGTATTTTGTTCTCAGTGTATCCTTCTTTTAGATAACTAGGGTGCTAACTAGAAGACTCCGCCCCTGATCGTTAAGCTCGCTAACCCCGTAACATACTTCAAGATTTGAGGGATTTCTATTCGCTGACGCTCAAATGACTTTCGTACCGCCTGTTACGCAGGCCCGTTTGAGTCTGCCTTTTGTTCACTGGCACTCGCTAATCCTCGGTGATCGTTTAGAGAGCTCAGCCGGCGCACACAAATGCCCTTGTGCTCCTAATAGGCTCGACTAACTATATTTTTGTCCCTACTGAAGAAAAATTTTTACTTCGGAAGTGCATAATAAATAGAATAACTCATAAACTAAATCGAATTTTAAAAGAAGGCACCGGTTCGTAAAAATTTAACTATGTAATTGAAAGCCTACAAAAGTTCGTGATATTGCTATTGCAAATGTGTTCAGAATGAGTACTCGCAGGTCAAATGCTCTTCCTTTGACTTTGACATTAAATATTTCTTAAATTACAATTTTAATCCAAAAACGGTTCATTTCAGTGTATTTCTCTAACATTCTTGTACAAATGTACCAAATTGCATATTTTTGTATGCTATAGTTTTCTGCGGTATGAGACCCAGAATCTCGAGGGACGCGAAAACAACGGCGGTGGAAGTTCCTTTTAATATATGGAGTTGTATTTATTACATATAAAACTGAAATAAAACAACAACTTATCTTTCGCAAATTTAAATGAGCTGATGAATGTTTGAGTTAAAACTTCAAACTTCATATAAAGAAACCGCCAATATCGTTTGAGACAATAATTCAGGTGGCGCTAGAGTAAGATAAGTAGTCCTACACTGTAGGTATTTCTACGACAAAAGGCGAGATATTTTTATTTAAACTGTCAATTTTGTGAAAATAAATTAGTAATGCAACGCACATTAGAACTGAAACAATAAAGAATATTTCTACGTATTCAAAATTCTTTTACCTTTCAATTTACTTTGGTCTCCATATATTCTGCACTCTATCCTACAACTATGAAAAAACCCTGATGTTGGCAGCACATGACTTTCCTTATATAATGCAATGTATTTACTACTTTCACAGTAAAAACAAAATAGGTTATTCTTATAGTACATACTTATATTTTTTCCAAGATATTGAATTTTCGTCAAATAGTCGTTATTGTCATTGATTTAGCGTCATTTTTATTCATTTGGTGAGATTTTCTTTGATTTGGTAACATTTAAAAAAGTCGCCAAGTTGGCGACATTCCGCCAAATCCGTCGCCAAAATCTCGCCAAGCATTATGGACGGAGAAATAATTTATTCTTATAACAGATAAATGACTATTGGCATTCAAATACAAAAGTATTACTCAAAGTATCTTTTTTCATAAATGGAACGAGCTAGGATCCACGAGAATGATATCACCAAATTTATCGCATGATAATACATATGAAAAGTGAACATGTTTCTCAATAGGAAATTTTTTTTTTTGTATATATAATTTTTGATAGTTTTTTTTTTTAAATGTGCAATATCTCGAGAACGGTTTAGTTCTGAAATTTATGTTAATCGTTTTCTAATGAAAAATTACATAAGAAATTTCTATTTGCGTAACTTTATTAGCAGTTTGATTTTTTAATGATTTTTTCAAAATTTCATTCGAAAATTTAAGGGGTTCTTAACATTTGATTGCGTTTAAAATCAATAGGCTTCCAGGATTCACGGATTGTGATTTTTGTACCAAATTTCATTCGAATCGCTCCATTCGTTCGTGAGATATCGTCTCCACAGACTCACTGACACACACACCCACATACATACATTCACACACACGCAGACATCACCTCAAAAATGTTTGACTCGTGATCAGGAATGCTTGAAACGTGCTCTTCCGTCGTAAACTCGAATTCGAATTTTCGACCCCGTCACAATACTTTCCTTATACATTATATATATAAGGAAAGCAAAAATGCTGGTTAATTCTACTTATAATTAGGTAACCCTTAATTCAAAAATAATCACAAATACATATATTAAATACCACGCCTTTCTGTTGTGTCAACTAACAATAACGACTACTTTACTAACACTAGAGACATCTAGATATAATTCTCAAAGCATTATGGCATTTTCAAATGTTTTATCCATAGAAGTTTTATCTCCTTCTTTCTAACTCTATGAGTTGAGCATTTACTGAACACGGATTGCATGCGGTTGTACAGCGGGCGTATCTATTGTTAGATGTGGTTGCTAAAAAAAAATGCTTGCTAAAACAGTCACCTCAAAAATGTGACAGCTAAAAATATAGACTGCTAGATACTGACATTGTAACTATAGCAAATATTAAAACCTGGTTTAAATATACAGCGGTGCTAAAAATAATTGTTTCACCCACATGTTTTCATGGCTTTCATGGAACAAGGGAACGGTAGTAACACATTTAAAGTGATATTTATAGAGTGTTTAATATTGATGAATACACTGGGTATGCAATAATGCAGAAACATTATTATTTAAGAATGTATATGTCTGAAATATTCTAAAATAATAAGAAATGTGTGACATTCTTATTTTAATACATATGTAATAAATAAAATAAATATGTAACAATCTTACTATATTAAATAAGAATAATAAAGAATAATAAGCAATAATAAAGAAATGTATCGCTCCTATTTTACTAAATATTTAATAATAAAGAGAAATATGTAACATTTTGATTTTATTAGATTTTTAATAATAAATAGATTTTCATAATTAAAAAAATCATGTTATTTAATTTTCGACATGACAGGGATTAATCTTTACTATCACATATTAATGGCTAGAGGGCGGTGATACTTGAAATTTTCATATAAGAGTCAATGTACTAAAAATATGAAGCAACATTATGGTTTGTCATATTGTATTAAATATTTATTTTGAAAATACTGAATTTTTCGGGGTGGTTCAATTTTTTGAGCACCACTATTGATTAGAAGAAAAATGAAATCTATAACATTAACAGCTTATAGCGTATGTACGAATGTATTTACACTACTCGACATAGAAAATGCAACACCATAAGGTTTTGCCTGTATAATTATGCAAATTGCGAGACAAAAGCAGATGGCCGATGTACAAATGCCTCGACAACGCGGTATCATAGTTTGGTGTGCCATCGACTTCGATAGCCAGTCACCTCTGGTTCGTATCAAAGGCACAATGATGGCACGACGATACGTGGATGGGGTGCTGTTGCCAGTTGCACTGCCCTACATTCAGCGGTTTCAAAATGCTGTTTTTCATCAAGATAACGCACTAACGCACACGGCAACCATCAGCAGACAAGCCTTGTAATGTATCCAGGTGCTTCCTTGACCTCCGCTGTCTCTAGATCTCTCATTCATTGAACATGTATGGGACGTGATTGGCCATCGTTTGACTGCCCTGACCCCGCCTCAAACAGAGGACGACCTGTGGAGGATGGTTAAAGGCATATGGTCATCCATCCCTCAGTAAATTATCTTCATGCTCATTGCATTTCTTCCTCGAAGGGTTGCTGCTTGTATCGCTGCAAGAGGTGGTCCTACTGCCTACTAATCACCATGTCTATTCCATTACTGTATTGCATAATCCTTCTGGAATTAACATCACTTATTTATATATGCCATATTTGTCTGTGTGTCCTTTATTATCACACTCTATTCGCTCTTTCATGTTGTTGCATTTTCTGTGTCGGGTTGTGTGTATGTATGTACACATATACGTAAATGAAATTCCGAAGCCTCTACTTGGCCTAGAATCGAGCAATTTTTTTAAAGGAAATTATCGAACCTAAGAGAGTTCGGAGACTTTCAAAAATTCGAAAAATTTTATAGGTATTTTAAATCTCTCCGTATTTGTAATAAAACTCAGAGCACGAAGTCAGATAAGCTGTCACCATGATTACTGTCAATAAAATTTAAAATTTCTAAAATCTCGAATTTTACAGATGGAATTTTTAAATTTTAAATATAAGATTTTTACGTTATTATAAGCATTCCCTGAAAAAATCACGGTGTTCCAATGAACACTTCGTGTTTTACACCTTTTCCAATAAATATTCAAAATTAAAATTAATAAAATATACTTTTTCACATTTTCCAGGCACGGTCTTCAACATTCGTCATTGTAAAGTGTCAAGTCTTGCCTTTAGAAAACTTCTATTCTTTTCATCGTAACTTTATTTGTTTTTTATTTATTTAATTAACCATTAGATAACTTTCGTTTCAAAGGAATGTAATGCTCACAATTAAAATGACGTCAATATTTTTTTTTTTACAATTAACTTTATCATTTCATAACTTTCATCCGGTAAGTCGCTGTGTCCTTTTACTCGAATTTCTTTCCGCTCCTCAACCGGTGAGTGGAAGTCATATGACTCTACTTACCGGTAAGTATGGGTGAGTGGTAAATAACATCTCTTAAAGTATGGAGAGGCACTTTTCGCTCGTCCGCTGAAGAAGCGATTAAAATGCAAAAATATAATTGAGACAGATTATAATAAAACAAAATTAACAAAATATAATTAAAACAGATTGAGATTTAGCTCTGATAATATAAAATCGTAGCATTATTATAAGCTTTCAATGAAAAAATCACTCTTCTACGATATTAACTTCAAAAGTTAGCAATTCATATTAAAATTCTACTTCAACAAGAATCAATTCATATTAAAATAGGCGGGGAAGGGGGATTTTTAAAATCATTTTTTGTATAAACACACACACGCACACACACATATATATATACAATAACATACATACATACAGACATGCAGACACCACCTCAAAAACATTCGATTCGAATTCAGGAATGTTTAAACATACTTTTCCGTCAAAAATTCCAATTCGAATCCCCCCCCCCCCCCCCCCCCGTCACTATACTTTCTCTATACAAATATGCACGTAGGGAAAGTAATAAAGCATGAAGAAACGGCCATTAGGAACCAAACGAACAATTCTAAATGTCTGTCATTAGCTTATCTGAACACTAAAAGCAAGTCTAAATTGCAAGAAACGCTTTAGAACACATTTTCCTGGAAGGAATTCAGACACATTTTAAAGAGAACAAACAGATGTGCACTTTCCTCCCAACAAATACGGCTTTGATGGTTCACACGTTTTGCAATATTTTAAGTTTCCCTGTTCTTTTCATTACTAGTATATCAACGATGGTATGGATACCTTTAATACTCACAGAACCACGATAAGACAACTTTCGGGTCTTTTGATGTGTGTGTGTGTGTGCGTGATAGAGAGAAGGAGGGGGGGGGGGGGAGGCTGTGGAGACGATATCTCATAAACCAATGGATCGTATCGAACGAAACTTTGTACAAACATTACAAATCGATACTGGAAGCCTATTGATTTTAAACGCAACCGAATGTTCGGAATATCCCCAGATTTCCGATTAAAATTTTGAAAGAAAAATCATTAAAAATCAGAACCTACAAAAAGGTTACGGAAATTGTCATTTCATATAGTATGTAATTTTTCATTATCAAACAACTGTTATATATTTTAGAATGCTAACATGAACGGTTATCGAGATATTGCACTTTTCCAAATAATTTTATTTAAAAAAGAATCATATAAAAAGTTATAAACTGTTGTGAAATCTGTTCACTTTTCATTCAATATTATGCAAAAATTTTGTTGATATCACCTTTGTGGATCAAATTAGTTCCATACACGAGACAAGTTACTTGTGCAATAGTTTTGTAATTTTACAATTGGCCAAATGTTATTTATATATATATATAAGCGCTACTCTTAGTCTGTATGTAACACTTGGCTATAAATTTGGCTTACTTGACTACTAATTTAGCAAAATATAGATAACTTGTCAATAGAACGCTACTGATTGACGAAAATAGAGTCAAAATTGCAAAAATGGCGCTGAGTTAACGCAAATGACGCCACATTGATGAATTCATTATTAAAATATTTTAATATATGGACTATATTGCTTATTGCAATGCTATCAATATCTTAATAATCGTCAATTTAGGTGTCATGAGAAACATGACATTTGTTTATAAATGTGACTTACACACGCTAATTTTAATAACGCTGTTTTTAATTAAAATGGGAATTAGAATTTTTATTGATTTAAAAAATTACTTTAGATTTGAAACCTTTTGGAATATAGATTAAGGCAGTTGCTAGGCAAAAATAGCCATTTTCAAAAAAGTACCTTCTCACGCTCTTTGCACATCTGCAGAAAACAATCTCACAGCTGCAACTTAGGAGTTTGATTCCAGAAAGCATACTTGCCCCCCCCCCCTTTTTTTAGAGAACACGTGCAGATTTTACATAGCAGGACCACAACGGTCAAAATTTTCCTTTCTTGCTGAGAACATTTTCCCACTGGTAATATAAAACTTGTATGTACGCCCCGTCAGGATAGACATGGGCAGTTTTCAGAAGAAGCTATAATTCCTGTCAACAGTAAGAATTTACTGACTAAAGTTACACCCTCTAAAATAAAGACTTCAGCAAACTTCACAGATGGGCAAAAATTCTACGAAAAGGGGTATGCAACATGGCACCCCAGCTTTTAGCATGGACAAGGCTACCATCCAATAGGAACGTATTATATGTACAAGAGTGGCCAATCATACGCGAATATAGTACAGCGCCACTGAGAATATGACGGCAAGTGTAAAATAAAAAAATAAGAATAAGAAGATGCTCTCTTGGACGGGCCGGCCTGCGGGTCGGACCGCTGAGGTCCTTTTCCTTTTTTTGAGCAGATTTTTTCATAAGAGGACTCTGGCCCTGCTCTTCAACCATGAAGGTTGTCTCCTAAATTTTGGTCCATGGAGACCTATAGACTTAGTCAGCATTCGGACTATGTGTCCAATTTTTAAAGAATTACACATACAATTTGCTCCTCGAATTTAATAGTCATGTTGACGGAATAATTAAGCCTCGTCTTCAACGACTGTTTCATTAAGCTTCGTCTTCGGGCGACTAATTACTAATACCCAACTAATTGAATACGTTGTCTACTGTGATGAGTTCCTGCCTTGCTTCAATTGACCTCAATCGATATAGACATGTCAACATAAAGCATCATTATTATTATGTATGAAAATCCTGCCATTGGACCACCAAAAGGGGTACGTTGCCTGCTACTGCTTCAAATATATGTAAGTCAAACTCTTCTTATTTTATAACATCTGAACAGCCACTGAAGGCTGATAATTTGACAAAGACAAACTTTTATTATTAATCATGGAAGATCCCCAGTCATTTGGTGACATCAGAAATTGCTGTAATTGAACTTTGATCTTAAAAATTACGACCTTAATGAACTATAATAGAACTTGTATCATGTAACATAATGTAGAATTAATTCTCCGCAGAACGAGAAAGAACATAAATAATGTTAAAATTTGAAAATGCAAAAAGGAATGTTAAAAGTAATTGTTGTTTCAATATATTAAGATTGAATGATATTGGTATGATTTAGATTATGTATTTGACAACCATTGGTATACTATGTTTGTTGGATTATTTTATTACATATATATATACATAAACAAATAATAAATGAAATTTTTGGCCAATTTAAATCTCTTCTTTGTTGCCTATGTTTTTTTTTTGGAATTTTTAATTTAACTTTTATTTCAGCATTGGAGAATGAGGAGCTTAATATTAATCTATACCACTATATCATTTTTTTTTTAATATCAGAAACATTCACGGCCACTTTCGGCCTTCCCTTTATACTTTTCCTGATATTAGGGTTGTCCAATATTTAAGTTAATTAGGTACTTCGAAAGAGTTTTACATGCTGTCATCTGGAAAAGCGTCAAATGTACAGTTCAACATTAAAAGCATTGTGTAGTTGATCTTATACGTCACTTGTTTCGTTGTGAAATAAGTAAATCCATTACATTATATAGGGAAAGTCGTAAGCTATCCACATCAGATATTTTTTAAAGTTTTAGCTTCTCTGTCTTTAATAGGCTTAGTTGCTAGTATGGAATATAAATGTATTAGAAAGTGGAGAGGAAACTCACACTCAAATAATATTTTTCAACTTTCCAAAGTTGCAAAGAACATGACTTCTAGACACGTTAGATTTATTTTGTTGATAATTCTATTCATAAATGCAAATACATAGAAACGAAGTGGGCGTCTTTATTGCACAGTGCGGCTATATTCAAAATTTAACCCGCTAGCTTAGTGAATACCGGATGAAAATGGGTGGCCATTTTTACATTATGTAAATGAAGTAATTAGTAATTTATTTTCTGCAGTAGTAGAAAATCCGTGCCGGAAGTAAAAAGTATTACATTTGTAAAATTGTTTCCAAACCTTTTCCACGAAAGAAGATAATAATCGTGATATAAATGTTTTATACATACGATTACACTTTTACAAACTTATATTTAGATAATTTGTTTCGTAGAGGGCATAAAACAATTTGGATTAAAATCTGTTTTCATGAAGTTAAAAATATCTGTTTTTATTTCCTTGGGCGGCAACACTGATTTTATATTTTATTCTTTATGTTTAATAATGTTGAATTTAAATTCATGTGTGGCAACATGATTGAGATTATTCCTTCCCATCTATGCATAGTGTATTATATATATATATATATATATATATATATATATATATATATATGCCAAACTTTACGAGGTGGTAGTACACACCAAACCAAGCATTTTTCGTCATAGTATACCGGGTCGGAAATTATACGTAAAAGCGCCAGTAGGAGCTTAATGGTTAAATCGATGAAGTGAGGCGAAAACACAAGAATGACTTAGAAGTTATAAAATGGCATTTAATAAACAATAATTACAGTAATGGCTCAAAAGAGAGACCGTCAACTTGAATGCGCGTCTCATAACGGCGATGGGATTGACGAACTCTCTCGAATAGACTAGGCAGCAATGGCCGAAATTCTGGTGACGAATTCCTCTTCAGATTAAAGGGCAGTGTCATAGATGAGACTCTTGAGATATCTCCACAAAAAGAAGTCAAGACACGACAGATAAGGCGATCGTTGGAGCCAAGCTATGGAACGACCTCGCTCAATCCATCGGCCCGGAAAAGTGACGTCCAGATGGTTGCTTACCTCTCGCCCAAAATGGGCTGGTACTCCATTGTGCTGGAACCTTATGCGCAGTCGGATGTCTGTTGGAACATCCTCCAGCAATTCCGCCAAGACCTCCTGCAAGTAAATACGGTACATTCTCCAAGTCGTTCCGGCAAAAGATAATGCCCTATTAGACGGTCGCCGAAGATTCTTGCCCACACATTGAAAAATTGTCGCTGATGCTCATGTGGATATATTGCACGTGGGTTTACACTCGTCCACACATGTTCATTGTGGATGTTAAATGTGCCATCACGTGCGAAGGAGGCTTCATCCGTGAAAAGCACAGTCATCGGAAAATCTGACTGCGTCGCACTCTGTCCCAAGAACCAGCGGGAGAACTTCACGCGACGAAGTTAATCCGCTATAGTCATTGCTTGGATTCATTGAAGATGCTATGGGTGTAACTGCTCCTCACGCAGAACCCGCTATACCGTGGATTGTGGCACACCAAGAGTATGCCCCATCGCTCTTATGCTTGTGCTTGGTCAAACTGCTACTGTATACAAAATCGCCTGTTCCACACTTGGACGATCGTGAGAGGGGATTCATTTTAGATCCACGTATGGCTAGGTGGTCGTACCGGCGTATCGTCGCTGAAACACGCGTAGATGCGTTCACAGTGCAAAGGATTTGAAGAAGATGAATTGAAGAAGAGCATGTAAATCGTCGTAGTGGTACAGGTCCTTCCAGACATACGTCACCACGCTTTGATCGACACATTCGAAGGCATGCGGTGGCGGCCCCACAAGAGACGACTGTCAACATATTTCAGAATTTGCAGGGTACATTGGCGGTTCCAATATCAACGACAACAGTTTCTCGTCGATTGGTCGAAAGAACCTTGCACTCAAAACGTCCTATACGAAAACCGGCATTGATGACAATACACCGACATAAGATATTGCAATGAAGTGGGGGCCCGAGCCTCTTGAACGACTGAATGGGACAGAATAGTGTTCAGCGACGAGTTTCTGCTCTGTTTGTCGAATGACAGTCACCGTATGAGAGTCTGGAGGCAACATGGAAACAGATCCTATCCAATCTTGCTGTGACTGTTGACCGCCATACTGCTCGACAACGCGGCATCATGGTTTGGAGTACCACCGGTATTGATAGCCGGTCACCTCTGGTTCATACCAGAGGCACAATGACGGCATGACGATATGTGGATGAGGTGCTGCGTCCGGCTGCGCTGCTCTACCTTCAGCGTTTGTAAAATGATGTTTTCAAGTAAGATAATGCGCGACCGCATACGGCAACCACCAGCAGATAAGTCTTGCAATGTATCCAGGTGCTTCCTTTGTCTCCGTTGTCTCCAGATCTCTTACCCATAGAGCATGTATTAGAAGTGATTGGTCATCGTTTGACTGACCTGCCCAGCCTCAAACAGAGGACGACCTGTGGAGGATAATTGAAGACATACGGTCATTCATTCCTCAGGAAACTATCTGCACACTCATTGTATCTATTCTAGGATGTATTGCTGCTTGTATCGCTGCAGGAAGTGGTATTACTGTCTCTGATCATGTATGTCATTACTGTATTACGATATCCTCCTCGAATTAACATCACTTATTTATTAATGACATCTCTGTCTGTGTGTCCTTTACCTTAACATTCTATTCGCTCTTTCAGTGTTGCATTTTCTGTGTCAGGTAGTATATATATATATATATATATATAACGGTGACGATTCTAATATATATAATAAAAATATAATATGAAAATCCAATGATAGAAAAGAGTTGTAACTCATAAAACCCTAATTTAAAATATGTCAACAACTTTAAAAGAAGTATAAAATAAAGAATCGCCAATCAAGAGGAGAATAAAATGCATATGTCTAGTCATCAAGCTAGATATTTTCAACTTATATCAATGGTGAGAACTCGAAAATTGAAAAACAAAAAATAACCAAGCATTAAAACACGTGGATAAGCACTAGGCCTAAGAAGTGTTTATTTTGAAAAAATTCGTTTTCATGTCCAAGTATCTAATCAAAATGAACAAGAAAAGCTTGTTTCTGAAGAAAGAAATCGATAATATCTATAAATTCGTTCTACTTGGACAACAAACTGAAAGATTGAAAAATAAAATAGGAATATAAAAATACCTGGAAAAATATTCCAAATGTCCGATCCATACCAACAACGAGCGAAATGACGAGACCACTGTTGCCAATCGCAGGAGATAAAAGTGGAGATCGACTGCCTACTGTTGCCAATCGTGAGATTGGCAACAGTAGAGAGTATTACAAAAAATCCCAATAAAATGTGATAAATTCTCCAGTAAAAGAGCTATGTAATAAAGGGACGTGTACAATAATAGAAAACAAGGAGGTAATAGTATAAGAGGATGTATATACGTACAATGTAATGCTAATTCAAGGGAATGTTGACAATTAGCTAATATAAGATACTAAGGAGGAAATTTTAAGAATATTCAGCTAAGTTAAACTTATTAACTGTACCTTTTTCTAAATATACTGGATATTTATATAAAATACTAGTAATTTTTAGGTTATTAATGTGCAAAGCATGATTTTTTTTTGTTTTGTAATCTATAAATTCTAAAAAGTTAGTTAAGTATAATATTTTTAAATAATTGAATGGTAATAATTAAATGGTAATAATTTATTAATATTAAAACGAAAATAGTATTTCTTATCATATAAATTAGTAACTATCCTATTAGCAGGTTCAATAGTTAGATTTAAATCTAACAAATTAACATTATTACTAATAGAGGCTTCATTAGGAATTAATTCCAAATTATCGGAGTATAAATCTATATCTGTATCATATTAGTCTGTAAATATCAAACAAATCAGATCATCAACCTGTAAATTTTATAATCAATTGAAGTAAAAGAATTTTCAAAATACATTTTATAATCAAAATGACATGATCTATATTCAGTCGAATTTGATTCTATCTTTAGTCTTTCAAATCCTTGTATACTTTTAGGTTTCGAAAAGTTACGTATAATTTGTAAATTATTTCCATCTAAATGCCTCTTCAATTTTAATACAATTATATCAGTTTCAATTATATTCCTTTTAAGCACTTTTATTTTAAGAAGTTAATTATTTTAAAGATCCTTTTCATTTTGATTGTTAACTCCATTGTATCGAATTTAGAAATCGATATATAATCGAAAGTTTATCGATTTCAGATACCTTTCCATTTAATCCTGAGCTTTGAATTAGTTATAACTTGGCGATCACCCAATGGAAAAAATTTATATTGATTTATATCAATATATATTTTTTATCCCTAAAATTCGCCAGGGGCTGGCTCTTCGCCTTGAGATTAGGCTTGAAAAAGCTAATTTCCTATTAATGTCTTTGTGGGTTTTTCACAATCTTGTTTACCTTTACTAATTATATATATATATATATATATATATATATATATATATATATATATATATATATATATAAATATATATCCTATAAAATACCACAATCCAAAGTATAATATAAAAGGTGAAATGAGTATAGGCGCGCGCGATTTGCAGCTCTTAACACTCATCTCAAAAATATTACAAAAGAAAGATCTAGGAAATGTACAAGGAAAATTATGAAACACAAGGAACAACAGAAACAAATAAAGGAGTGCAAACGGGGTATCAGTAATGTCTAGGGGGATTGTGACCCTAGTTGGAATTGACTAGTTGGAATCTTTTCCTTCACTGTAACTTTGTGCTTTTAATTCTTATATGTGTATGGACTCTGGATCCCCTTTTCCATTAGGGAAATCCTATGATTCTTATATAGTTTCTCTTTTGATTTTATGGATTTGATATTCCTTTAGGATTCTGTTTTTCCTGTACGCACGGATTGGAGCTGCTTCGGGCGATTGGTTGTTTCTGGGAGTGTTTCCCGGGAATAAAAGCACGCTTTAACCAGGTATAGGGGTCACAATCCCCCTAGACATTACTGATACCCCGTTTGCACTCCTTTATTTGTTTCTGTTGTTCCTTGTATTTCATAATATTCCTTGCACATTTCCTAGATCTTTCTTTTGTAATATAAATATTTATATATATATATATATATATATATATATATATATATATATAAGAAAAGGTTTGAAGATCCAATGAAAGAAAAGTGAGAAGCTGTAACACGAAAATCCAAATATCTAACAGGCTTACGAAATAAAAGTATATATATATATATATAGTTAGGAGTATAAATAATTGTGTAGCAGTATTTATGGAAATGTATGGAAATCTTGAAACAATTGTTTGCACTGCATGTGGTCCTCCAATAAGTACTTTAATCAAATATTTAGGTTTTTTTCCATTAATTAAAAATTTAGGCTTTTCCATTTCATGAAGGTTCCCAATCTTTTACATAACAAAAAGAACAATTAAAAATATATTTTGTCATCGAGAACCCTATTTAATCAAATGTATAAAAATAAATAATTGATAAACAGATAACAGTTACAATATTTCATTTTAGAACTACTTATATTTTATTCTAAAGAGTTTTAAAATGAATATATAATGAATGTATTTAGCATATCATATATAATTTAAACGGTAATGCAAGAATAAATATTTAATTTAATATTTTGATTCGCTAAAACCAATAAAATAAAAATTCAATTATTACGTACTCCAATATCCCTGGAATAAGCAATCTATCAAAAGATTGAAAACATAACGTCGACATTTCTATTTCATATTTTTATTTTTCTCTTTCTCAAAAAAGAAAAAAAAATGTTTTACTCTCGTGTTGAAAACGAAAATCGTCTGCGGAAAAAAAATTCTGCGTTGATGGAAAAGTTCTCGGAGGATCGATAAAGCAGCTGTTGCAACAAAACTTTACAAGAATTTTTATTTTACTTTAACTTAGAGACCTTGTAATTTCGTAAATTTATCCTAAATGGAAAAGCAACTAGAATAACAACGTTATTTCTCTTTATTGGCACAAAACACGCCATTTAACTCACATCAATGGCAACCTGAAAAATATTCGCTTTCGTCTAACGTATGGAATGTAGTTGTATGGAATTTGTACTTCGGCAAAACTAACTGGGCCGTAGAGTGGTACAGGTACAGAAAAAGTTATATAGTGCATTTATAAAACGATATTAATGATTAAAAATTATAATTTTCCTGGTTTGAGTTCAAATGAATTGATTCCTATAGTTAAAATTTAAAATTATATCCATGTTCTTTCTTATTTCAATAAAAAAAAATATGTAATTGATATTTAAATTCAAGTCCATTACTATTTAAACTATCTAATCAATGCACATTGTGCCCATAATGAACGTTTGAAAAAATAGATGGTAATAAGTTCCACAGCGTTTTCAAGTTACCCTTTCCCGAAGTACACTTCTATTAGTTGCTATATTTTGTTCATTTTTATGAATTAAATACTGAGTTTGCAAGAATATATCGCAAAGGGGGCGCCTCTTTCGATGCACATATTTTTTACTTAAGAACCAGTTACCATGATGCATTATGGGAACGGACGCCCTGAAATTATTTGCTCCAAGGGGATCAAAAGTCTAGTTACGCCACTGATCACACTTATCAAATCGAATATCATTGTTTGCAGCAGAATATTCAAATTGTCATGAACCTGTTCTTATGTATTCAAATTTTAATTATGAGATTTTTTATTTATTCCTACTAAAGAAATCATCTGGAGTTTCTAGCGTGTCAGAAAAAACTTTCTGAAAAGCCTATTTATCTATCCCTGAGGGGGGGGGGATCAGTCTTCTAGGTCAGTAGTCAACGGTCTTCTATATCTAGGCTAAAGTGAGTTTTCAGTCTTTTAAGTTTGAGCTAAAGTGAGATACGCGAGTCGATACGCGGGGGGTACACAAAGAATATATAATTTTCTATGTTTTAACATTTTTCTCCTAAGACAAATTTTATATTAACAGAAAAAGATATAATACTAAAATTAATTATATAATAATCAAATATTAACTTTTATTTTTAGGTCACACGACCATAAGCACAATGATATTATCATTATACTAAACATATTTTACTAGGACGCCCGTATAGAACAAAAAAGCATTCTTGATCTATTCTAATACGGAACCTCAATTACTAATACTATTAAAAACGAAAAAAAAAATCAGCACTTGTATTTACCATAGGAATATACGAGTAGATCAAAAGGTTTAGAGATAACTATTGTAGGTCACCGGGAGGTTTCTAGAGGGTCTCGAAAGATAAAATCATGTTAAACAACTATTATATGGATTCGCATTACACAAAATACGTTTCTCATTTTATTACTAGTAATGAACACATATTATAACAGAGTTTAAATTATGTTTTGCACATAGACGAGGATAAGAGGTATATAAATAATTTTAGACTCGAAAGACATTGCATCGATTTGATCTAGAATGTGTTCATATCCTTACTGTCACGAGTGAGCCACTATCAGGTTCGCCATTCAAGATTCCTGATCAAAATTCGGTTGTCATAGCTACTGGATCTCATGAGAGACTTAGAATGACGCTGGATCGTATATAATTTCAATATTTATTCGTAAATAGTGGTAGGCAAGTGCTGTTGGAAATTCATTGATTTAAAGATATAAGTGGATGAATTTGTTTGAAGTTTGTATCGCAGAGTACTTTTACAAATGATTTAATAAATATATGGATCACATTTGTAGCATTGTAATAGACACTTTAACTCAAGAAATAAAAATAGCGGATGGATAGGTTACAACGCTTATCATTGCAACTGAGTAGAGGTCTGCACGAGCCTCTACTTCAGCCTCCGCCAAACTACTCTACTAAACTGCTCGGGCCTCTACTAACATTTTTACCCTGTCCGAAAATATTAAGAGTTGACATAACCCGAACCCGAGAATTTTTTTAAATAATTCACCCAAGCACAACCCAGCCCGGTTCGACTTTTTAAAAATACATTAAAGCCTGCCACTAAACTTTAATGCATTAACTTACTGCTAATACACTCTTGCTTCGTATCATGATTATTATTTGCCACTTAAGGAATTAAGCACAAATTACATTACATATTACATACACCTATTCAAATCAGCAGGTGAAAGTTGCGAAGAGCAATGTTTTATTTTGACTTTGGAATGTCTTCAAATAAAATAATTTTCAATTTCCTATCTGAAATTATTATTTTTTGTACCCGGGTTCTAATTTACCCATCTGCGTTCACCGCACAGAACAAACTTTTATTACCTTATATGGAACAGAGAGACTTTTATTCGCATATTGAGAATTTCGTTTTGTTTAAATGTTAATGTATTTTTGGCATTATATTTACTTTAAAGAGGAGCGACCGGACCACCCGTGGGCCGGGTTGGGCCTAACGACGACGAGCTCTGGGTGGATTATCGGAGCACCTGGACAAAATTTGTCCGTATCTCCAGGATGTAATGTGTCAGCTGATCTTTATATAATTTGCAATGCTCCAAGTGGGGAGGGGGAGGTGAGTTATTCAAGCTGGATATAAGGTAGGTAAAGTGAGATTCATGCATAAGTCGCTTTCTCCTCACCAAAAAAAAAGGGGGCCACACTTTTTCATTTTTTTTTTTTTTTGCCCTCAGGCATCTTGAAAGTGCATAAGAGACTTGAAATTCTGTGCAGAGTGGGTATCATTGGTGCAGTTCAGTCCCAGTAGATGGAAATGAGAGTTTGAAGATGGAGTTTAATTAATTAATGATATCGTTAATAATGTCGTTTTTAATTTGAGCTGAAAGTTAAGAAAAGAAAAGGAGTGTTAAGTAGTCCGTAGACTAGTCTAAAACAGAGTTAAGTTAAGATATATTATTTAAGGTTCATAAGTTTATTTTAATGTGGTAGAGGCTCTTGGCCGCTTGCGGTACTTCCATTGGTGGGGGTCGTAATCCGGCAAGTTGCAAATCTCCTCGTTTGGAATTTTGTTAAGATGAGAATAAAAATTGCTTGCTAGTTTAACTATTTGTTTATTAATTTTAGTGATGCCGAAATCTCTGCGAATAACTTGATTTTTGAGGTAGAATGGGCCTTTACGAATGCATCTAAGAGTTTTATTCTGTGTAGTTTGTAATTTTTTTAAGATTTTCTGATCGGCATATCCCCACACTGGGGCCCCGTAGAGAAGGATGGGCCTAAGGACGGACTTATAGAGTAAAACTTTGTTTTGATAGCTGGCATGTTGGGAGTGGAGAATTGGGTATAGTAGTCTTCTGGCCGTATGAAACTTGCTTATGGTATTTTTGATGTGTGGTTTCCAGGATAGCCTGGAGTCGAATGTGACTCCAAGGTATTTGGCTGAGCTTACGTAAGGGATAGGTTTGCTGTTAATTTTGATAGGCTGAGGATTTGTTTTCTTCTTTATTTTGGAGAATATAATAACTTTGGTTTTGTTTTCGTTTATTTTGATTTTCCAATTCCGGAACCAGGCGGAAATTATGTTGATATGTTTTTGCAATCTTGAGCGAATAACAAATTTTCTAGAATTACTAGTGTAGAGGGCTGTGTCGTCCGCATACATGGCGATGTAGGTGTGTGGTGCGCGGGGGATATCATTGATGTAGATGTTGAACAAGGTTGGAGCCAATTGGGAGCCTTGTGGGACCCCGGACCTAAGAGGTTTGTGATTGGAGAATGAGTGTTGGTAGCGGACTGTGAAGGATCTATTTCGAAGGAATGAGTTTATAAGATGTATCAGTGAGTCTGGTATATTAAGCTGAATCATTTTGTAAATTAAAGCATCATACCACACTTTATCGAAGGCCTTCGAAATGTCAATCAGTAGGAACCCCGTTGAGAGCCCAATTTCCAATCCTTCGGATATGAACTCGGTAACTCTCAACAGTTGGTGTGTTGTTGAGCGGAGCGGGCGAAAGCCAAATTGCTCAGGTTTGATTATGTTATGTTGTTCAATAAATGTTTTGAGGCGCGTGTGTATTATTCGCTCGGCTAATTTACTTATGGAGTTTAGAAGGCTGATAGGTCTAAAATATTTGAGCTTGTTGGGGATCTTCGCCTGGTTTCGGAATTCCTATGATGATCGCGGTTTTCCAGTTTGAAGGGAAATGATGGTATTTTAAGATGGCGTTGAAAAGAAGGGTGATATAATATATTATGTTAATTGGAAGGGATTTTAATGCTTTGTTATTTATCTTGTCGATGCCAGGGGCTTTGTTTATTTTGAGGTTTTTTATTTCGTTCATTATTTCAGAGGGGGGGGGGCTGGTAGGATGTCAGAATAGGGGGTCGATGCGAAAAATTGGTTAAGGGTGTTTTGAACTAAGTTTTCTGTAAAGGGGCAGTTTAGATTGGAATTTTCCGTAAACTGTTTCTCATAGTTTTTTGCAAGGGCATTAGCTATTTCAGGTTCGGTATACACTGGACCGTCTGGGGTGTTTAGATGTGGGATGTGGGCGTGGGACTTTTTTATTACTTTTACAAATTTCCATAGCGAGTTGTCCTCCGGGGCAAGGGATTCGATGTGCCTTTTCCAAGCATGTTGCCTATGTAGGGAGATTTTGAATTTAATTTGATTATTTAGTCTATTTAGCAGGGTTTTATAAGGTGGGTATTTAGTTGTTTGCCAAATTTGCCTGGTTCTGTTTCTTTTTTTGATTAAATTCTTTATATGGAATGGGAGCTTGTGATTGGAGGGGGGAGGAGCTTGGAGAGTGGTGGCTACGTCCATTGCTGTTTTCATTTCGAGAGATAGTTTTTCGACATTTTTGTCGATGTCGGCTGCACAATTGTAGTTTTCTAACATTAGAGAGGAGTTTGCAAGCGTTTTGCTAAATTTAGCCCAGTTTGTGATTTTTACTGAGGGGGGGATGGGCATGTTGTTATTTAAATGCAGCGATAGTAGAACTGGGAGGTGGTCCGAGCTCAGGTCGTTGAGGGTGTGTATGGTGTATGGGTATGTGATATTGTTAGAGAGTGCGAAGTCAATTATTGAATGGTTGCTGTTGGGTCTTGTGCTGGTTGTGGGGTGCATGTGCAGTATGTTGTTGTTTTGAATGTAGTTGTGAAGGTCTCTACCATATCCGTTCCTTCTGGAGCAGCCCCAGCTCTGATGGTGGGCATTAAGTTGGGCCTAACGCCACGGGAAGATCTTTTACGCTAGTTGAGTGTGTGACGTTTTCACGAGTTGCATGTATATGTGTGTGTTTAACATGTAATTTAAGGGTGAGCGTCAGTAAATTTTCTGCCCTATCCGCGCTTTGTTAACTTTCGCGGCACACATATTTCGCCGAAATTCTGCTCAAACAGTTGCGAAATATTTTCTGAAAGATAAAATGCAATGCTTAGATTATATTAAAACTGAATTTAATGCCGCAAAAAACATAGCATATATTTTTTATTTTAATTCAAAATATTTTTGGTGCTGCCATCTGTTGTCGTAATTTAATTCATACCGATTATTTTTATTTTTTAATGAACATTTTTAAATGTCTATTCATTCTAATACAGTGTTAAATACAACAACAGATCATATATAATAATGCCACAATCACGGAAAGGTAATTTATCATTCTATAAATTTGATAAGGGATCTGAATGTACATCACTGAGGACTGCAGTTTTGTCTTCAAGTTCCTTTGTCTTCAAGTCCAAGTTCAATTACGTTTCCGTGATTATGGCATTATATATGATCTGTTGTTGTATTTAATAGCGTATTAGGAGGAATAGACATTTAAAAATGTTCATTAAAAAATAAAAATAGTTGGTATGAATTAAATTACGACAATTCCTTTACGACAATTACGACAATTAAATTACGACATTTCCTTTAAAGAACATCAGCGGGCCGCACAAAATCAAGCGGCTGGCCTCGAGTTGAAGACCACTACTCTACAAAACAGATGAAAACTCCGTTTTATCGAGATCACAATTCGAGAGAATTTGCAATTCACAGAATTACCTATGTGTTGCAAAGTAGTCACTTTTCTTGTGCACTTTTGGTTTTATTGAAAATCCAGCATCAGCCAACCGCATTATTCTCTCCAATAGGGGAATTACAAGCAAAGCAACAAGAAACATTTATAGCACACACAGACAATGAAAAAAACTAACTACAATTTACATATATTACATACAACAGATGACATGGAGTTCAGTGATATACGTATATTAACATTAATGTTAAAATTTGAGGTTTTTGAATTACAAAACGCACTTACTGAGCAAAAAGTAAGATTGATCACGTTATTTGCTCACTAGCACGTTTCACTTCGTGGCTGCCACGCTGTGAACCGAAACTGCTCTTCTCTACAGACTGTATGTACACTTATGCTATCGAGTGGTTCTTATTTCTTCTTCATGAATTCATTATGAGTGGCAAAATTGTAAACACTGGCGAATATGTGAATTACTGGCGAATATGTGAACCTTACTCATTGAACCCATACTAATGTGTTACTTTAAGAATGTTACTCATAGGAGCGTTTTCAAAATAAGGATCGCGCTCCCATTGCAACTGCAGCATCCATGGAGTGATTTCGCCTTTATTAAAAGCACTCTTCATCTACATGCAATAGCAGCAAGAAAGCACAATGTGGCGAGATTTTGCGAAACTTTATGGAGACCGATATATCCAATCCTGACACACAACCAGTTTCAAATTTCTTAAAATGGATTAAACTCAGACTTAAGGATAAGGTTAAATTTGTACTAACAGAACCTGTCTATAAAAATTAAAATCTTATTACACAATTATATTGCTGGGATTTCGACAATTCGACCCGTCATAGTTTAGAACCCACCTCTCAAACAGCTGATCGTAGGGTTGCCATTACTTTACCGCCTGTTTGTTTTTAGCACGTTTAGCATCAGGCCATATAAATGCTAGATTATCACCAATTTCCCAAGCATTTTTAAGTGGGTTTACTATGATTGTGAACTTTTAGGTACCATTTATGTAATCAGATAAAAGTTTTTAGAATTGTCATTCCGTTTACGCTGTCCACCGTAGCGTTGCATTCATAGCCACCATCGTGAAAAGAGTCGAGTGACGTCAAATATTATCGTCGTCTGATTGGATCACGCTCGGGAATTGGCCAATTTGTTTTGTGGTGCACGAAAAAATTACGGCAATTCGGGGGTATGTTTTCTTTCTATTGAAATGTAGAGTTGCTAGAAGATTGTTGGAGGGAATTGCTACATGTAATAAGAAGGCGTTTTCATAGTAAGGATTTGTAAAATTGCGACTCATTTTATGTTGACGAGCGTATATTAAGTAAGAAACTGGTCCATAAATACTGTTACTTGCAATAGGTATGCAATTTTAATTTTTTTTTTCTTCATATTTACATAAGCAAATCCTGTCAGAAGTTTTGCAGAGTGAAACTCTGAGTCTGGCGAAATTTAATCCATACCTAGCCAACCTTCTTAACACACATTCTCCAGTTTTTCAGGTATTCCTATAATCTCCCCTGTCAGCCTTCACATTCTCAAATATGCTGACGATATTGTAAAATATTCTCACACACAGATTATTATTATTATTATTATTATTAGAACCCAGACCATGCGACTCACCTATTAAGTATTGAGTAATTATAGACTTCAGCTCAAAATAAAATTTTATATCTGATTATTTCAAGAATCTGAGATTCACTATCAATCTAAATAAAACTAAAATTGTTATTTTCCACAGTAAAGGCAGTGTATCTACCTATTTAAAATGGTTCTGCAATGATATGACTTCAGAAATTGTAAAGGATTATATGTATCTGGTAATATTGTTTGCTCGAAATGTGAAATATTATAAATGCAGGGATTTATTTCTAAATAAAACAACAAACCCTGCTAATGAAACCGAGCCTAACTGTATAAACAGTAGAATAAATGCTATGAAAGCTCGTTTTAAACTTTTTGATTCTCTGATCATTTCCTTTTTGCACACAACATCTGGGCTTATATGACAAAAAATTTGACTTTATTGTTTTTTTTTTTAAAAGTTTGCCTTGAAACATCTATTTCTTAAGATCTTCTATAGATTTATTACTTTCCTTATATACATAATAAGGAAAGTATTGTGACGGGGTCGAAAATTCGAATTCGAGTTTTCGACGGAAGAGAACGTTTCAAACATCCCTGATCACAAATCAAACATTTTTGAAGTGTCTGTGTATGTGTGTGTGTGTGTGTGTGAAAGTATGTGTGTGTGTGTGTGAAAGTATGTGCGTGTGTGTGTGTGAAAGTATGTGTGTGTGTGTGTGTGTGTGTGTGTGTGTGTCAGTGAGTCTGTGGAGAAGATAACTGGCGAACGAATGGACCGATTCGAACGAAATTTGGTACAAAAATCACAATCCATAAACACTGGAAGTCTATTGTTTTTATACGCAATCGAATGTTCAGAACCCCCTAAATTTTCGAGTGAAATTTTGAAAAAATCGTCAAAAAATCAAAACAGCTAATAAAGTTTCGCAAATAGATATTTCGTATGTAATTTTTCATTAGAAAACGATTGACATAAATTTTAGAACGCTAACATGAACCATTCTCGAGATATTGCACATTTTTCAAAAAAATTATCAAAAAGTCATATAAAATAAAAAATATATATATTTCCTATTGAGAAACATGTTCACTTTTCATATGTAACACCATGCGATAAATTTGGTAACATCATTCTCGTGGATCTAGCTCGTTCCATTCATGAAAAAGATACTTTGAGTAATACTTTTGTATTTGAACGCCAATAGTCTTTTATCTGGTGTAAGAATCACTTAGTTCTTCGTTCATAACGCTTGGCGAGATTTTGGCGACGAATTTGGTGGAATGTCGAAAACTTGGCGAGTTTTTTAAATGTTGCTAAATTAACAAAAAAATCGCCAAATGGATAAAAATGACGCTAAATCAATGACGACTCATTGATGATGACGACATGGAAATTGACGACTCATTGATGATGACGACATGGAAATTGACGACTCATTGATGAAAATTCAATATCTTGGAAAGAATATAAATAACTACTATAAAAATAATCTATTTTTTTTCTGTAAAAGTAGTAAATTCATTGCATTATATAAGGAAAGTCATGTGCTGCGCACATCAGATTTTTTATTTATTTCTCAGCGATACAAAACGGAGCAAGTCCAATTACAATGATCACATTAAAAAAAATTAGAGCATATATGATGGCTGACATTAATTCAGCATTAAATTCTGATAGGGATAAGGCTTTCACTACGGATATCCGCTTCCGGTTCTTCTTCCATTTCCCGTTCAAAAACTTTAATTTTCCTTGAAACATCTATTCTTCAAATATGGCTATAAAAATTAGATACAGCTAAGATGGTGATTGATATGAATTCAGCATCAAAATCTGAAGGGGGTAGGTATGTTTTACTAAAGATTTTCGCTTCCAGTTCCTTTTCCATTTCCAGTTAAACAAAAATGTATTTTACTTGAAGCATTTATTTTTCAAGACTGACAATAGGTAGAGCTTACTTAGATGGTGACTGATATGAATTCAACATCATATTCTAAAAGGGGTTTTAACTAAAGATTTCCCCGTTTCAAAAAACATTTATTTATTTATTTCTCAGCAATCAATACAAAATGGAACAATAATCTTGTATAAGGAAAGCCATGTGCTGCCTACAACAGATTTTTATAATAGTAATTTTTCACTTATTTTATTGTTAAAGTGAAACTTTTAGATTACATGGGACCTCAAGAAATCCCGAGACGCTATTGATTGCGAGGAATCGGGTTCGGACGTCACCCCCGATAGAAGAGGCCGAACTACTGCCCCCCTCTGTACCTCGAAACGTATGAGCTGTAGGCCCAAGTCTGGCCTTCGAATCCGAATTCCTCCGTCTCAACTTTTCTGGAAAGTTCTCCCCTAGTAGAGTAGTCCACACAAAGAAGTATCGTATGTGCAGTGCAGTACGTGGGCTCGCACTCGTGGATGCATAACGGTTTTTTAATCGTATTTTTGAATGTCTTATATGTTAGTTCATGATTTAATAAACATTTTGACCTGCATACCTTCGACTACATACCTTATAACATTGGATTACTAATTACCTTATTACCCTAACGTTAAATACTGAAAATGCTATTTAGAAGTAAGTGCTTACCATTTTTTGCTTATTATCATGTCATTTAAAATTACTTAGAATTTTAAATATATGGCAATCAAATTATTGCTATTCAATTAAAGCTAACTGGATTCTAAATTGTTTTGTTGCTAATTATAACGTCAACAAACCTTTTAGAGTTTTCTTAGTTTGTTTTAAAATTTTATTGTTGTCATATTAATTAAGAAAACTGCCTGGGTACTTGTAAAATTAAGCTTTGTTAAGTAATTGTGAAGTATTTACAATCATTCAATGTTTAAAATGTATATTCTATCAAGTTAGCTTATGTCATTCTGCTTTCGGAGGTGGCGGTTCGGATTGGGTTCCATGATGTTTTCAAATTGCGGGTCCAACTGCAGCTCTAGGCAAAAATAATTTTAAGGGCTATGCCTTATCACATATTTTTTTTTTCATGAAATTAATTGGATAAAAGCATAAACAGGGGATACAAACTGTAAATATCAGAAAATTGTGCATATTTATTAGATGTTCAATATCTACTAAAATAATTTTGAATTACATTGCAGGTCACGGGTTGGATAGTTGAGTCGCAGCGGGTTCGGATTGTATTTCTGACTGACAATTTTCTTTGTTGAGGATGCGGGTTGGACGGTTTTCACTGTGCAGAGTCTGGTTTAACACGACCCGCGCAGGATTATAATTACATCCGATGAAGAGTAAAATATATTCGACATAATAAACTATAATAATTATTTGCCAAAAGTCTTATCATTCAAATATCAGCTTTACATATTAGAAAATTTTTAAATATAACAAGCGAAACTATAACATAAGTAAATATTTAAATGACTTCCTGTTCTTCATTTACTTTTATTTATTTATTTAAATGTTCATTTCGTATAATGTGGTATTTTTTTCTAGAAGTATAAAGCATTTCCAAGAATATCCGTAAATTCCATATCAATTCATTTGTTCCAAGAAGAAAGCCGAACAAAAGAGCTTTAAAATCAAAATGGGTGAATATTTGGGTAAAAATGGGAAATATATTTGGTTGAACAACACCCAGATATATTTTCTCTTTAATATTTTTTCTTTTCCTTTATAACTTGGTATAGTCATGTTCAAACACGGGAGAAATTATATATAGGTGCAATTAAAAATATATTGTTATTATTATCTATAATAATAAAGGAAGATATCTGTCTGTTCGTCTATTTGTGTCGCCTGCAGCGAAAAACCTGAGCGATGTACGGCCATGAAATTTGGTGCACAGAAACTTCAGGACTCGGGACGGCGAGATATTTTTAAAATTCGAATTATTATTTTAGTTATTTTAAGTCGAAATTAAAATTCCCATTCACAACAAATTTTACCTTGACGGATGTCGTCATCTACTGCACCTATAAGTTCCTAAACATCGTTCCTAACGTGTTCATATTCTTATGAACGTGATTCTTTAAAATATATATATATACTTTTCGTATTTTAAAGATTCAGCTTGACTCACAATCTTCATGATTTAAAAAAAATAGTTAGTGATATTTCATTAATTAGATTTTTATTTAAAATTGCGATATAAAATAATTTACTGACAAACCGATATTTATAATTTAAAAGCAACTCACAGCGATTTCTTTAATTGAGCATCAATGCATTGTAAAATTGTTCACTTTTTCATTGGAACCAATGCAATTCTGTTCTTCAGCGCATGCGTATTGCAAAGGAAATTCCATCACGCATGCCCTGCTTCAGTTCGTTCTTCATTTCGGAAGTTCATTGTGTCCGTATCGTAGGCATACTGGTTGGGTTTTATATTATTTATTACGTTTATAGATTCTTGGAAAATGAACCCGAAGTAGCCTGGAATTTAAGATGAGAAATTGTGGCGTAGCCGTGTGTGCACCCAGTTATTTTTATAATTTTATTTTTGTTAACAGCGAGAGTATTGTTAAAACAATCTTTGGTTTTAGTGAATTTGCTGTGAGTTCCTGCAAAGTTTTAATTAGAGGTTTGCATCTTTAATCTCGGCAACGACGGGTACATTTTCTGGTATTTTAATGAAAACTTATTTTTAATGAAAACTTATTTTTAATGAAAACTTATTTTTTCGATTAGTTTACATTTTGGGTATATTTACATATTTCTGGTACTAGACCTTAAAGCGACTGAGTGCAATAAACCAACAAAATTGTAGCATAAACAAACAACAATTACATAAGGTCGAGAAATATAAAAATTCACAAAACAATTTTTAATTTTCCCTCTTCATCAAATGTTTCAACAAAAATTATGAAAATTATTGCAGTTAAAATACATTTTTGCGGTTAAAAATTTTCCAGTAAATGAAAACAATATCCTGCCCCCCCCCCCCCCTTTTCTTTTCATTTTTTTTTTCTTTTTTTCTTTTTTTTTTGCAAAAGTGTCAAAAAAGTTAAACATTGAAAAACATAGTTTGAGTAAATAGAAAGAAAAACTATTAAATTTACATGTAATAAGGGCTATTGTGCTTCAGAAAAATTCTTCTGATTTTATTAACACTTTCCAACATAGTTGAAAAGTGTTTATGACTTTGGTCATTCTGTCTATCTGTCCGTTCGCGCGATAATTGCCGTAAAAATGACTTTATCAAAATGAAATTTTAGTATGTTGTTCAAACGGTCTGTGGAACATATGTAAATGAATAATATCACCCAATTAGTTTTGGATTGCACCTGGGTTGAAAAAGTGAAATACATTGAACGTTATGGGACCTAATTTTTTAAACATTTTTTAAGCAACGCGCAAATTCACAATTGCTTTGAAAATTTTAGGAAATATTCAAATTATCCCATAAAATATATGAAAAAAAATTTGAGTAAAATATGTTCGGTAGTTTTTAAATAAAAATTTAAATAATAATCACACCCATATGAGTATCATTAGCCTATGGGTTGGTCGTGTGGTCTGGGCTTTCTACCCATATGAGTATTATACAAAGAGATCACATGACACACTTCAAAATAAAAAAATAGCATCCATCTTTAAATTCCCAGTGTCAAATTCGTGATTTTTAAAGTTCTTTTAAATTTATATGTAGTGTTGTATCCGTCCTAAAACCGCTTTATTTTTGCGTATTTTATATGCTTCCATTCACTGCGCCAACGCAATTACAATATTTTTCAGTTTAAATGATCATCAAACTTTGATTATATCTACAACGAAGCCTAATTTTAAAGTATGCAAAATGTAAACAAATCAAGCTGTAAAATGAGTTGTATAAAAACTGCTAATTTTTTTTTAAATCAAAATTATTTACCTCTGGAGTCTGGAATATAGGTGATATGAATGATTTCATTAATTTTACACAGAGAAACAGACGATTTTATAACATTGCCTTTTACGATGAAGCTTTAAGCATGGAGTTAGAAAGTACTTTTTCCTCCATAGTTTTAAGTTTTTAAGTAAAATTAATTGTTGTAGTACTGTGATAATTTAAAAAACATCAACGCTAAATGTATTGCATTTTAAAGGTGTTTAAATAAAATTGCATTTCGGTTGGAAAGTGTTTCATAATCAATGATTTATGCATGATTGATCTTTCTCGTTAATAATGAACGAATTTAATAACTGTTTGCGGATTTGGGAAAGAAAGTATTTAGTGCATTCAAATATAAAAAACAAGAAAGATCAATCATGCTTAAAGCATTGATTATGAAACACTTTCCAACTCCAATGCAATTTTATTTAAACATCTCTAAAATGCAATACATTCCTAAGTAATATTTTAAAACTTATCACAATACTACATTAATTTATTATATTTGAAAACTTAAACCTTCATCGGAAAAAAAGAACTTCATTCAAATGACGGCATTAAAATATAAATTGCCTGGTTTAAGCATCTCTAAAATGCAATGCATTCCTCGGTAATATTTTTAAAACTATCATAATACTACGATAATTTATTATATTTGAAAACTTCATCGAAAACAACTAAAATTCATTCAAATGACGTCATAGAAAAAATAACACGCCTGGATCTCTCTATAAAAACAGCATTTCATTCATAACATTTTCCCATTCATTTAATTCATCACAATACTATAATAATTTATTTTATTTAAAAATTATGACCATGGAACTACAAGTAATTAAACTCTATGCTTAAAACTTCTTAAAAAAAATCGTCCTTTTCTGTATAAAATCAATGAATATTTTATTCATATAAGCTATGCAGACTCCATGATCTAAATACTTTTGCGTTAAAAAAATACAGCAATTCTAATACAACTCATTCTACATATTTTGCTGTTTACATTTCTCATAAGTGAAAAATAGGCTTCGTTATAGAAATAATCAAAGTTGGATGCTCATTTAAACTCAAATATATTGTCATTGCGTTGTTTCAGTATGTAGATGCACAGAATTTAAGCGAAAATAAAGAGGTTTTACGACGAATACAACACATATGAATTAAATGTGAATTATACAACAATATGAATTAAAAAGAACTTTAAAAATGACGATTTTGAGACAAGATGGATGCCGTATTATATTTTGAAGTTGGTCACGTGATCGTTTCATATCATGGTCACGTGATCGCTTCATATAAGAGGTGTAATTATTATTTTAATTTTTATTTAAAAAACTACTAAATATATTTTGCTGAAATTTTTTTTATATATTTTATGGAATAATTTGAATATTATCTAAAATTTTCGAAGCAATTTGTGAATTTTAAATCCGCTTAAAAAATGTTTCAAAAATTAGGTCCCATAGGGTTCAATGTATTTCATTTTTTCAACCCGGGTTCAGTCCAAAACTAATTGGGTGGTATTATTCATTTATATTCCCATAGGTCCTACAGACCGTCTGAACAACATACTAAAATTTCATTTTGATTAAGTCATTTTTACGGCAGTTATCGTGCTAACGGACAGACAGACAGACAGACAGACAGAATGAACAAAGTCATAAACACTTTTCAACTTTGTTGTAAAGTGTTATAAAATCTTACAAATGATATTTCAGAAAAATGTGGGCATTCGCCCACCTTATTCTTCCTTTGCTGAAAATAAATGCTGTGTCGGAAAATCTTCACGTACACTAAGCTAAAATATCATGCATCTTAACAAGTACTGATTACAAAATAACACAGTCTGTATGCGATAGATGGTCTACGTGCACCAGTATAAACAAATAAAATCATAAATTACATATAAATTCATGTATTTAACTTGGATTTGTTTTGACACACACCTACTGAAAATTAAAGATGTGGACTATCACGAACTCCATAACCTCTCAGTGTGACATAGAAAAACAAGAAAATAGGCTGTTGCGTCACAGTTGTGTCCAGCTCTCGTGCGATCACGATTATGACACAACATGAACGGTATATTGAGTAACTTCTTTAAAGATGTAGGTTACGTCGCAAACAATTAACTCAAGTAAGACGTGCAGTGAGAATCTTTCTGAAGCTTGTTTTTCCATTAATTTCTGGAGTTGTTTTTATATTTTCTCAAAAATGTCTCTTATCTCTTGCTGAGCCAGAAGACGCTTTCCTTTAAATTCTGCTATCCTTAACTTTGATTCGCCCGAGTACCCCCTGTCTGTCCGTTTCTTTTAATTCCAACTTCGCATTGCCCATTTTATTTTATTGCGCCTCTGACTGTTCATTTCTTTTAATTGTACATACTTTTACGTCCACTGCCAAAGACCCATGTTTCTAAATAGTAAATTTGTATTTATTATATTAAAAATTAACACTTAAATGTCTATTTTAAATCGATAATTTGTTAAAAATAATTAAAATAATAGAAAAAGAATGAATGTTTCCTATATATTTTTATTATTTAATAGTAATTAAAATTGTGTCCATTATAAGTCGATTACAGGTCATTTAAATATGCCAATTACAAGAAAAATAAAAAATAATAATATTTACTATGTGCTATTATTCTAGTTCGATTTTACTAGTTTTGTAACTAATTGTATTTTTTTTATCTCTATTAGGCTAGCAAATATGATCAAGAGTAACCATTAAACGCTCTTTATGGGATTCTAAATTAAAAATTTACTCAATAGAAGTGATAACATGTAAATTTTAATCATTTTCATCTCTCCCCCCCCCCCCCCCATACACACAGAATTGACTCCTGGTGGAAATTTTTAGAATATATTTTCGGTGAAATCTCTTCCACATGTTTTGATGTGCATAGCATATCTACTAGGTTTTATTGAGGAGTTTTACAATTTAACCTGTATTAAAAAATAATGAGTTATGATTCTACTTATCAACATATATGAGCATGTATATATGATTGCAAAACATCATACAAAAATTAAGTTTTGTTAAAGTTTGAAATTTATCTCATATATTTCAATTATTTAGCTCAGCTCATATGCTAAAGTATACAAAAAGCGCGAAAACAATTTTGTTCGTCTTATTTTCACCATTTTCACCTCTTTATTATCTAGAAATTAGAAACAGGTAAAAGGTTAGAAAAATCACACTGGCAGGATCTAATATGATGACAGTTGAGACTGGCGTCCAAATTTTTGCTTGTCTCTTGGATACAATATGTTCAATCTTGATTAAAACGACCATCGAAAATTCGATATCGAATTATCGACCCTGTTAAACTTTTCCTATATCAAAACATGATGTCTGGAAAATAAATAAACTGTTATTAATTACTGCATTTCTCTGTGTTAATACTTGTGCCTGGAAATCTTGTAAAATGTATTTAAGTGAGTGGTAGCGCATTTCATAAAATTGTCTATCTCCGGGACACGAAAAATATGCATGCAGTGTATAGTTATATAGAATAAATAGAAAGTTTATGGTTATGCAAGATTATTTATTTATTTTTAGATAATTTTAGGGGCAGAAGTTTTGTTGGAAGAAATACATTTTTCTATTATTATTACGAATTGCATATCTGTAAGAAGTGCATACGATATATCTATGAGGACTACGTCTCTGTGTCTATGAGAAGTCGATTTGACATGTATATGAGATCTGTGTCTCTGTGTCTATAAGAAGTGGATACTATATGCCTATAAAATCTGTCTGTGCCTCTGTGTCCATGAGAAGTGAATACGATATGTCTATGAGGTCTAAGTCTCTGTATCTATGAGAAGTGGATACGATATGCCTATGAGGTCTATGTCTCCGTGTCCATAAGAAGTGGATACGATATGTCTGTGAGGTCTATGTCTCTGAGAAGTGGATACGATATGTCTATGAGGTCTAAGTCTCTGAGAAGTGGATATGATATGTCTATGAGGTCTATGTCTCTGAGAAGTGGATATGATATGTCTATGAGAACTATGTCTCTGTATCAATGAGAAGTGGATACGATATGCCTATGAGGTCTATGTCTCTGTGTCTATGAAAAGCGGATACGATATGCCTATGAGGTCTGTCTCTATGAAAAGTGGATACGATATGTCTATAAAATCTGTGTCTGTATCCATTAGATGTGGGTACGCTATGTCTATGAGGTATATGTCTATGAGAAGTGGATATGATATGTCTATGAGGTCTATATCTCTGAGAAGTGGATAAGATATGTCTATGAGATCTATGTCTCTGTATCTATGAGAAGTGGATACGATATGTTTATAAGATCTGTGTCAGTGTCTATGAAAAGTGGATACGATATGTCTATAAGGTCTGTGTCTGCGTCCATGAGAGGTGGGTACGATATGTCTATGAGGTCTATGTCTCTGAGAAGTGGATACGATATGTCTATGAGGTCTATGTCTTTGAGAAGTGGATATGATATGTCTGTGAGGTCTATGCCTCTGTATCTATGAGAAGTGGATACATATCTATGTGGTCTAAGTCTCTGTGTTTTTGAAGTGTGAACACGATAACTCAACGAACGTTCCTACCGATATAAAATGTAATGTGTAAACACATTATATGGTAAATTTGAACTATATAGAATTTTTAGTCATTATCATGCTTAAAATTTTCAAATTTTAAGATTTTCATAGCATTAATTCCTATGGAAACAATGACAGTAGTACAAATGGAAAAAACTGGTAAATGGAACTAACCTATTGATTTTAAAATTGGAATATATAAGAATAGTTTATATTAATACAAATGAGACTAAGCATTTATTCAAATCACTAAGCTGTTGCCAAATGGAAAAAAAAACTTCTAAGGAATTTTACTATATAATTTAAAACAATAATCTGGATACGAAATATAATACAGATACTTACTTCTTTTACTTTCCCTAGATGCATATTAATGTATAAAGAAATTATCGAGACGGGTCGAAAATTCGAATTCAAGTTTTCGATGGAAGAACACGTTTAAAGCATCCCTGAACTTGAATTAAACATTTTGAGGTAATGTCTGTCTGTGCGTGTGAATGTGTGTCCGGGAGTCTGTGGATGCGGCTACTGAAGTACGAATGAGGCGTTTCGAAAGAAATTTGGTACAAATATTACAACCGGTGAATACTGGATACCCTATTGATTTTAAAAGCAATCAAATGTTCGAAAGGACCCAAACTTTCGAAAATCAGAACCTTTAGTAATGTGACGTGAATAATCATTTCCTATGTGATTTTGCATTAGAAAACGAGTGACACAAACTTTAGAACACTAGCATGAAGCGTTCTCGAGACAGTGCACATTTTTCAAATAAATTTATCAAAAACGTCACATAAAATAAAGAAAATATTAACTATTATAAAATGTAATTCACTTTCATAATACTAAAAAATATCGTAATGCACTTTCATATGTAACATTATGCAATAAAGTTGTTAACATCATTCTCTGGATCAAGTTCATTCCACTCACGAAAGACGATACTTTGGATAATAGAGAAACCACAGAGAAGCCACAAAGAAAAGCGAAGCTAATAGTTCGACACAGAAACGCAAAACTGGGTTCTCACACGATAATAAAATTGTAAGATGCCATTTTTATTTATCTATATATATATATATATATATATATATATATATATATATATATATAGAAACATTTTATTACTTTCCTTATATACATAATGTATAAGGAAAGTATTGTGACGGGATCGAAAATCCGAATTCGAGTTTTCGACGGGAGAGCACGTATCAAGCATCCCTGATCACGAATCAAACATTTTTGAAGTGATGTCTGTGTGTGTGTGTGTGTGTGTGTGTGTGTGTGTGTGTGTGTGTGTGTGTGTGTTAGTGAGCCTGTGGAGACGATAACTGACGAACGAATGGACCGATTCGAACGAAATTTGGTACAAAAATCACAATCCGCAAACGCTGAAAGCCTACTGTTTTTAAATATAATCGAATGTTCAGAACACCCCTAAATTTTCGAGTGAAACTTTGAAAAATCGTCAAAAAATCAAAACCGCTAATAAAGTTACGCAAATAGATATTTCTTATGTAATTTTTCATTAGAAAACGATTAACATAAATTTTAGAACGCTAACATGAACCGTTCTCGAGATATTGCACATTTTTCAAAAAAATTATCAAAAAGTCATATAAAATAAAAAATATATATTTCCTATTGAGAAACATGTTCATTTTTCATATGTAATACCATGCGATAAATTGGGTGACATCATTCTCGTGGATCAAGCTCGTTCCATTCATGAGAAAAGATAATTCGAGTAATACTTTTGTATTTGAACGCCAATAGTCATTTATCTGCTATAAGAATAACTTATTTCTCCGTCAGTAAAGCTTGGCGAGATTTTGGCAACGAATTTGGCGGAATGTCGCCAACTTGGCAACTTTTTGAAATGTTGTCAAATTAACGAAAATCTCGCCAAATGGATTGAAATGACGCTAAATCAATGAAAATGACGACTAATTATCGAAAATTCAATATCTTGGAAAGAATATAAGTATCTACTATAAGAAAAACCTATTTTTTTTACTGTAAAAGTAGTAAATTCATTGCATAATATAAGGAATGTCATGTGTTGCCCACATCAGATTCTTTTTATTGTAATTCAGTTAGTATATATTTTATTTTATTCATAACCTTGTTAAAATATACAGCATAAAACCTTTTACTTGTTGATTTTAGTTTCCGGCTTTATGCCTCCTTAAAATATTTTATCATGTTTCGCCTCTCCACTTGACACCTCACTATTCTGTTTCATACTTATGGCAACAAGCCTTCGTGCTTTCTAATTGGGTCTTCCAAGGTCATTAATAGAGGAAACGTCACATGGTTTCACGTTCGAACATTGGTTTTCATAAGAAATAATCTGATGTGGGCAGCACATGACTTTCCTTATATAATTCTATGTATTTACTACTTTTACAGTAAAAACAAAATAGATTATTCTTATAGTAGATACGTATGGTTTTTTCCAAGATATTGAATTTTCGACAAGTAGTCGCTATTTTCATTGATTTAGCGTCATTTTTATCCATTTCGCGAGATTTTCTTTGATTTAGTAACATTTAAAAAAGTCGCCAAGTTAGGGTCAGTTTTATCCATTTGGCGAGAATTTTGTTAATTTTGGCAACAATAAAAATGTCGCCAAGTTGGCGACATTCCGCCGAATTCGTCGCCGAATTCCTCGCCAAGTGTTATGGACGAAGAAATGATTTATTCTTATAGCAGATAAATGACTATTGGTGTTCAAATACAAAAGTATTACGCAAAGTATCTTTTATCATGAATGGAACGAGCTGGGATCTACGAGAATGATGTCACCAAATTTATCGCATGATATTACATTTGAAAAGTGAACATGTTCCTCAATAGGAAATATTATTTTTATTTTATATAAATTTTTGATAATTTTTTTGAAAAATGTGCAATATCTCGGGAACGGTTCATGCTAGCATTCTAAAATTTATATTAATCGTTTTCTAATGAAAAATTATATAAGAAATGTCTATTTGCGTAACTTTATTAGAGGTTTTGATTTTTTGATGATTTTTTCAAAATTTCACTCGAAAATTTAGGGGGGTTCTGAACATTCGATTGCGTATAAAAACAATAGGCTTCCAGTATTCACGGATTGTAATTTTTGTACAAATTTCGTTCGAATCGGCCCATTCGTTCGTCAGTTATAGTCGCCACAAACTCTCACACACACACACACACACACAAACACACACACACACAAACACACATACACAGACATCACCTCAAAAATGTTCGATTCGTGATCAAGGATGCTTGAAACGTGCTCTCCCGTCGAAAACTCGAATTCAAATTTTCGACCCCGTCACAATACTTTCCTTATACATTATGTATATAAGGGAAGTAATAATGGAGAAACAACATGAAACTAAAATTAACGAAACATTAAATAAAAACATGGAAAATAACTAAAAATAGGCTATACTCTTGAATATGTACTAATCTTAAAATAGGCATTTAAAGGTACTAAACCTCAAAATAGGCTATTATAGGCACTAAAATTTGGATAGTGCACACCTTAGAGTCGAAATGGTTAGAATGTGATAAAATCACACGATTCCATATTCAGGAGACAATAATCTGATGTGGACAGCACATGACTTCCCTTATGTAATGCAATGAATTTACTTCTTTCACAGTGAAAAAAAAATGTTATTCTTATAGTAGATACTTATATTCTTTCCAATGTATTGAATTTTCTTCAATTAGTCGTCATTTTCATTGATTTAGCGTCATTTCTTCACTTCTTTCACAGTGAAAAAATGCTGTATGTAAGATCTATGGCACCATGTTTTTAATGTTAAATTGTGCATTTGGGGCTTTTTCAGATAACAACATGTAAAACTATTTCGAAGTACCCAATTAACTTATATTTAGCCCAAGTTTGAATTGACTTATATAGCATCCGCAATAAACAATATCGTCCATATACAAACATATTTTAATAGTTAATTAGTCAATTTGGCGTAGCTTTTGCAATTTTAACGATGTTATAATCTGTGTAGAAATATTGCTACGTTGTCGATTATGTACTAAATTAGGTATGTTGCTAAATTAGGTGTTAATTTTGACAAATTTATCGCCAAGTACTACAGACAAACAAAGAGAAGAGCATTTCATATGCATAAATGATTATTGGCGAATTGTTAGGAGTCAAAATATAAAACACATTGCATAAAGTATTTTCTCTTGTGAATGGAGATAACTATATTCAAGGAATGATATTAACAAATTTATCGCATAGTATTACATATAAAAAGTTAACATATATGTCACAATAGTTAATACATTTTATAATTTTACGTGATTTTTTTTAATAAATGTATTTAAAAAAGTGCAATATTTCGAAAATGATCCTCCCATGGTTCTAAACTTTGTGTCACTCGTTTTCTAATGAAAATTTACATAAAAAAAGATTATTTACGTAACTTTATAGAAAATTTTGATTTTTTTTTTATGATTTTTTCAAAATTTCATTAGAAAATTTGGTCTTCCAAACATTAGATTGCATTCTAAATCAATAGGCTTCCAGTATTCACTGATTGTAACTTTTCAACTAAATTTCATTCGAAACGCTCCATTTGTTCATTAACTATCATCTCCACACACACACACACACACACACACACACACACACACACGCGCGCGCACACACAGATCACCTCAAATACGATTGATTCGAGTTCAGGGATGCTTGAAACGTGCTGTGTAGTCGAAAACTCGAATTCGAAATTTCGACCCCGTCACAATACTTTTCCTATACATTATACTATGTATATAAGGAAAATAAAAATGCAAATATGGCAAAATACGGGCTCGGCTAATAACTTTATAGGTTTCAGCTCGAACCTTATAAGATTAAAGAATTGAGCAGAGGGAAATAGGTGACCTCATTCGTAAAAGTACTAGCACGGTCAGAAATGTTGGGAAATACAAAGGCATTACTCAGAATCTAGAAATGCCTATTATGACAGACTGGGAAGTAATAAAATATTCTCTACATTTTCCGTGGCAGAAATGTTATGTGGACAAAATATGAATTTATCTACAAGCTAAATAGGTTGTAAGTAATCGGGTTTTTAATTCGTTGATATTATATTCGTTATATATATATATATATATATATAATAAATATTCCATTTTTAATCACCTTTCTTTGAATCTTCATTTACATAATAGAAATTCGGCTAAACTCAAAAGATTTAAACGCGGTAAAGGAAGCTCACCTCATCATGACTTTAAAGCTGAGATTAAAAGTATGCATCAATATTTTAACAACTCATTTCAATGGAAATTTATAAAATCATGGGTATTTTCGGTTAAGAAAAAAAAAATGAAATACAGTTTATGCTATTTTCTTAAAATTAAATCTTACTAATGAACATTTTAATCATATTTTCTATGATTTGTTCATTACTAGATCAAAATATTAAAAAAAAAAAAAAAAACTTAATCAATTTCATAATAATAATTGTTCTAATTCTTATTGTGTAATATCTTTTAAGCATCCTATTTATAATTCTATCAATTTTAGGAATTTATTTAATAGGTTTCATCATTTATTGCCTGTTAAGGATCTGAATGTTACTAAGACTTTTAAATATAGCAAGACTATTGGTAGAACGATTTTTAATTACAATGAAATTTCCCAATCTATATCAGTCGATAAAGATTCCTCAACAAATTTGGATAGTGAATGTATTTGTAGAGTTGATAATTATGCTAATTTTATAAATCCACACTTGGGGCATATAGTTACTGGAGACTTAGCCATAGTTAAAGATAAATCTTTAAGAACCTTAATGTCATTTGGTACAAAATTTACTTTACCTTCTTGTAATAATTCTAATAAAGTCTTAAAATCAATAAATCTTGACCTTGATAAATATATTTATGGATTAGCTTCTAAATATGCTCAGCCTTTAGAGGCATTTAATATGTGGAAATTTACCATTTTAAAGTCTATTAAAAATGCCTTTTGGAGTATCCATTTATCTAGATCTATATATAATATGGATAATATAAAACACTCTATAAATGATTTACATAAATATTTTGTTATTACTTATGTTGATAAAGCCTCTAACAATTATGCTATTATCTATAAAAAAATTCTATATACAATATCTGTTAGATTATTTAAAAAATAATAGTCTATTTAAATCTGATTCACACTATGTTAATACCTATCAAATTGAAAATTATCAATATGTATAGTGATTTAGATATTAATAATAAATTTTTTAAATTTCCATATACTGTGCTTATTCCTAAATTTCATAAAAATCCTATTAAATTTAGAACTGTAACTAGTGGTCATAATTCATACTCTACTACTGCTAGTAAATTATTACTAAATTATTTAAATTTACTAAATAGTAATTTACGTGATTCTAGTGATATCTACATTATTCTAAATAATAGTAAAGAATTAAATAAATTAACATCACTAGGTAAAAAAATCTGATGTGGGCAACACATGACTTTCCTTATATAATGTAATGAATTTACTACTTTTACAGTAAAAAATAGGTTTTTCTTATAGTAGATACTAATATTCTTTCCAAAACATTGAATTTTCGACAATTAGTCGTCATTTTCATTGATTTAGCGTCATTTTTATCCATTTGGCGAGATTTTCGTTAATTTGGCAATATTTCAAAAAGTCGCCAAGTTGGCGACATTCCGCCAAATTCGTAGCCAAAATCTCGCCAAGCGTTATGTACTAAGAAATAAGTTATTCTTACAGCAGATAAATGACTATTAGTGTTTAATTACAAAAGTATTACTCAGAGTATCTTTTTTCATGAATGGAACGAGCTAGATCCATGAGAATGATGTCACCCAGTTTATCGCATGGTATTACATATGAAAAGTGAACATGTTTATCAATAGGAAATATTTTTTTTTATTTTATATGACTTTTTGATATTTTTTTGAAAAATGTACAATATCTCGAGAACGGTTCGTGTTAGCGATCTAAAATTTATGTCAATCGTTTTCTAATGAAAAATTACATAATAAATGTTTATTTGCGTAACTTTATTAGTGGTTTTGATTTTTTGACGATTTTTTCAAAATTTCATTCGAAAATTTAGGGGGGTTCTGAACATTCGATTGCGTATAAAAGCAATAAGCTTCCAGTGTTTACAGATTGTGATTTTTGTACCAAATTTGGTTCAAATCTGTCCATTCGTTCGTCAGTTATCGTCTCCACAGACCCACTGACACACACACACACACACATACTTTCACACACACACACACACACACACACACACAGACATCACTTCAAAAATGTTTGATACGTGATCAGGGATGCTTGAAACGTGCTCTCCCGTCGAAAACTCGAATTCGAATTTTCGACCCCGTCACAATACTTTCCTTATACATTATGTATATAAGGAAAGTAATAATAGGATTTCAAACTTTTGATTTTAAAGATCTATTTAATAATATTAGGATCACTGATCTTTATAAGGTCATATTAGCTTTATATAATGCCTATATTACTAATCATTCTCACCTACCTAAATTTACCAATTTTCCTAAACTTCTCCATTTTGTTCTTTTCAATAATTATATTTTTCAAGGTAATAAATTATACTTACAAGTCTCAGGAGTTCCACAAGGTGGCTGTAGAACCAGTATGTTAGCTAATTTATACCTTCATCATTATGACAAATTATTTTCTTCTACAGATTATAAAATTTATAGATATGTAGATGATCTGATTTGTCTTGTATTTACTGATAATTATGTCATAGATATAGATTTCTATCCGGATAATTTGGAATTAATACCTAATGAAACTACTATTAGTAAATATATTAATTATTTGGATTTAAATCTAATTATAGAACCTACTAATGGGATAGTTACTAATTTATAAGATAAAAAAGATTTTTTTAAATTCAATATTAATAAAATATTACCTTTCAATTCCTGCAACTCGATTCAATTGTTTAGAAATATTATACTTATTCAACTTTTTAGAATTTATAGATTATCAGATAAAAAATTTCATGCTTTGCACATAAACAATCTCATTACCAGTAAAATATATGAATATCCAGCATATTTAGTAAATGGTATAGTTAATAAATTTCGATTAGCCTAAAATTCTTAATATTCTCTCCTTAGTATCTTATTTTAGCCTTACTTCTATATTCTCGTGTTTTTACATTTATATATTTTCATCTTTCTATTTTGCAAATTTTACTGTAGAATATCACATTTTACTGCCATTACGCAGTACGGTTTTTATTACTCACTTTGGCAACAGTAAATCATTTCTTTACACTTTATCGAATGGCAACTTTGGTCTAGTCATTTTTTGCTCGTCACGTTTGTACATTTGAAGTGTATTTTAAGGTTCCTTTGAAGTGTATTTTAAGGTTCCTCTGAAGTGTATTTTAAGGTTTATGTTTCCTTTCTATTTTTTCAATCTTTATGCTTGTCGTCCTAATAACACATGTTTATAGATAAAATCTATCTTGTGTTTCAGAAACAAGCATTTTTGTGTTCATTTCGTTTAAAATATTAGGACTTGATAAAGAATTTTATCGAAATGAACTATTCTTAAGCCTAGAGATCTTCCACGTACAAGCTTTAATGCTTGATTATTTTGGTATTCAATTTTTCGATTCCTCTCCATTGACATTTGTTGATTATGCTTTCTGAACTGTAATTTGTATTATAATTTCCTCTTTATTATTGAATTTCATTTTATTTCATTGTATTCTGTAGGCTTAAAATTTTTTTTAAGTATAGTAATTAATTAAGTATTTTAAAGTATATGTATATATATATATATATATATATATATATATATATATATATATACAGGGTGATTAAAAAAAGATGGGCCAAACTTTACGAAGTGGTAGTACACACCAAACCAAGCATTCTTCGTCAGAGTTTACCGGATCGGAAATGAAACGTAGAGGTGCCAGTGGGCGCTTAATGGTGAAACCGATGAGGTGAGGCGAAAACACAAGAATGACTTAGAAGTTATAAAATGACATTTAATAAACAATAATTACAGTAATGACTCAAAAGAGTGACTGCCAACCTGAATATACGTCTCACAGCGACGATGGAGGGATTGGTGAACTCTCTCGAACAGACCAGGCATGTCGCGCACTTTGGCAGCAGCGAGTTCCTCTTCAGATTCAAGGGGAGTATCATAGATGAGATTCTTGAGATATCCCCACAAAAAGAAGTCATGATACGACAGATCGGGCGATCGTGGGGGCCAAGCTATGGGACCATCTCGCCCAATCCATCGGCCCGGAAACATGATGTCCATATAGTTCCTTACTTCTCGCCCAAAATGGGCTGGTGCTCCATCATGCTGGAACCACATACGCCGCCGGATGTCTGTTGGAACATTCTCCAGCAATTCCGGCAAGACCTTCTGCAGGAAAATACGGTGATAAGTCCGTACTGTTAAGGAACTGATAAGACGAGAAATGATTGGTTTGGTGTTGTTGTTGTTGTTGTTGTTGAGACCCAGACCGTCCGACCTACCAGAAAGGTGTAAGGTGACTGTTTGGATGGCCGGGAAGTGCCACCCAATTTAGACCGGAACCCAGTGGGGGAGGCAGCCACAGGGACCGTACCCTCCTTCCCCTACCACCAACCTCTCGGAAGGACTTACGGACCCACATGTTTCACGTGATCGTACTCCGCATGAACACGGCGGCAGTTGTGGCAGCTTGCAAATCCAGAGCGCAAACCACCGGGCTACCGCGCCCGAAATGTGCCAACAGCACGCGGTGTTCCCAGGTGGTCACCCACCCAAGTACTAACCGCGCCCGATGCTGCCTGACTTCGGTGATCTAACGAGAATCGGTGTTTTCAGCATGGTACGGCCGTTGGCTCTGAAAATATAGTGTGAAAGTCCTCAGCATTACTTAGATAAAAAAAAAGGAAACACAAAACAGAAAAACACTGAAATGTGAAAGGTTGAAAGAAAGTGAGCTGCGAAAAACCCAAAAAGAGTATTTTAGTGACCATGAACGTTCTCAAGGGCCAACCATGGCACGGAAATACTAATTACACTCAAATCACAGACCCAAAAGGGAAAACATTAACACGTGTGCCTCCTATATCTATAACATTACGATCGGACGAATGTATTGAACACAATAATGATGAACAACGAATGTAATGAACACAATAATGACATATTCACAATAATGATGTTACAGCATATCTCAGCTGTGGATGTAAGAAAGATATTGGATCCCTAATTAATAAAGAAATGGATGATCTTCGAAAGCGCCCAGTACTCGAATCTCTCGATGTACTTAAAAGAATTGTTGAAGTGATAAAATTCATTGGCAAGCAAGGATTTTCTTACAGAGCACACTGCAACGAAACACTCTGCACTTTAGAAGACAGGAGTTCCGAACATGGGAGCTTCTTAGAAACTGATCCTACTGTTGGCACAATTTGACGTTCCCTTGAGCAATCATCTTATTAAAGCAATAAATGCTAGCGAAGAAAGACGTGAAAAGCTGCGTCGCAAGGGTAAAACGTCCAGTTGCGGAAGAGGAAGCCTCGTGACGATGTTGTCAAAGAGCACTGTTAACAAGATTATAGACGGAATTCTGTTCATCATGAAAAGCGCTATCGTCAATGAGATTGGTGGTCGCAAATACAGTGTGCAGATGGATGGAAGTCAAAATGTGTCTATAGCCGACCAGGAGACCATAATTTCGCGCAATATATTAGATGAAGATGTGAAGGAACGACTTTTTGCGGTTAAAAGAAGTTCGGATACATCTGGTTCGGCTTTATACCAGTAATTAAAAGAAGCGCTGGAGATGTATAGGTTAAAAATGGAAATATCATAGGCGAATCATTTGACGGAGCTGCAAATCCAGAGGTGTTCAAAAATTCATCAAAGAAGATTCTCCAAACGTCTCTATACATTTGGTGTTACGGACATGTGCTAAACCTATGTGCAACAGATATTGTCCAAAATATTCTTCCCATCAAAAATTTCATTGGCCTTTTACAATCTACTGCTGTTTTCATTTCGGATTCCTGCAAACGTATTTGAACCGAAGTAGCAAGAGAAAAAGGAATTGGTGCATCTAAGCTAAAGAAGGTGCAAAAGATAGGAGAGACCCGTTGGTGGTAGAAGCAAGCGGCTTTAGAGACAATTTTAGGAGATTTTAACTATCCTGAGGTGGAGAATTTTTACGATCTCCTTCAAGTTTTCCTTAACATCAAGGAATCGCCAAAATTCAATGCCAAAGCTACATTTGAGGTAGATGCTCTTTTACAGAAGTGGTGCCAGTTTGAAACAGTTTTAATAGCTTTCCTACTTCTTAATATTTACACTGTTTTGAGACAAGCATCAGAATACTTGCAGACCCAAGGAATTTATTATCAATCGGCTTGGCACATGAATGAATCTGCGAAAAAGAAACATAAGAGTTCTGATTTTGAAACAATATATAAAATAAAGGCTCTTTTCGTGAAGAAAATGAACAACTGCCTTTTGAAAAATGATGTGGATGAGATAGAAATGGAAACGGAGTTACGTCAAGGAAGAGTATCAAAGAAGAAATTACACTCTGGAGAATTAGCTAAGGATTCTAGACCAATAGATCCTGTTACCCGCTTCAGAAGTGCGGTCTTCCGTACGGCTATTGACCAAATCAAAACGAGTATTGATGAAAGGTTTCCCACCAACAAAAAACTTATAAAAGACACCGCATGCCTGGATCCGTGACGTTTTAAAGATCTTGAGCTAACTGGCATCCCCGAAAACAGTCTTAATAAGATTGCCCAACTGACTGGTCTTAAAGCTTCCTAACTAAGATCCGAATTGTCAACTTTCGTTCGAGATTTTGGGTTTCTTTCAAGAACACTGAAGGAAGAATTCCAACAGTCTTATCTTGAAAAACACGCCGAAGATCCTAGCAAGTTTTGCGATTCTAATTCGGATAACAAATCTCAATTTTCTGATAATATTGATGAGGGCATTCATTCAGAGTTGGATGCGAATCAATTTGCACAAGACCCGTAAACTCCGCTTAGTCCTTGCAAAGGATCGTGTAGAAACTGCTTGAAATGTTGTTAAAAATCCTGTATAGCTTACGAGTACTTGTTAACATTATCGTTCACACAAGTATCGTGTGAAAGAGCCTTTAGTAAACTGAAGATTGTCAAGACGCGATTGAGATCAACTTTGACAGATGAAAGATTAGAGCCTTTAATGTTAATGTGCTGTGAAAAAGATATCTTGAATTCGATTCGTTTTGAAGATATTGTTGAATATCTATGTAAAGATTCATCGATTTATACTAAAATGCTTCGATTGTAAAATAAATTGTTCTATGAATAATGAAGTCAGCTATTTTAGGAATATCAGAAATCTTCATTTTTCACTTTAGACATAAAATGAAAAAAATAATTGTTTCCCTGTAATTTTTTTCCATATTGAATTTCAAATCCTAGTCCGCCCACGGTCTCTAATATCTAGGGCTAGGCTTTCAGTAATTGGCTCTAGCGCTCCTTTGGCAGATTTAACGGTAGGAATTTTTGTTCCAGTCCGCCCCTGGGTGATAGGCAAAGGAGGCAAAATGGAGTTAAGAATTTTTTCAAGCATCTAATAGTAAAATAGAAGAAATATTGTAGAAATTGTAGTATAAGGACTCAAAAACTAAAAAAAATGGGTATAAGAAATAATTTCAAATATTGTCAAACATGCAAATATGGTAAAAATGTAACAAATAATAGAGATAAGATGTGGTCAGAAAGTTGTTACTGGTAGAAATAATATTCTTCCACTTATGTAGAAGTTAGAAGCTAATAATACTGAGGTACTGAGTTTTTTGTTCTTGTTGTTTTTTAAATATAGTTTCGTTTTATAGTTCGCTTTACATTTTGTTAATTGTCATTTACAAACAGGATCAGGATGCTTTATTCTTCGATTTGCCTGAGAAAATAATTTTATATAGTGAGAACTGATATTCTTATATTTCTTTTTATAGGAACTGAATTAAATACTTTAATAGAATTTTTTTAAGAACAAGATCAATTAGAATACTACTGGAATGTGCGTATATTTTAAATCGCGGTCAATGGTGGGTTTATCTGCTAACAATAAATAAATAAGCTCAGCTGAATTAGGATAATGGTTGTTATTTTATGCAAATTTTACAAGAAAATAAATACGTCAACTATAATTCTAAAAAAAAATTATTCCGGAATATTTTAACGGGTACGCAACATTAAAAGAAAAAATATATATATTGATGTGGATAGCACATGACTTTCACTACACAATGCAGTATCTTTGCTTATTTCAAAGTAAAAAAATGATCTACAGTGCAAAATTTTAACGTTGAACTTCTTTATTACAATTTATCTCTTTTCTAGATGACACAATGTGAAACTATTTCAAAGTTCCCAATTAATTTATATTTTGCGCAAAAATAATTAGGCAATTAACAGCTATAAAATATTATTAACATTCGCTAAACAATATATTCCATATACTGTTGTTGTTGTTGTTGTTGTCGTGTCCCAAACAATTCCATATATTAAAATATTTTAATCACCAATATAGAGCCTATCGTTCGAGTTTCAATCACTAGATATTCAATGTTTGAAATATAAAATTCTAAATATGCTTTTATAATATGTCAACAATGCATTTAATTTGTGGTTATTTATTTGGAAAGCGAAATCTCGTTATTATGACAATCATTTAACTATTGTCGCCAAATGTGCGTATCAATAAATAATGCCATACCACAATGTTATTGTCATTGAAATTATATCATGCAAATTCAAATAATGCGCTTTGGTAACTTTAATGGTCAAAACAAAATGGCTTATTTATACTCACGTGCAAAATCGCGTTCAAAATGCAATTGACATTTAATTAACATTCTGGAAAATAAATGACAATGGACGAATTGTTTGACGTCGAAATACAGAACTATTGCAAATGTAGTTTTTTTTTTTTTTTAAATAGAACCAGCTACATCCACGAAATTGATGTTAATAAATTTGTTGCATAATATTGCATATGGAAAGGAAACATATCAGACGACTTACTACTTGTTAAATTTTACTTATTTTTTTTAGAGAAGTTTGTTTGAAAAACGTGCAATATCTTGATAACGGTTCATATTAGAGTTCTAAAATTTATGCCATTCGTTTTATAATGAAAAATTACCTATTAAAGGCTTATTTATTTTACATTATTGAATGTAGGAATTTTTTTTATGGTTTTTTTATTTATTTTTTATGTTTTTAGATTTGGGAGTCTTGGGAAAATTTTGGCGTTCATTCGAAGATTTGGGAGTCTTTAGAATCTTCGACCACACTTAAAATCATAAGTTTTTAATATTCACTGATAGTAATAATAATACCAAATTACTTTCGAAATGCTTAATTCGTTCGGGAAATATAGCTTTCAAAGACTGACACATACATACATACATACATACATACACACATACATACACATACATGCACATACATACATATATACATACATACATACATACACATACATACATACATACATACATGCGCATACATACATATATACATACATACATACATACACATACACACATACATACACATACATATATACACATACATACATACATGCACATGCATACATATATACATACATACATACATACATACACACATACATACACATACACTCAGCACAGACATCACCTTAAAAGAGTTGGGTTGGAGTTCAGGAATACTTGAAACGTGATCTTCTGACGGAAACTCGAATTCGAATTTTCGACCCCATCACAATACCTTCCCTATACTATGTATGTAAGTAAAAACACTAGGTTAGCGATTAAGAAATTAATTTTTGCAAAACAGCAAAGTCGATGTATTTTTTTAAATGTGTATTCATTTTATATGTTTTTGCTTCGAAAAGAATATATATTGCATTCCAGCAAATATCAGAAACGCTAAATATCATAAATATCAGAATTTAGCCCTTAGAGATAGTCAACTGTTAGACTTATTCTCTTTCTATATTTGCGCTATTTCTGTAGAAAGGCGAAATCAATTATTTGATTTCTTCTTCTTCTCTCTGGAAAAGTAGCTTTATTTATAGAAAGAAGAAATTCTATTTGTTAAATCTCTTTCCTAAAAATTTATTTGCTACCAGATTGGGCCATAAAATCAATACTAATTTCAGTTATGGAGTTCGCTTTAGTTTAAGTCCTTTTAAACTTTAATTGAGATAGAATTTTCTCAATACTTTTCACCATTAATTGTCGTCTGCCGTTGCTCATTCACAAAGTAATTTCACAGTATACTAACTATCACATTGGGGGTTTTTTTGTACGAATTTTGTCTTTTATATTTTATTTTATCCGGAATTAATTTATCGACTATTATTTCCCAATGTTTAAAGTAAAATGCTGGAGTGGGTTAAATGCAAAATGATTATCAAAACTCGTTAGCACACATTGTGTTCGCTTAAAATTATTATCTAATTTTTCCATTTCATACATTTTTCTTCGCTTAATGACAGGTTTCTTTGCAGTTTCAAGCCTTAAATTTAAAATAATTTGGTTAACAATTAACTTGTGGAAAAGTTCTATTTGCTAAAAAAATTTATACGGCATAACAGTATTTCAAAGGAACCAGCCGAATTGCCTATCAGTTAAAGCACGGGGATTGCACTTAGAGATCCCGAGGTCTTCTGACTCCTGGCTGGCTACGACAAGAGGGACTCAATCTCTTCTATCCCCCTTGCCTGGCTACTGTGATAGAAAAGAGACACCAAAAAGCTATCATAAATTTGAAAAAGTCGGATGACAGTACGAACGCGTGATAAAGGATAGTCCAAACTACTTGGGGCACCTAAAAGGACATTAAGTCAGACATTAATTTAGGAACAATAATTAAAAATGGAATTTAGAACACAATTTTATGGGAGGCCCAAACTTCGCTGCGAGCTAACCCGAAGAAACAACGTCAGCAAGGGGGAGGCAATTCTACATCAAGACTGACCCATAAACCACATGCACGAATTAGGGCGGATTACATCACCAATCGGGTTCAGGGGGCTTGAGGGACGGGAGCCGAAGCCGAGTTCAAAAATATTTACCCAACTAAATAATAGAAGAAAATATGTAGCAGCTTAGAAAAAAGCTTTAGATGAGGAGAAGAGTAAAAAGACTTCCGAGCTATTCAGTCGTTTTAAACTTAGGACAAAAGGGTATAATAAAAACTATCAAAATGCGAATTTAAAAAAGGAAATATATCTGTTTTCTCTGCATTTACCCAAGCTGAATCACTGAATATGTGCAACTTCGCAGATGTGCCGACAAGGTTCCATTCAGTACGAATGTGTGTGCGCACTTTTATATCTTCATATGTTAAGCGTTTTACAGAATGATTTCGTCGGCCTGCTCTCTCTCTCTCTCTCTCTCTCTCTCTCTCACACACACACACACACACACACACACACACACACACACACACACACACACACTACACACAGAGTCAAAAATTGTTAAATTATAGTAATACAAAAATATATTATTTGGTACATTTGTAGAGAAATGACAGAGGAACACGGTGAAATAAAGCGTTTTTCGATTTAAATCTTAGTCTGGCTTGAAATAGCTCGAGAAGTGAGCTCTGCAAGTGCCAGCAAGCAGAAGGCGAAGCCTACCAACTTGCGAAGTAAGTTACGGGGGGGTTGGCAAAGCGTAACGAATTGGGGGCGATAACCCCTTGTATGAAAAAAAGAGATTTTATATTAATCTTTATTGCTTCATTTAGGATCCTATGAAAAGTCAAGGTCGACTGTTCTCTCCCTCCCCTAAGGATTTCCAAGTTACTATGTTTCTTATGTAATTTTCCTTGTCGAATCATATTTCCATAATTAGAACATTCGTCCATCAACTTTTGCACACCCATGAGATACTTGCTCATGTCCTTGCTGACGAGCCGGTCGGTCTGGGTCTTCAACACCCATGAGATACCGCTTCCCGGCCGTCCAAATAGTTGCTCTTAGTCCTCTGGACGAGTCGGACGGTCTGGGTCTTCAACACCCATGAGATACCCGGGGTGCGGTAGCCCATTGGTTAGCGAGCTGGAGTTGCACTCGGTAGGCCCGGGTTCGATTCCAGCCACTGCCAAAACTGCCGCCGTGTTCATGCGGAGTATGATCACGTTAAACATGTGGGTCCGAAAGTCCTTACGAGAAGTTGGTGGTAGGGGAAGGAGGGTACGGTCCCTGTGGATGCCTCCCCCACTGGGTTCCGGTCTAAATTGGGTGGCACTTCCCGACCGTCCAAACAGTTACCTTACACCTTTCTGGTAGGTCGGACGGTCTGGGTCTCAACAACACTACCCATGAGATACCCGGCCGTCCATACGGTTACCTTACACCTCTCTGGTAGATCGGACGGTCCGGGTCTCAACACCCATGAGATACGGGCGCGGTAGACCAGTAGTTAGCGCGCTGGAATTGCACTCGGTAGGCCCGGGTTCGATTCCAGCCACTGCCAAAACTGCCGCCGTGTTCACGCGGAATACGATCACGTTAAACATGTGGATCCGTAAGTCCTTCCGAGAGGTTGGTGGTAGGAGAAGGAGGGTATGGTTCCTGTGGATGCCTCTCCCAATAGGTTCCGGTCTAAATTGGGTGGCACTTCCCGGCCGTCCAAACCGTTCCCTTACACCTTTCTGGTAGGTCGGACGGTCTGGGTCTCAACAACAACAACACCCTTGAGATTCTTAAAATGGCGCCCCAGGACAGAGTCCTGAAAAGAGAAGTGGGGATGCGATGAGTTATGACCTAGTGGAGCGAGTGTTACAGTGCTAAATTTTCTAATAATAAATAATTAATGCAATTTTTTGCTATGATCCCTCCCCTTACATATGTTACTGGTTGGGTAGGCTGCGGGTAATTTCTTTTTAAAACATACAAATAATATTTTATCCCACAAAATTTCTCCCAATAACCTAAGAACCTCTACCAACAACCTTAAAATAACTTACTTCAATCTGTCGCGTCCCTCACCTACTTCAGTGTTTAGAAACCAACACAATATTTTATCCTTTTACTGTTAATCGCTTTCTGATGTTTTTTCGATATGCACTCACACGAAAATTACACACACCTAATTCATTTCTGGCAGCATTTTGCAACTGTTTGCTTTCTCTGCTATAAATGCATCCAATATCAATTTTAAAACCATTTTCTAAAGTTTTCCGTCCAATTCGCATGTTTGTGTTATTAAGGTAGATAGATGATGGGGGTGGTAAGACTTTCATTGGAGGCGTTCGGAGTTTTTAATGGTTAGGGAGTTTAAAATGTAGTGTAGGCATTTCAGAGCTCCAAAAAAAAGAACGACTCGTCCAGAAAAAAAGAAAGAAAGAAAAAAATTTATATTATATATATAAATTTATATATGTATATATATATATATATATATATATATATATATATACTAGCCGCCTTTGGCGACCAGCCAGTTCGCTACCCTTGAAAATTTTTACCGTGGCAAACTCGCGCTTTACTTACAGAAAGGAGTAAGGTAACTATTTGAACAGCCAGGAAGTACCACCCAATTTAGACCAGAACCCAGTGGAGGACGCATCCACAGGGACCGTACCCTCCTTCCCTTACCACCAACCGCTCGGAAGGACTAACGGACCCACATGTTTGCAGAGTTTTTGATATGTGCAGCGTCATCGTACTCTGCGTGAACATGGCGGCAGTTTTGGCTGTGGCGGGAATTGAACTCGGGCCTACAGAGTGCAACTCCCGCGCGCTAACCACTGGGCTACTCCGCCCTCCGCGACAATCTCCATAACTTTCTTTTCATTCTCCCAATTTAGACCGGAACCCAGTCGGAGAGGCATCCACATGGACCGCACCCTCCTTCCTCTACCACCAACCTCTCGGAAGGACATACGGATCCACATGTTTAACGTGATTGTACTCCGCCTGAACACGGCGGCAGTTTTGGCAGTGGCGGGAATCGAACCCGGGCCTACCGAGTGCAATTCCCGCGCGCTAACCACTGGGTTACCGCGCTCTCCGCGACAATCTCCATAACTTTCTTTTTATTCACCCAATTTAGACCGGAATCCAGTGGGGAGGCATCCACAGGGACCGTATCCTCCTTCCCCTACCACCAACCTCTCAGAAGGACTTACGGACCCGCATGTTTGACGTGATCGTACTCCGCCTGAACCCGGCGGCAGTTTTGACAGTGGCGGAAATCAAACCCGTGTCTACCGAGTGCAGTTCCCGCGCGCTAACTTCCCGCGTGCTAATTTAAATTTTATAATGACCATATGCTAAGCTCTTAATTCCATCATCCTCATTCCATCGTTCCATCATTTAAAATATCCATAAAATTAAAATATCCATTTAAAATATCCATAAATTAAAATATCCATTTAAAATATCTATAAATTAAAATATCCATTTAAAATATCTATAAATTAAAATATCCATTTAAATATCCACTAAATAGCCATTCTTCTCAGAAGGACTTACGGACCCACATGTTTAACGTGAAATACATCGCCACACTTAAGCTTTTACAATACAACAATACATTACGCCACAACAATACATCGCAATCAATACATCGCCACAATTCAATCCACCATAATTCAATCATTTAAATTTTACAATGACCATATGCTAAGTTCTTAATTTCGTCATTTTCTTCCCTATTGCGTATTCAGAGCAGTGGCGTCCCCTCCACCTTCCCTTCTCCCGAACAAAAAAAAAAAAAAAAAAAATATATATATATATATATATATATATATATATATATATATATATATATATATATATATATATATAAGATAGTGTATGAGTTAGTACTTACATTCTACCATTGGATTTACAATTTTATATTTATATATATATATATATATATATATATATATATATTTATATTTATATATATATATATTTATATATATATTTATTTATATATATATACTTTGTAATTTACTATATATGTCTAAGATCAATATTTAAGGTATAAAAGCCAAGGGGGCAATGTTTTTGGGATATCCTGTATATATATATATATATAATTGGAACTGGGTATTCTCCATCAAAAAACCACATTTAAATACACTTTTTAATTCACTTATAGATTTTAATAATAAAAAACACTTCGGACACCTAGTTTTTGACCTTTTATTAACAAGAGCAAGACTTCTAGGTGTTTACCTCACACTCTCACACCAAAAAGAAAAAAAACAACCAATCTTATTGTGTTATTAATTACACAAATTCTATATTTAATAATTTCAACTTCACACAAATATTTAAAAAATTCCATTCCCTTTTTTTCCAATTAAAAATGTTAATATAATAAAAGCATATAAATATCCAGTACCATTAGGACGTAAAATATACAACTATAATCTTTTATCAAAACAATTGAATAATTCTATATCTTGTTCGTGCAATGAAACATGCAATCTTCCCTTTATTGACCCACAACATGGACACATAATCATCGGAAATCTCGATTTAATTCAGGAACCTCATCTCAAACAATTTCTCAGCTATGGATCCAAATACAGACTCCCACTTCTTTACAATAAAATGAAAATAATACAGGCTTTTGACATTGATCTAGACAAATATATTTTTAAAATGTCAGGTAAGTACCACTGCCCTTTTGAAGCCTTTAAGAGCTGGAAAGTACAAATCACTAAGCATGTCAAACAATTGATTCAACAATTTCCAATTCCTATATATACACATAATTACCAAGACATTATTAAAGAGATCAAGTTACTACAAGACAAATTTGTAATCACATATGTTGATAAGGCACCCTGTAATTATGCGTTTATCTGCAAAAAATTTTATTTGGACGAACTTAAATTGCAACTCAGTACCTCTCCTTCATTAACTCCTTTATACACTCATATCAATGTTATAAGTAAACAAATAACAGCTTACTACAAACTTCTTAAACTAAAATACAATCTCAATTTTCCTTACTTGGTACTCATACCTAAATTCCATAAAACACCTATTTCTTTTACAACCGTCACTATAGGATTTAATTCATATACCAATGCTGGTGACAAACAACTTCTAATCATACTAAATCAAATATATGATTACTTTACTACACAAAAAACACATATAATCAAAAATAGTCTAGAACTAATTAATAAAATAAAACTCATCCCTTACATACCTGATGTAAAAACTTTTGATTTCAAAGACCTTTTTAATAATATAGACATTAATGATTTATATAAAGTCATACTATATTTATATGAACAATTCACTCAAGCCAAAAACATCTCATTTCCAAAATTCAAAACGTTATTAAAATTCATTTTGTTTAAACAGTAAATAGTTCAAGGAAAATGCATACACAAATTAAATAAGGGACTACCACAGGGAGGTATATCATCCACCATACTGGCCAACCTTTTTCTACAATTTTACGAAATGCAGAGCCCTTTCAACAGTCATATAATGTACAGATATATTGATGATCTAATTATTATTGGAATTACTAATGAGGCCAATGTGAATTAAACTTTGATTTCTATCCACCTAATCTACAACTCATTGAAAATGTATACACATCCAACTGGATCAATTTTCTAGACGTTAGTTTAAACATTCATAATGCAGACACACTAAAATTTAAAATCTATGACAAAACAGTAACTTATAACTTCAAAGTAAATAAACTTCAACACTTCTCTTCCAATCTTTCAAAATCTGTATATAGAAATATTATTAATAACCAGTTAATAAGAATCAAAATGTTAAGTACACCATGTTACTACAAAGAACATATTCATAAATTCATAAACACCACTATCAAATATAACTACCCGCCCAACCTCATTTTTTCTTTTATTAAAACACATTTCAAATTTAAATTCAACACCTTGCTAAAATTACAGCAACATATTGACAAATCATGCTCTAACAATTCTAAATAATTCTTCATCTCCATGTTTTCTTCCAACAGTTAAAAAATTCGTATAATTAACTATAACCTGCTTTGAGATAAACTGCTTAGTCAGTAACAAATTTCATTGTAACCTGTTCTGAGATGTTTGGTCAGTTTCATGCTATTTCAGAAGTTCAGCAGAACCAGGAGTAGATATATATTCATTATATTATTTCGATTTTACTTTAAATTACATTGTAATCTCATTTAAATAATTTGCCACAAGCTGGTGTAATAGTATATTTTATATTCATAATTGTTTTCTTTCTGTATTTGATCCACTTTGTATTTTCTTCTACGTCGGGCCATGTACATTATTTCTGTAATACATTTTACAGTTGTGTACACAGAAACGTAGAATTAGCATTAATGAAACATGTATGGCCCTTGATAACGTACATGGTTTCAGAAATGCTTCTCATATTCATTTTATTCCATTAATATTCAATTTATTCCATATCCACACTTTTTGGGAGCTAGAAAAGGCCAAGCTCTTCGAGCTACACTTTGTTACTGATTTGCATTTTTATATCTTATACACTAAGTAATTATACTTTTAGTATTTACACCTTGTATGCTTATGTAGGGAACCAGGGGATTAGTACCTTAGGTAACTGCTTTAGTTATGAATTAAATTACTTTTTTACTTGCTCTCATATACAAGCTTTAATTCACAGTTCTTTACAGTCGATCTCCTTACCTTCACGATACTTATGGCACATAATAACAGGAGTATTTTTAAATATTATAATATATGAGATTATCATAATTACTTTTATTGTTTTTCAGATACAACAGCTTGTTGTACAGTCTTCTAGTTACCACATCGGTGCTTTCTCATTTCTTTTTATATACAGCATTTTTCTATTCATGGTATATTTCGGGTATATATATATATATATATATATTACAAAATAAAAATCTTCAATTATATATATATATATATATATATTTCTGTTTCAAATTTTCTATTTTTCTTCTAGAAACGAGTTCCTCCTTATGTCACATAGTTATAAAGTGGCATATGTTGGTGTAGTTACACTGTTAATATATCGTACCTGATGGTTGCTTTTTGCCTCCAAAACCAGCCGGCATGATTATTAATTTGTTTTATGCAGTAATTTCAATGAAGATTCTATTTTTCAGTTATTATGATAGATCTGATAAAGTAAATAAAATATTTGAATATACAACATCTCCACACCGTATAATAAAACTACGCCTGATTAATCTGTATATAAAATCTTTTTTAAGGAACTTTTTTTTCTTTTAGGGATCAGAACTATTTTCTTAAGAAAATAAAAATAGAAAACAGAGCAGCGACAACAGAAAGAGTGGAATTATTTCCTACTTTTATTGAAAAAGGAATTTTTCAAAGAATTAAAAAAAAAAATTAAAGAGAAGAATATCCACCGAGTATCTAAAACATGTTTAAAATCTCGATCCAGGTGTCTCTTTTATTGAACAAAGAGAGTTTTTTTTTTCATTAAATGTAAAAACATATTAATAATCGGTGTGTTGCAATATTGCATTTAATTTATCCTCACACGATTTGTTTTTAATCTTTCAATTTTCACAAATGAAAATGCATTGAAACTCTCATAACTCAAACCTCTATGAGTCGAATTTATCTATAACTCGAATAATTTCAACGTTTTGTTTAAAATTTAAGTTTTTCTATACCACAAAAGAAACTTTAAATGTTCTGTACAATTTTCATTTCAACAGCTTGAATTTTCTTGAAAACAAACTAATGTCATTGCTACCTGCATTTAATCCTGCCTCAGGATGAACTATTTAAGAGGACAGATTGCCGAATACATAAACGAGGATCAAATCGAAGATCAACAAGATATTTATGACTGATTTAATCCTTCAGTTCCAGTTCAGGAAGCTCTCGATGCGATTGACTTTACGCCATTTTGCAGAATCGCCACAATCTGTTGATTGGAACATGTTTAAAGCTGTTGCACATCTGGATGATTTTGTCGTTAAAGTAAATTGAAAGAAATAGCATTCTTTTTTCAACAAATACTAAAGGTATATTCATTGAACATTTATATACAGATTTCTGTTTTAAGTTGTAAATTTCTAAGTTTTTATATCAGTTTTGTAAAATAATAGCAATATTCATAATAAATTATATTTAAGAACAGACTAGAGGTTTATTATAACAACGGCGGTATAAAAACTGATATATCAATAAATCATAAACACTTTTCAACTTTGTTGTAAAGTGTTAAAAATTGCAGAGAATTTCTGACTTAATATTTTTGAGAATGCTCAGGTATATTTAATGGAATTTTCCATGAGTGTTTCATCGTTCCCTTTAATTATTCGAGTCATGAAAGCTTCACTGTATGGTGATGGTGAATGTATTTCTATAAAGCAGATTCCGTGATCTTAAATATTTATCGATCACTTTGTTCAGGCTTTTGTTCAATAATTATTGATTATTTTCCTCAGGCCTTTGCTCCAAAAAGAAAAATATAGTATATGAAGTATATGATTTGTTTAATTATAGGGCCATATAATAATCAAACTGCATGTGCGTATGGATATTATGAGTGTGAGGGCTAAATCTTCATTCTGATGATGATTGTGAGTCAAACAGAACTAAATACTATGGAATATTAATATTTAAAACAAGATTCGTGGACCAAATATTGGGTACTAAGTTGCCAACAGATACTGGGCCTTAAAAGACAGTAGGGCGCAGCTGCTCTGCGTGGAACTAGCTACTATAAAAAATATGTTTACCCGGAATGACTATTTATAAAATTCACAAAGATATGTCCTTTCACATGGCAACGTTTTTTAAATTTATTGTTAAAACCATGGAGGTAAAAGTAAGGAGTTAAAACTTCATACTAAGAAAACGCCAATAGCGTTTGAGACAATAATCCAAGTAGCGCTGGGATAAGATAAGTAGCACTACTTTATATGCATTTCTATGACGAAAGGCCTAAAATATTTATTTAAACTGTCAATTTAGTAAAAGTAAATTATTAGCGGAATGGATAGTAGAACTGAAACCATAAAGAATATTCCTACGTATTCAAAATTATTTTACCTTTAATTTATTTTTATCTCCATATATTCTGTATTCTATCCTACAACTATGAAAAAATACTGGTTAATTATACTCATAATAAAGGAACCCTTAATTTCAAAATAATCAAATATACTTATACAAATACTACGCCTTTCTATTGTGTCAACTAATAATGGCAGCTACTTTAGCAGCAATAGCGACACCTAGATATAATTCACAAAGCATTATGGCATTTTCAAGCGTTTCATCCATAGAAGTTTTATCTCCTATTTCTAACTCCATGGTTAAGGTTAAACCATTGAGAATTTTTTTTTACTAAAACGATCATGATCACGTGACCATTTATAATACTTTAATATCAAGAGGAAAAACATAAAAGACGCTATTAATTAATATCTTTCCTTCACTTATTGCATTTTGTAAAACAAACGTTCAATCAATTCGCCTGTATATTCTTCGTTAATATACCATCTTCCTTTCTAGTACCATTACTTCTTTTTATATTATGGCCAATTTCTTTCATCAAATATTGATATTTCCTCATAAAACTATGACTTCTATATTTATTTTCATTTTCTTTAGAGTGCTACCTAGCTCACCAGCAGGCGCTGCAGAAAACTGTTTATGAATACATACTTAATGAAGACCACCTTGTGAGAACATGCGATCCATCACTTTGATACGGGATGTCGTTGCCATAGTAACTATCCATTGCCAGGCATGCTACATCAAGCGTGTCTCCCGTGTTAGAACCGAATACCACGTCGTCCATTTTGTTTCTATAAACTTTTTTTAAATAAGATAAACATTTTTTTCTCTCTGTCTGCTGAGATAAAAAAAAATCTAAAGCAATAAATACTTCATTAGATAACGGCCTAAAAGTGTTGAAAAATAGCAGTATAAAAGGTTTTGCTTCCATTTTGTTTTATTTTGCTTTTTGGGGTTTTTTTTTTTTCATTTTGTTGCCATAAACCTTAAGAAAAGTTAGAAAAATATTTTTCGCTCTGACTGCTGAGAGAAAGAATCTGAAATAAAAAAAATGTTACTTCAGCAAACAGCATAAAATTATTGAGAAATAACAGCATAAAAGATTTACACCTTTTCATGCTGTGTACTAACGAGTAATTTTTCAGATTTTAGAAATAACTTTCATTATGCAAGTTTTAATTTAAATATAATTAGGGGCATCCGCCCCCTGCCAACCCCCTAACTCGCTTTCGTTCGATAAGCTAGCTTCGTGAGCCCTTTCGTGTCACCTGTTACGCAGGCGTAATACGCCCGTTGGGAGTTTGCCCCTTGTTTGCTGATACTCACTAACTCCTGGAGCTAGCTTCGCGAGCTCTTTCAACTCAGTCGGCGCACACAATCACTCGCACACTCCCATTCGACTCTACCAATTAAATCTTTGTCCATACGAAAGAAACATTTTCACTTCAAAAGTACTTAAAGAATAACTAATAAACTAAATCAACATTTTTACTTTCCGTATATACAATATTGTATAAGGAAGGTATTGTGACGGGGTCGAAAATTCGAATTCGAGTTTTCGACGGGAGAGCACGTTTCAAGCATCCCTGATCACGTATCGAACATTTTTGAAGTGATGTCTGTGTGTGTGTGTGTGTGTGTGTGTGTGTGTGAAAGTGTGTGTGTGTGTGTGTGTGAAAGTATGTGTGTGTGTGTGTGTGTGTGTATGTGTCAGTGAGTCTGTGGAGACGATAAATGACGAACGAATGGGCCGATTCGAACGAAATTTGGTACAAAAATTACAATCGTTAACACTGGAAGCCTATTGTTTTTATACGCAATCGAATGTTCAGAACCCACTAAATTTTCGAGTGAAATTTTGAAAAAATCGTCAAAAAATTAAAACCACTAATAAAGTTAACGCAAATAGACATTTCTCATGCAATTTTTCATTAGAAAAAGATTGACGTAAATTTTAGAACGCTAACATGAACCGTTTTCGAGATATTACACATTTTTCAAAAAAATTATCAAAAAGTCATATAAAATAAAAAAATATATTTCCTATCGAGAAACATGTTCACTTTTCATATGTAATACCATGCGATAAATTGGGTGACATCATCCTCGCGGATCTAGCTCGTTCCATTCATGAAAAAAGATACTTTGAGTAATACTTTTGTATTTGAACGCTAAGAGTCATTTATCTGCTGTAAAAATAACTTATTTCTCCTTCCATAACGCTTGGCGAGATTTTGGTGACAAACTTGATGGAATGTCGCCAACTTGGTGACTTTTTTAAGTGTTGCGAAATTAACGATAAACTCGCTAAATGGATAGAAATGACGCTAAATCAATGAAAATGACGACTCATTGACGCAAAATTCAATATCTTGGAAAGAATATAAATATCTACTATAAAAATAATCTATTTTTTTAAGTGTAAAAGTAGTTAATTCATTTCATTATATAAGGAGTGTCACGTGTTGCCCACATCAGATTTTTAATAAGGTCGCCATCTTGCAAAAGTTCAACTATATAGGTCCATGTCTGCAAACATTGCTTGCCCTGCTATTGCTAGTTTATCCAGGACGCGAACTCACAGTAGAAATACTTTTCTTTTGACTTTGATATTAAATATATCTTGAACTAAAGTTTAAATCGGAAAACGGTTTACTTCAGCGTATTCCCCTAATATTCTTCTATAAATCGATTCATTTCATATTTTTGCATGCTATAGATTTTACTGTACCAGACAAAGAAACTCGATGGACATAAAATTTGTCAAACAGCGGCGGCAGCAAAGTTACTTTCTTTTAATATAGAGAGCTAACTTGTGCATTTTAATAAATCTAGACCGTGATTTGAATTGTGACAAAGCAGTATAAAATCCGGAAGTTAAGGAAAAATGTCTTAAAATACTTTTCTTCTCTCTCATATTTGAAGGAAATGCCTTCTTGTGTTTTTAATGCATTTTCACTTTTCCTGCGATACATGGTGATGAATAGGGAACGTATTGAAATCGCGTCGAAAACCGCAACTCGAGTTTCCGACGGAACTACACGTTTTGGGACCTCTGGAATACGAAAAATCTATTTTTAGCGTGAAGTCTGTGTGTGTATCTGTCTGTGTAATGTATGTATCCACTCTAAATCAAAAGCTAATTGACCGAATTTCTTAAAATTGGGTAGGTAGTAGGCAAGTCCTTTGTGGGTGACCCTGGTGCTGATTAGATTTTGGTACAATTTGGGATAAAATAACCTGCGCTTTTTTGCAAAATGGAAAGGCAAAAATTGCATGTATACACTCTAACTGAAAAACTAATTGATCAAATTTCACAAAATTTGGTAGATAAATCACTTGTAAGTTACCCTGGTGCTGATTAAATTTTGCTACGATCCGGAAAAAAGGAACCTTCTTTGCAAAATGTCCCGCATAAATCGTCAAAATCTAGAATAAATCATATAGAACAAATTTGACAAAATTTATTAGATAAGTCAATTGTAGGTTACCCTGGTGCTGATTTAATTTCAGTATCATTTGGAAAAGAGAACCCGCACTTTTTTTTTTTTCCGAAATGGCTCGCAAAAATCATCAAAATCTAAAATGCTCAAATCTATCCATTAAATGAGTGTTTTATACTTAATAAACTATAAAAAGAACAAGACCCATTACTCTGGACTAACCGTTCTCAAGATATTTCAGTTTTTGCATTTTTACAACATCACCTTTGAAAGCATGTCCAGTTGCCATATGAAAATGAAAATTGAATTAAAACTGTAACGTCAGTGTAATTTTAAATAATAATTCATGTTATTTTATACAATTAAACTAAATTTAATAAATTATAAAAGGAAATTTAATAAATTATAAAAGGAAGAGAAAATAATAGTCTGTAATAAAATCCATATCCTGCCCACATCAGATTTTTTTTTACACTAGATATAGGTTGAACAGGTGTGGCATAAACATGTTCAAAGAAAATGGAATTTATTTCAAATGAGTTGCTCTCTCTCATTGTTAACAATTTAGATGATTAAGAATCCAGGTCAGTACAAATTGCTAAACAAATACTATCCAAAGATTCCATTTGTTACGGTTTGATTTTTATTCAAGTATACTTTCCAAAGCTGTCTAATATTATTACTTCTCTCTCAAAAAGGAAGGAAGTGTTAAAAAATACCGAGAAGTTATTAAATGGTGTAATTGGTGAAATAGAATCTGTTCTAAGTGACAGAAGTCGAAATGTGTAACCACGAAAATAAGTCTAATAAATAAACTTGTAAAATAAGCTGAATATCTCTATATATTTATTACTCTTATACTTTTATATACTTATTATTCTTATACCTCTATATACTTATTATTCTCAAACCTCTATATACTTATTACTCTTATATACACTTATACCTCTATAAGTTATATTAAATGGTGTCGTTTTAGTTAAATTGAATCTGTTTGTTCTAAGTGGCAGAAGTCAAAGTGTGTAACCTCGAAAATAAGTCTGATAAATAATTTTATAAAGTTAGCTGAATACCTCTATATACTTATTACTCTTATACCTCTATATACTTATTACTCTTATACCTCTATATACTTATTACTCTTATATACACTTGTACCGTTATAAGTTATATTAAATGGTTATAATTATTATAATGGTTCAGTTTATAACAACCGTCCACGTATTTATCCAGTTAGTCTCATAAAAAAAAATATATGATAAGGTTTATATAACCTTTAAATATAAATTTGCCTTAAAAATTAAGCTTTTAAATTTACCCTTCTAAAAATAATTTTGGAGGGTAGACCCGCAGCTTGAAAACTAAAGGAAACTCCACCAACAAAGCGAGTAACCCGCAAGTACAGTGTCTAGAACGTACAGTGTCCTTCTAGGCAGTGTACCGCAAGTAACCGACCCGATACAGGACTCTACTCTGAGCCCCTCTAAATAAGTTAGCATTCGTGTTTGATTTGATACAAAGATATAATTCGCCAATTGTGGACAACCCTCTAAAAATCACATGAACTCAAACTGTCAAGTGTAGGTGTCCGGAGAGACAAGGAAGATATAGTGTCTAGCCAAATAATTTTCGACAAAGTAATTTTTATCCATGACGTCAATGGGGTAAACTCGAAGATAAGATGTACAGCATCGACTTGCTTGATGTCCACCAAGGTCCGTAGAATATCTTATATTAACCTTGGATGTCCACCACCTTTGTGACCTTGACCGTCCATGGGAGAGCAAGTGTCCCCTTTGTCCTCCCCCATGCGCGCCTCATGAATGGAACTGAAAGAGAACTAACTGAAAGAACTGAAAGAGTGCTTACCTTCTATCAATCTGTAGTAAGGGTAGACACGTCTAAACTCCGAGATTTCGCCATTTACTTTAACCGTTTCGTTTCAACAAATATCGTTTTTATTGTCTGATAATTCTGGAGAGTAATTTCATAAATTAATAGTACATTTGACTTGTTAAATTACTACATTAAAGGGATTTTTTCATTTTTGCTACGTTTGGAATTTTTTTATGTGAATCTTAAATTAAACCTTTAACAAATGAAAAATCAAAGCTTTTTTAGTAGTATATTTATTTATTTTCTTACTCGGTTTTCATGATTTTTACTTTCCCTGCAATACATGGTAATGTATAGGGAAAGTATTGGAATCATGCCGAAAATCACAACTCGAGTTTTCGACGGATCTACACGTTTCGAGACCTCTAGAATACGAAAAAACCATTTTTAGCGTGACGTCTGTGTGTGTGTCTGTGTGTCTGTCTGTCTGTCTGTCTGTGTGTCTGTCTGTCTGTGTGTCTGTGTGTCTGTCTGTCTGTCTGTCTGTGCAGATTTTGTATCCACTCTAACTAAAAAAATTAATGGACCGAATTTCACAAAATTTTGTAGGTAAGTCACTTGTGGGCGGGGCTGGTGCTGATTAGTTTTGGGTACGATTCGGAATAAAAGAACCCGCCTTTTTTTACGAAATGACCCGCAAAAGCTTGTATCCACTCTAGCTGAAAAATTAATGGACCGAATTTCACAAAATTCGGTAGATGAGTCACGTATAAGTCACCCTGGTGCTGATTAGATTTTGGTACGATTCGGAAAAAAATAACCTGCCTTTTTTTGTAGAATGGCCCGCAAAAATTGCCAAAATCTAAACTAAAAGCTACGTATGCTCAAATATATCCATTAAATGCTGATTTAATACGTAATTTTTAAAGACGAAAAGAATAAGACCAACCCCATTACACTAGGACTAGCCGTTCTCGAGATATTTTAGTTTTTCGTACTTTCCCTACGCCACCTTTTAAAATAAGCCAGGTTACCGAATGAAAACGAAAATTGAATTAAAAGTGAAATAAATTTAATTAAAATAAAGAGAACGTTAATATAAGTCTGCAGGGAAAGTCATGTGCTGCTCACATCAGATTTTTATATACTAGTTTTAAAACCATGTATTGTATTTTTCCCGTATATAACGTTTCTGAATCGGTTTCACAGAAAAACGCAAAACCGGAGTTAAACTGTAATAACAAAATTGCAAAATGGCGTTAATTTATTGTCATTGTAATTCAATTATTATTATCACTATTATTTGTAACTCTGTTAATATATACAGCATGAAACTTTTTTATACATAACTGCTAATAAAGCATAAAATTCAAATAACTTCGCTAAAAGCAGTATATAATAGAAAATTAAAATTATCAACCGGTTTCGAAGACAAAAACAACATTCTTCGTCATAATATACACTTCACTCGTCAGAGAATCGCCAATCTTTTTTTAACGAGTGAAAGTTGCACTTCTTATGTCTTGACGAAAAAAGCTGCTTTTACTTTCCCTGCAATACATGGTAATGTATAGGGAAAGTATTGGAATCATACCGAAAATCACAACTCGAGTTTTCGACGGATCTACACGTTTCGAGACCTCTAGAATACGAAAAAACCATTTTTAGCGTGACGTCTGTGCGTGTGTCTGTCTGTCTGTCTGTGTGTCTGTCTGTCTGTCTGTCTGTCTGTGTGTCTGTCTGTCTGTCTGTCTGTGTGTCTGTCTGTCTGTGCAGATTTTGTATCCACTGTAACTAAAAAACTAATGGACCGAATTTCACAAAATTTGGTAGGTAAGTCACTTGTGGGCGGGGCTGGTGCTGATTAGTTTTGGGTACGATTCGGAATAAAAGAACCCGCATTTTTTTGCGAAATGGCCCGCAAAAGCTTGTATCCACTCTAGCTGAAAAACTAATGGACCGAATTTCACAAAATTCGGTAGATAAGTCACGTATAGGTCACTCTGGTGCTGATTAGATTTTGGTACGATTCGGAAAAAAATAACCTGCCTTTTTTTGCAAAACGGCCCGCAAAAATCTTCAAAATCTAAACTAAAGAACTAGGTATACTCAGATATATCCATAAAATGCCCGTTTAATACGTAATGTTTAACGACGAAAAGAATAAGACCAACCCCATTACACTAGGACTAGCCGTTCTCGAGATATTTTAGTTTTTCGTACTTTCCCTACGCCACCTTTGAAAATAAGCCCGGTTACCGAATGAGAACGAAAATTGAATAAAAGTGAAATAAATGTAATTAAAATAAAGAGAACGTGGATATAAGTCTGCAGGGAAAGTCATGTGCTGCCCACATCAGATTTTTTACTTTCCCTGCAATACATGGTAATGTATAGGGAAAGTATTGGAATCATGCCGAAAATCACAACTCGAGTTTTCGACGGATCTACACGTTTCGAGACCTCTAGAATACGAAAAAACCATTTTTAGCGTGACGTCTGTGTGTGTGTCTGTGTGTCTGTGAGTCTGTCTGTGTGTCTGTCTGTGCAGATTTTGTATCCACTGTAACTAAAAAACTAATGGACCGAATTTCACCAAATTTGGTACGTAAGTCACTTGTGGACGAGTCTGGTGCTGATTAGTTTTGGGTACGATTCGGGATAAAAGAACCCGCCTATTTTTGCGAAATGGCCCGCAAAAGCTTGTATCCACTGTAACTAAAAAATAATGAACCGAATTTCACAAAATTCGGCAGATGAGTCATTTGTGGGTCACCCTGGTGCTGATTAGATTTTGGTATGATTCGGAAAAAAAATAACCTGCATTTTTTTGCAAAATGGCCCGCAAAAATCGTCCAAATCTAAACTAAAGAATTACATGCTCAAATATATCCATTAAATGCTCGTTTAATACGTAATTTTTAGCTAAGAAAAGAATAAGGCCAACCCCATTACATTAGGACTAGTCGTTCTCGAGATATTTTAGTTTTTCGTATTTTCTCAACGCCGCCTTTGAAAATACGTCCAGTTACCAAATGAGAACGAAAATTGAATTAAAAGTGAAATAATTTAATTAAAATAAAGAGAACGTGGATATAAGTCTGCAGGGAAAGTCATGAGCTGCCCACATCAGATTTTTATTTTCCCTGCAATACATGGTAATGTATAGGGAAAGTATTGGAATCATGCCGAAAATCACAACTCGAGTTTTCGACGGATCTACACGTTTCGAGACCTCTAGAATACGAAAAAACCATTTTTAGCGTGACGTCTGTGCGTGTGTCTGTCTGTCTGTCTGTGTGTCTGTCTGTCTGTCTGTCTGTCTGTCTGTGTGTCTGTCTGTCTGTGCAGATTTTGTATCCACTGTAAATAAAAAACTATTGGACCGAATTTCACAAAATTTGGTAGCTAAGTCACTTGTGGGCGGGGCTGGTGCTGATTAATTTTGGGTACGATTCGGAATAAAAGAACCCGCCTTTTTTTGCGAAATGGCCCGCAAAAGCTTGTATCCACTCTAGCTGAAAAACTAATGGACCGAATTTCACAAAACTCGGTAGATGAGTCACGTATAGGTCACTCTGGTGCTGATTAGATTTTGGTACGATTCGGAAAAAAATAACCTGCCTTTTTTTGCAAAACGGCCCGCAAAAATCTTCAAAATCTAAACTAAAGAACTAGGTATACTCAGATATATCCATTAAATGCCCGTTTAATACGTAATGTTTAACGACGAAAAGAATAAGACCAACCCCATTACACTAGGACTAGCCGTTCTCGAGATATTTTAGTTTTTCGTACTTTCCCTACGCCACCTTTGAAAATAAGCCCGGTTACCGAATGAGAACAAAAATTGAATTAAAAGTGAAATAAATTTAATTAAAATAAAGAGAACGTTAATATAAGTCTGCAGGGAAAGTCATGTGCTGCCCACATCAGATTTTTACTTTCCCTGCAATACATGGTAATGTATAGGGAAAGTATTGGAATTATGCCGAAAATCGCAACTCGAGTTTTCAACGAATCTACACGTTTCGAGACCTCTAGAATACGAAAAAACAGTTTTTAGCGTGACGTCTGTGTGTGTGTCTGTGGGTCTGTCTGTCTGTGTGTCTGTGAGTCTGTCTGTGCAGATTTTGTATCTACTCTAACTAAAAAACTAATGGACCGAATTTCACAAAATTTGGTAGCTAAGTTACTTGTGAGCGAGTCTGGTGCTGATTAGTTTTGGGTACGATTCGGGATAAAAGAACCCGCCTTTTTTTTTGCGAAATGGCCCGCAAAAGTTTGTATCCACTCTAACTGAAAAACTAATGGACCGAATTTCACAAAATTCGGTAGATGAGTCACTTGTGGGTTACCCTGGTGCTGATTAGATTTTGGTACGATTCGGAAAAAATTACCTGCCTTTTTTTAGCAAAATGGCCCGCAAAAATCGTCCAAATCTAAACTAAAGAACTGGTATACTCAAATATATCCATTAAATGATTGTTTAATGCGTAATTTTTAACGAAGAAAAGAATAAGACCAACCCCATTACACTAGGACTAGCCGTTCTGGAGATATTTTAGTTTTTCGTACTTTCCCTACGCCACCTTTGAAAATAAGCCCGGTTACCGAATGAGAACGAAAATTGAATTGAAAGTGAAATAAATTTAATTAAAATAAAGAGAACGTTAATATAAATCTGCAGGGAAAGTCATGTGCTGCTCACATCAGATTTTTTACTTTCCCTGCAATACATTGTAATGTATAGGGAAAGTATTGGAATCATGCCGAAAATCGCAACTCGAGTTTTCGATGAATCTACACGTATCGAAACCTCTAGAATACGAGAAAACTATTTTTAGCGTGACGTCTGTGTGTCTGTCTGTGTGTCTGTCTGTGTGTCTGTGTGTCTGTGAGTCTGTGTGTCTGTCTGTCTGTCTGTGTGTCTGTCTGAGCAGATATTGTATCCACTCTAACTAAAAAAGTAATTGACCGAATTTCATAAAATTTGGTAGGTAAGTCACTTATGGGCGAATCTGGTGCTGATTAGTTTGGGGTACGATTCGGGATAAAAGAACCCGTCTTTTTTTGCGAAATGGCCCCCAAAAGTTTTTATCCATTATAGCTGAAAAACTAAGGAACCGAATTCCACAAAATTTGGTAGGTAAATCACTTGTGGGACACCCTGGTGCTGATTAGATTTTGGTATGATTCGAAAAAAAATAACCTCCCTTTTTTTGTAAAATGACCTGCAAAAATCGCCAAAATCTAAAATAAAAAACTACGTATGATCAAATATATCCATAAAATGATTGTTTAATGCGTAATTTTTAACGAAGAAAAGAATAAGACGAACCCTATTACACTAGGACTAGCCGTTCTCGAGATATTTTAGTTTTTTCGTATTTTCTCTACGCCACCTTTGAAAATAAGTCCAGTTATCAAATGAGAACGAAAATTGAATTAAAAGTGAATTAAATGTAATTAAAATAAAGAGAACGCGAATATAAGTCTGCAGGGAAAGTCATGTGCTGCCCACATCAGATTTTTTTTCCTTCGAAACTGATCGATATTTTTAATTTTTTATTATATGCTGCTTTTAACGAAGTTATTTGAATTTTATGAAACATTTCATTTGCTAATTTTGGTCCCTGGTTTTATGTCTTCCCAAATTATTTTGTCACGCTTCGCCACTGATTAAATCGGGCGGAAACGGAGAATTTTTGTTCCTTTACGACACTGAATGAAACGCAATGGTGCAGTATTTAACACAAAATACATGAAATGCACTACGCCCAAAGAATATCAAATTCGTCATAAAATGAAACAACTTAAAAGAAATAGCTTTTACACGTCAGCTGCTGGAACAATTATTAACACATATCACTTTTTCAACTATTGCGTCAGCAGAAAAGTGAAATCGTTTGGAGAAACATTTTCCTTCTGGATATGACGTTCGTGAAAGAAAAAGATAAATATGACGCTTTGAGTAAAACTTGACGTAGATCTTTGCGTAGATCTTGACGTAAAACTCAGAAACATATCGGCGTTTGAATTAAAAACTAAATAATTATTCAAATTTTAATACCAGCAACTTTAAGGGTGAATTTTGAGTTCTACAAAACAAATGGAGAATGAATTTCTCACAAAAGTGTTTAGCAGGAGTAGCATCAAGATTTTTACATTGTGTGAGTTAAGCAGTTAATTTTTTTCTTTTAATACTCCAATATCAACCTGTGCGCGTAGACAAAACACATTATCTATTGTATGCAATGTCTACTGCATGTATATGTATGTATACAAGACATGTATAGTATAAGACAAATGTGTACAAAACAAATACACGACATTTATACAATATACTTCAATTTTAGGTTATGTTACCATTTTACAATAAATATATTTTAAAGAAATTTATCCTTCACTAATGTTTTTTTAAGTAATATTATAATAGTTTAAAAAATCTAAATTGAAATGAGCGGTACTCAGACTTTCTAAAAATGTCTGTTTTTGTTCCGGGTTATATATAACAGAAAATTCTTACATTCCTTATAAAATGTTTTTCCCAAATAAAATGATATACCAATAAAATTACGCATTCACAAGGTAACTTTATAATATGGATAAATGCTATCGATAAAGGATAATCTATTGTTGAATTATTATACATTATACTGCCAAGTAGTCTCATAGTGATATAAAATAGCGCAAAATAAACATGCGCCTACTATGCAAAACATGGGCAAATTAAAAAAAATTTTGAACAAGAAATATGGTACGTGGACGTAAGGGAGTAGTATGTTTAAAACAAAAAAGATGAATTCTGCATAAAGCATTGATTATGAAATACTTTCCAACTGCAATGCAATTTTATTTAAACATCTCTAAACTGCGATACATTCAGCACTGACATATTTTAAATTATCACAGCACTACAATAATTTATTATATTTGAAAACTTAAAACTTCATACAAAAAAAATGAACTTTATTCAAATGATATCATCAAAATATAAATAGTCTGGTTCTCTATGTAAAAGCAATAAATATTTCATTCATATCACTTTTATTCCAGACTCCAGAGCTAAATAATTTTGAGTTAAAATATTCACTAATTCTTGTACAACTCGTTTTAAAATCACTTGTATACATGGACAATCGTCCATGGATGCCAATGTCTGCAAAGGGGGGTCGAATTGTTTGGGATAGGGTATGTCAAATACCTGTCTTTTTGAGCGGTTCTTCGTTAGAGATTGACGCTGTCCCAGCTGTAAGCAAAAGGTTAAAGAAGAGATGGTTTCAGGATTTTTTTTTGTTTTGGAGCAATCTGTAATATTCAAAAGCGATGCTGTTAAATTATAAACATCGAATTGCCCGTCGGTTTCTTTTGCATCGCGTTGCGAAAATCGGGGACGTTTGAAACGCACGAAAAGTAAATATTTTTATAAATTAAATTCACGCAAACTCGTCTATTCATCGTATGGATTCCGTTCAAAGTTTAAAAGAGAAATTTTCCATCTTTCCGATAGTATCCGCATGAAACCTCTGTAATAATATATTCAGTTAGTAAATAAACAATTTGCGTGAAAATCGTACAAAAGCATAAAATAACTAAAAAACTAATTCAAATTAAAAAATAATAATGCCGATGCATCTTCTCGGGTCCTGAATTACACGAGTACCAATTTTAATGGCCATACGATGCTTAGACTTCCTGCTAAACACCTCTTCCTTCATTATGTAAGATAAAATCACATACAAAATTTCTTCCTATTTAAAATTTAATTTTCTATTCTGCGAAATAAATATTTCGTTAGTTTAACAGCATACAAGGTTGATTAAAAGTAGGAACCAGTTTCGGAAGCAAAGAATAGCCTTCTTCTTCAGGATAGAAAGAACACCAGCACCGTCAAAAACAAGAACGCGTCTATCAATAAATAGTTGTATTACGGGAAATCGTCGAAAATGAAAAAAAAGAAAATCGTCGTTGTCAAATGAAGATTCAAATAAACAAAAATAATAAAGTAGAATGATTCAAAATATCTTCTTAGTGAATAAAACTGCGAAAATAAATGCCCTATGATAAAAAAATAAAATGAAAGGGGGACAGCCTGTTTCGGAAAAATACATGCACTAATAAATCAACTAAATTCAAACTTAATTTCAAACCAAATTTTAAAAAATAATCCAATAAAACCTATGGGATTAAAACGAATATAATACAGAATATGGAAATAATAATCGGCCTTGGCAGCTATATGAGCTACTTCATCTACTAAATCCAAATGACATTCGTTTACTACATTAAAAATGTCAGTAAATTAACCAATAAGAATATGACAAAATTAAAGAAAGCGGCCAGCTTCGGAAGCTACCTACATAAGCTAATTCGTAAGGTGCATTCAAATATTGTTCGACAAAATAACTTTTAAAGTACCACTAAATAACACTGCGAAATTAAAAAGCATTTTGTTAGCAATGAAGAAAATTACCGTTTTCGGAAGCTATATAAAAAAATCTGATGTGGGCAACACATGACTTTCCTTATATAATGTAATGAATTTACTACTTTTACAGTAAAAAATAGGTTTCTCTTATAGTAGTTACTGATATTCTTTCCAAGATATTGCATTTTCGACAATGAGTCGTCATTTTCATTGATTTAGCGTCATTTTTATCCAATTGGCGAGATTTTCGTTAATTTGGCAACATTTCAAAAAGTCGCCAAGTTGGCGACATTCCGTCAAATTCGTCGCCAAAATCCCGCCAAGCGTTATGCACTAAGAAATAAGTTATACTTGCAGCAGATAAATGACTATTGGCGTTCAAATACAAATGTATTACTCAAAGTATCTTTTTTCATGAATGGAACGAGCTAGATCCACGAGAATGATGCCTCCCAATTTCTCGCATGGTATTACATATGAAAAGTGAACATGTTTCTCAATAGGAAATATTTTTTTTTATTTTATATGACTTTTTGATAATTTTTTTGAAAAATGTACAATATCTCGAGAACGGTTCATATTAGCGTTCTAAAATTCATGCCAATCGTTTTCTAATGAAAAAGTACATAAGAAATGTCTATTTGCTTAACTTTATTAGTGGTTTTGATTTTTTGACGATTTTTTCAAAATTTCATTCGAAAATTTAGGGGGGTTCTGAACATTCGATTGCGTATAAAAACAATAGGCTTCCAATGTTTACAGATTGTGATTTTTGTACCAAATTTGGTTCGAATCGGTCCATTCGTTCGTCAGTTATCGTCTCCACAGACTCACTGGCACACACACACACACACACACACACACACACACACACATACTTTCACATACACACACACATACTTTCACACACACACACACACACACACACACACACATACTTTCACACACACACAGACATTACTTCAAAAATGTTTGATTCGTGATCAGGGATGCTTGAAACGTGCTCTCCCGTCGAAAACTCGAACTCGAATTTTCGAACCCGTCACAATACTTTCCTTATACATTATGTATATAAGGAAAGTAATAACTTTATGAAATAAATACAAAAAACATTAGGAGAAATGACTTTAAAAATACCAGTAATAAAAAACCTACAAAATTAGGAAAAACATAACGAAATCGAAATAAACACTCGTCGAAAAAAAATCGAAAGTGCAACTAGCAACATGTGTATAAAAAATACAGCTGAATAAGACTGAAATGTGTGGCAAAAAACTGAAGATGAATTTTAACGGTTAAAGAAGCTGAATGAGCTAACTTTATTAAACAAAATACAAGAAATAATTGATTTTAAAAACAAAAACAGTTCCCTTCATCTGGAACAGAAAACCCAGATCTGTAATAAAGCAATAAACGAACCGTTTTAGAATTAGCCAAATGTATCACAGAAGGAGAAAAAAAAAGCAGATATAAAATGAGGAAGAAAGCAAAACAAAACAAGAAAAAACTAAAATTTAAAGGATGAAAATATAATTAAACAAAATATATCCAGGCGGAAGAAATTTGCGGAGAATTATCATAAACAAGTGATCTCGATTGATAAAAAATGGAGAATCCTCCAAGAAAGTTTCGTTCAAAAATAGAATTAAGTGTATGCATTGTCTTAGTCTGTGAAAATTTAAAAATGTATTCCTGTGTCTTCTTTCGTTAAGTAAGTATTAGAAAGTTATAGCTCGTTCAGCAACACACACACACACACACACACACAAAAGGATATTTCACGTTTAGAAACATAGCTAATGTGTTTAAGAGCTCTTTTAGTGTAACCAACATAACCATCAACAGTATTAGCATGGAATGTGAAAAAATTCCCAACGATCCATGACAGGAATGGGATCTTGAGGTGAGAGAAATTGAATTTTGTTAGCATTTTTAAACATAGGTGTAAAATTAAACCGAACTAAAATGTTTGTTAAAAAACAGATAGGTAAAAAACTATAACTTTTCGTGGACATATATTCTATCGTTGTAAATTAGAAACCATCTTGCAAATGCTGGTGAATGCTTTGTGCCTCCTTGATAGAAAGCAGGCATATGAAAATGGGGTGACTGTCTATAATTCTTTATTTCATTGTGAGCCAGCCGTACTTATGCGGTCGGAAACAATCTGTATGAATTGAAGAATCAAATATATCTGCCTTCGCAGTAAGCTTGTTTCCAGCAGCAATTTAAACGAATTTTTATGTTAATTTTGTAACTTTAAAAGTGTTTCAAATACAACTTTTTAAGCAATGGAAAAGGAGCAAGATTTCATTTTTTTTATCTTTTTATTTTGTCACAAATAAAAGTTTTATTTTATTCCCATGTTTAAATTAACCCTTTACTATATCCAGTAATCATTTCGCGATTTACTGAATTAACTGTTTAAATTAGTTAAATAAATTCACTAAATAAAAAAAATTATCATGCCCTTTTATTGCAGGATTCTCTTTTATGCTATTATTTTTTTAGTTTTGGTCTTTTCTTAATTCAACATAAAGTGCTAAATTATGTTTTCAAATTGTCGATCTAACTGTTCTACCAAACCAAGCAATAAATATATTCAAAAAGAAATAAAATATTTTTTCCTGTTGTTTTTTCCTTCCTGTCATTGCAAAGCCGTCGTCTCAACTCCACAGTCTAAAAATAAGGCAGAAACCTCCAGTGAAAAAAACCTCGGTAAAAATATCGTCTGCTTGTGTGGAGAAAGAATTCTAAAAAACAGCATTCGTATCAAATTTTCTTTTCTGAACATGAAGTTTCGAGGCTTTGGGGGGAATAAATGCCACATACAAAGCTTGCAAAACAACGATTTGTGTTATTGATGGGTAAATTGTAGGGAATTTTATTCTGCATGTTATTTTATTTTATTTTATGCAAGATACTTTTTCTCGTGTTTCATTTCACTTTAATAAAAAAGGTGAAATTTGAATATTTAAAATAAATAAATAAATAAATATTATTGTTATAACATTATACGCTAAAAACTATCTGTGATTATATTGTTCATTATATTTAATTGTGTAAATAGGCATTGAATGTATATCTATTTTTATATTTTAAAGTATTTTATTTATTAAATGATCTCCAAACTATGATATTAAATCTTTTTATATCGAAATTTGGATATTTGAAACATAATTTTTTAGAAATAGAAATTACCGTTTTTTTCTCTATTGCTCGTCAAAACCTGGCGATTTTATCCTGCAATTGTATTTTCAAATGCAATAACTCTATAAGTTAACTTGATATAAAAAAAAAAAAAAAAAAAAAAGAAAGAAAGATCAATCATGCAACATTGATTATGAAATACTTTCCAACTGCAAAGCAATTTTATCTAAACATCTCTAAAATGCGATACATTCCTCGGTAATATTTTTAAAATTTTCACAATACTACATTAATTTATTATATTCAAAACTTAAAACTTCATCGGAAAAAATGAACTTCATTCAAATGACAGCATTGAAATAGAAATTGCCTGGTTCAAACATCTCTAAAATGCGATACATTCCTCGGTAATATTTTTTAAATTATCATAATACTACAATAATTTATTATATTTGAAAACTTCATCGAAAACAACTGAAATTCATTCAAATGACGTTATCGAAATATAACCGTCCTGACTCTCTCTATAAAAGCAGCATTTCATTCATAAACATTTCTCCATTCATTTCATTCATCACAATAATTTAATAATTTATTTTATTTAAAAACTTAAGACCATGGAGGTACAAGTAATTAAACTCTACGCTTAAAACTTCATCGAAAAAAATCGTCCTTTTCTCTGTAAAATCAATGAATATTTCATTCGTAACAGCTATATTACAGACTCCATGAGCTAAATAATTTTGCGTCAAAGAAATGCAGCAATTCTTATACAACTCATTCTACATATTTTGCTGTTTACATTTTCCATAAGTGAAAAGTAGGCTTCGTTGTAGAAATAATCAAATTTGGATGATCATTTAAACTCAAATATATTGTAATTGCGTTGTTTCAGTATGTAGATGCACAGAATTTTAGAAAAAATACAGTGGTTTTAGGACGGATACAACACTGAATATGAATTAAAAGGAACTTTAAAAATCACGATTTTGATACAAGATGGATTCCATATTTTATTTTGAGGTGGGTTACGTGATCTTTTCATATAATGGTCACGTGATCGCTTCATATGAAAGGTGTAATTATTATTTTAATTTTTATTTTAAAAACTACTGAATATATTTTGCTGAATTTTTTTTATATATTTTATGGGAGAATTTGAATATTTCCTAAAACTTTCGAAGTAATTTGTGAATTTTAAATTCGCTTAAAAAATGTTTGAAAAATTAGGTCCCATAGGGTTCAATGTATTTCATTTTTTCAACCCGGGTTCAGTCCAAAACTAATTGGGTGATATTATTTATTTATATTCCCATAGATCCCACAGACCGTCTGAACAACATACTAAAATTTCATTTTGCTAAAGTCATTTTTACGGCAGTTATCGTGCTAACGGGCAGACAGACAGACAGAATGAACAAAGTTATAAACACTTTTCAACTTTGTTGTAAAGTGTTAAAAAAGGATTTTCGAAGAAAAACAAATGTTTTATATTTTCTACATAGAGAATATATTATTATATTTGAGTGAATAGGCATTGAATGTATTTCTATTTTTATATTTTAACGCATTGTATTTTATTAAATGGTCTCCAAAATATGATTTTAAATCTTTTTATACCGAAATTTGAAGATTTGAAAAATAATTTTTTAGAAAGAAATATTACCGTATATTTCTGTATTGCATATCAAAATCTGGCTATTCTATCCTGCAATTGAATTTTCTAGTGCAATAACTCTATATGTAACGTTATATAATACAAAGAAAAACAAATGCTCCATATTTTCCACATTGGGAATATATACAACTGTAACCCCAAAATGAACCCTTAAAATTTATTCCATTTAAAAATTCCAATTATAAACCATAATTAATACCAATCGCAACCAAATATTTATATATCTAGAGGGCTCCGTCCCCTGTTCGCCCCTTCGCTGCGCACACGTCCACTCCCATCCTAAACTCACTGACCTCTACAGCAGGTCAGTGCCTAAATTTGCTGGCCTACCAGTAGCTCGAGAGCGTTTTCGAATTTCATTCCTAGTACAATAAGATAGTTTTCGCTTTGGTGAAATTTTATAACAATGCAAGATACCGAATTTGATCTGTATTAATAACCAGTAAATACTAATTCGATTTTTAACTAATTGTGGAACGTACGCGATTTAAAATATAAACAAATTAAATGATTTCAATTTAACAGATAGTTAGCATGCTAAAAGTTCTAACAACCGTTATCAGGAAAATTAGTGTTTGTAATTACTTTGGTTTATTATTTATAGGAATCAACACTAAGAGATATAGTTGTTAACTGCAATAATAATTGCATTTTAATCTTATTTGTGCATGACAACATTAGTTAGAAAACGCTCTGTTCATAAGAATCAACAATAAGGCATAATCGGCCATCTTTGTGACATGTTTGCTAGCAACTAATCACAGAGACGTTCGAAATCGGTTCAACACATTAAATCTTTGCTTGTACCAGCAATGCAAAATGTTATTCATTAATATTTCATTTACTAGGGCTAAAATCAAAATTTTAAGACCATTTGCACATATACGGGTTCATGTTAGTATATATGCAAAATTCCACAGCCGTACGTTTTGTCGTCTGTTCGTAATACAGCGTTGAAAAATCGCATTTTTTTTTTATGTTTATGGCGTTAACAATAGTTATGTTTATGGCGTTAACAATAGTTCTGTTTATGATGTTAACAATAGTTATGTTTATGGCGTTAACAATAGTTATGTTTATGGCGTTAACAATAGTTATGTTTATGGCGTTAACAATAGTTCTGTTTTTTGGTGTTAACAATAGTTATGTTTATGGCGTTAACAATAGTTATGTTTATGGCGTTAACAATAGTTATGTTTATGGCGTTAACAATAGTTTATACAAGTATATTATTATATAGTTTATGGCTTATACAATAGCGTTAACCTCCTAACTATATACAGTGTAGTCCGTATAAAACGAAATCGTAAGGAACAAGAAGAAATATCCGTTATAACCGATATTCGCAATAACCGATATAAAAAGTTGAACTATAACACAATAAGAATAACAATAAAAGTGCATATTGTGAAACAAACAATCATTATAGTAAGATTTCGATGCATTGCTTCTTTATTTACATTGAAAGAATCCTATCTTTTCTTTTGAACACTTGCATTTGAAACACATTTCAATAGCACATTTTTAATGAATCTAAATTATCACATGTGGGCATCGAAATAGTCCCGCAATTTTGAAAGATCTCCGCAGTAATTTTTTATGTTATCTTTGCTGTCTTGAAATTGAAATCAGTTTCGGTTTCTTCGAATCGGAATTTATGAGACGTATTATCAGTAACTGTAGCAAAAATGGCATTATCGAAGTTACATTGGATGGAAACCGACACAATATTATGTTGTTCAACTTTATATTCGTCATATGAGCAGCTCAGTTATCAATTAAGGAACAAAAGACATAATCCCCATTTCGCCATTTTCGTTATCAAACTCTTTCAGCCATTCTCCAAAGGCCATTGATATCATCAAAGTTTTATTATTTATCAGATAAATCACTGATAGATTTTTGTACCCTTTAAAACAACGATTGTTCTTAGACTTTCTTATAACTAAAATTATTCTTTTATACTGGAATATCTTGCTTTTGCTCCAAGAAATCCATGAAAATAAATGTTTCTTTATTTCTTCCACATGCACTAAAATTTTTGAGATATCCTATGTGCATATCTCTAATTATTCGCTATAAGCGACACGCTTTACATTATAAAAGTACTAGAACGAAATACCCGACGTTGCCCGGGTTCTAAATAGACGTCTACTACGTATAACTAAATAAGCAGCCGCTGCTTCAATAATACATTTGAACACAATTTAAAACAGCTTCGATTCTAAAAGTGCCCAAATCAAATCTCACGCGCTTTCTGCAAAAGCGAAAAACTATTCAACACACCTTCGTTCCTGTAAATGCGAAATCTGACCGTCCCTGTACGGGCGATAAGGCGAATTTTTTTTTTTTCATACATCCTTCTCTCAGCCCATCCCAAAATATCCACCCCCACGACAAAATGCGTAGTTCCTCCGTTTCGACTACCGAGGGGTTCAAGAGCCTGCGTGATTCGCTCAAAAAATGCATGCATGCCTCAGGCATGCATGCCTCAGATAAAAATGTATAATTAATTAACTAATAGAATTTTGGAAAAAAAATTCTAGAATAATCTGTGAAATTGTACACAAGTGGTGACTGAACGACGGATGGCAAGTCAATATCTGTATATCGTAATATAAAAATCGGAAGCGTTTAAAACGCACGAAAAGTATATATTTTTAAAAAATTCACTAAAAATCGTCTAATTGTACGGATATGATGCACAGTCTGTTTAAAAGAGTATTTTTCGATCTTTTCAATGGTGTCGAGATGGAAACTCTGTGATAATATTTTAGGTCGCTAAAGATTTGCCCAAATATCGGCCAGAATCGTTGTGAATCGGACTAAAAGGTAAAATAAGTAAAAAACTAATTTGAAACTTAAAAAAAAAAATAACCCCGGGCTGCACCTATTAGTATCCTGAAGTACCTGTGTACCAAATTTCATGGTTGTACGTGGCTTAGGTTTCCAACTACACGCTGCACACACATACGCATACACAAACCCACACTCACTAACACACACACATTTTAATAAAAATTATTGGTAGTAAACCCGATAAATGACTGGCAATCCTTTGCATCCTTTAAAACAACGATTGTTTTTCAAATTTCTTATAACTAAAATTATTCTTTTATCCTGGAATTTTGATTTTGTCCCAAGAAGTCCATAAAAATAAATGTTTTTTTACTTCTCCCCCACTAAAATCTTCGCAATTTTTAATGTGTATGTCTCTTTTTTCTTAATATTTTGAATCTTTGGCAAAATGATCTTAATGACTATCATTCTCCCCGTAATCATGATCCCGCCCGCATCCATTCTTCCTTACTCTCTGTCAATACGCATTACCTTACATATAATAAATTCATAATTTACTTCCTCACTGGGCATGGTCCCATTTTAGAGTATTTATTTTTTTTTAAATCAAATCTACTTCAACCTGTCCTTGTAATTCCTACGGGAATGTTGATCACTATATTTTTAATTGCCCTTTTACTAAAACATTTCATCTCTTTCAACTTTCAAATTGTAATAAACCAAATTGGTTTAAGTCTGTCTATTCCAACCCAGCTTCTATAAATAAAATAAAAAATTGTATTATTGTCGCTCAATCTATTCCTGATAAAGTTTCTTAAGTTTATTCAGCATACTGCTTTCAGTTTTCTATGATCAATACGGTCAATTTATTGTCTTCTATGATCAATATAGTCAATTTATTGTTTTTGTTAACACTTTACAACAAAGTTGAAAAGTGTTTATGACTTTGTTAACACTTTACAACAAAGTTGAAAAGTGTTTATGACTTTGTTCATTCTGTCTGTCTGTCTGTCTGTCTGTCTGTCTGTCTGTCTGTCTGTCTGTCCGTTAGCACGATAACTGCCGTAAAAATGAGTTTATCAAAATGAAATTTTAGTATGTTGTTCAGACGGTCTGTAGGACCTATGGGAATATAAATAAATAATATCACCCAATTAGTTTTTTATTGAACCCGGGTTGAAAAAATGAAATACATTGAACCCTATGGGACCTAATTTTTCAAACATTTTTTAAGTAAATTTAAAATTCACGAATTGCTTTGAAATTTTTAGGAAATATTCACATTATCCCATAGAATATATAAAAAAAAATTCAGTAAAATATGTTAAGTAGTTTTTTAATTAAAAAAAATTATTTAATATAGGGAAAAAAACAAATTCATTTAAATTCTGACTTTGGGATATCTTCCAGAAAGAAAAGAGAGAGATATTATATAATAAATATCTCTCCATTTGTTTAAACGTTTGCCCCCAAATCATCGACCTCCAGAGAATTGACCCTGGAGGAAGTAAGAGCAGCTACAGCTGCCATTAAAAAGAGATCGGAAATAGAAAAAGCCAGACAGGCAAAGGAGGCAAATGATAGGCTTGACATTAAGGCTGAGGATTGGAAACAAAATAAACAAGTCAGGGATGAAGAGATCGCGCAAACCCAGCCGTTAGTTAAAACGGGTGAAAAAAAAGCAAAAAACTATCGAGTTCCAAAAGGACACTCACAAAAAAGTGAAAACCGCGGTTGAGGCTGAGGAAATGGAAGCTGAGACTGAACCGACTAATAAATCTGATGCTGAAAAGATGGAGGATATCATCAACCTCATCAGAGGATTTATTAGTATGTTCAATCTAGACGACATAAAACATCTGTTGATGCAGTTCGCAGAGTTAGTACAAAAAAAGAGCGATCCTATGGTAATGGTCTTTGAGGCCCTTAAAATAATCGCGGACTTTAAAAATAACAGTGAGAATCAAACCCGTCATGGCTAGGTCCCAAAAAGAATCCTTAAAAATAATATTTTGGAATGCGAACGGCATATCTCCAAGAATAAATGAACTTAGGAACTATGTAAATGAAAATGACGTAGACGCCTTATTAATTCAGGAAACTAAAGTTAGAGAAAGTAAAAAACTAAACATAGCCAACTACATATGCTATCATAATCTTAGCTCAAATACTAATGCTAGAACGCCCCATGGAGGAACAGCAGTATACATTAAAAGAAATATTCCCCACGAGGAACTAAACAACATAAATCTTCAAGGTATAGAAAATACTAGTATAAAAATTAAAATTAATAATACTAGCCCGTTTATCCTAACCTCAACATATGTCAAAAATATGAGTAGAGTAGATGTAGCTGCGCAACTGGAACTGCTTTTCGCGCGATATCCAAACACTATACTCGCAGGCGACTTCAACGCGCACCACCGAGCGTGGGGCTGTAGGAGAGCCAATTCACGCGGTACACAGATACACAGACTGCTGAACACGACAAACACTAACATTATTGTACCGTCGACACCAACCTGCTTCTCAGGCGCCAACGGCTCATTTATAGACTTTGTCCTAACGCGAAACATAGATTACGCTCACACTATTAGTACCCTGGATGAATTCGACTCGGATCATCTGCCGGTACTGGTGACATTCGACCTGAACACACCTCTTCCAGCCTCTTTGGGACAAGACAGGGTCAACTGGGAAGTATTCAAAAGAGCACTCTTCGAGCCGCACTTAGCAGTACCTAACATAATGAGCACGGCGGATATTGACTCTGCCACGCACACACTCACAACAGAAATCAAGAGAGCAATTGCCTCTGCCACAACACATCGTGAGTCTCCGAAAATGCCCACACTTTCCCACCATGTCAAACAATTAGTCAGGCAAAGAAATAGAATACGTAAGACATGGCAGGCTAACAGAGACCCCGCCCTTAAAAGGGAGCTTAACAGACTCACGTGCAAAGTCAGGGAAAAAATTGTCGCAGAAAAGCAGCAACAGTATAAAGAACTAATCGAATCCCTTAGCCCTGAAGACGTATCGCTCTGGCAATCCGCAAAAAGACTCAGGAAACCTCAAATTAAGCTCCCGCCACTAATAGATGGTGCTAAAATCGCGTACTCAGACGAGGAAAAAGCCGAGGCGCTCGCAAGCCATTATGAAAAACAATTCCAACCAAACCACGATCTAATGTGTCAGGATACCCTAAGAATGGTTAGGCAAACTTTAAATAATTTCAGGAATTCCCCGGTAACGGCTGAGATTAGCCCAGCCACCCCGCAGGAGATAGTAGAAATCATTAAAAATCTCAAAAACCGTAAAAGCCCAGGGCACGACAAAATCAGAAATATAGCGGTTAAAAACCTACCCTTAAACGTAATATGTTACTTGACAATCTTAATAAATAAAATATTAAAACTAAACTATTTTCCCAAAGAATGGAAGGAAGCGATAATTATAGCAATCCATAAGCCTGGTGAGGATGCCACAATTCCAGCCAACTACAGACCAATTAGCTTGCTACCGACACTTAGTAAAATTACTGAGAAAATTATTCTTAAGAGACTGAACACGCACCTTAGTGAGAATGACATTATCATTCCGGAGCAGTTTGGATTTCGGCCAAAGCACTCCACCACTCATCAATTGCTGAGAGTGGTAGAGTACATATCTTCTGGTCTCAATAACAAGACACCCACAGCTGCGATTTTTCTGGACATACAAAAAGCCTTTGATAAAGTATGGCACTGTGGATTAGCGTACAAATTGATCACTTTAAAAGTCCCTGACGCTATTGTCAAACTTTTAATCTCATACTTAAATAACAGACACTTTCAAGTCAGAGTTGGAGGTAACTTATCTACACCCAAGCTCATTAAAAGTAGTGTACCGCAAGGTTCTATCCTGGGCCCGACACTCTTTAACATATACCTGAACGACATCCCTAGGACTCCAAACACAGAGCTGGCACTCTATGCAGACGACAGTGCGATACTTGCAAAACACCCCTATGTCTCAGTAATGCACAGACAGCTACAACAGCACTTAGACATACTCCAAACTTGGCTGGAAAAATGGCGAATAAAATTAAACCCCAATAAATGTCATTGGATTTATTTCTCAAGAAAACGTAAACCTCCGCCGCCTCTGTACATAAACAACCATGCCCTAAAAGCGGAAAAATCTACTAAATACCTAGGTGTAACGATAGATTCCCACCTAACCTGGAAACAGCACGTAACGAACTTAATCAAAAAAGCGTATATGGCCACAGGAGCCTTATACCCAATGATAGGAAACGGAAATCTAAGTTATCAAAATAAACTCCTAATTTATAAATCGGTCATCCGCCTGGGAATGCTGTATGCAGCTCCCGTATGGGGATATGCCTGTAAAACTACAATAGACCTCCTAGAAACAAAACAAAACAAAATCCTACGGATTATCAGGAAAGCTCCCAGGTACTTAAGAAACTCGGTAATTAGGAATGACTTCAAAATAAAAACTGTTAGAGCCCAAATTAAAAAGCTAGCGCTTAAATTTTACAGAAATTTGCTATCCGTTCCAAACGAACTGTTATTCAATCTGCATGACTATGATCATCGCCAGGCCAAATCTCGTAAGAGACCCCGCGCTGTTCTAAACATCGATAATCGGAATTAAATGATCCCACCTCAAACATCTGATTTTTAAATAAAACTCGCGACTATTATTTTATAAAAAAATATATATATATATATTCTAAACACTAATCTGCCAAAACGCTAGGTAACCCTTAGATCTGCATCAACCCCCCAAACTGCTTAAACTCTAAATGTGCAACAAACTGCCACACTAGGAGCTAGGATAAATAATAAAAAGTAGTAAATAAAAACCTCGAACCTCCAATTAGGGTCACTGAATTAATGTCACAGTTTGACGATAAGAACCACATATTGAAACTGGAGATTAAAGGCGCTTCGCGCCTGGTGCTCTGTCTTGTACGACACTACTGATGTTTAAACGTTTTGCATATGGGAGTGGCTTCATATTTTAAAATAAATTTGGTAGATAACAATTTTTCATTTTTTTTAAATTTTATATAACTCTTCATGATAAATTTAATTGATGGCATTTTAAATGCACTTTCCTACGTCCTAGAGAGTTAAAATTTGGTACACAGCTTAAATTTGTTGAACATTTTATTCGACAAAAATTTGATGGATCTTTAAATATAGATCATACATTTTTTTCGAAATGGCCTGAAAATAATCCCCGTTCACTTCTATAAATCATTGGTGTAATATTGTTAAAAATTCTGATGTGGACAGCACATGTCTTTCTCTGCAGACTCATATTCGTTCTCTTTATTTATGCAATGATAATTTGAGTTTATCTGCACAACATAAGCATTTTAAATGACATTGAATTTACACGTTAAACTTAAATTTGGTTCTCATTTGATAGCTGGACTTATTGTCAAAGGTGGCGTAGCGAAAACGCGAAAAAACTAGAATATCTCAAGAACGGCTAGTCCTAGAGTAATGGGGTTAGTCTTATTCTTTTTGTTGTCAAAAATCACATATAAAATAGGAATTTAATTGATATAATTGAGCACACGTAGTCTTTTATTTTTATATATAACGATTTTTGCTGGCCATTTCGCAAAAATAGCCCGTTCCTTTTTCCCGAATCGTAGTAGAATAACCTACAAATGATTTATATACAAAATTTTGTTAAATTTGGTATATAAATCACTTGTAGGTTATTGAAATATTATACTCCAAATTTTGTTAAATTTGGTTCATTAGTTTTTAGCTAGAGTGGATAAAGACAATTTCTGCGGCCATTTCGCAAAGAAGGCAGATTCTTTTATTACGAATCGTTCTATAATCTAATGAACATCAGGATTTCCCACAAAAAACATACCTACCAAATTGTATGAAATTCGGTCCATTAGTTTTTCAATTAGAGTGGATGTAATATCCACACAGACACACAGAAACATACACAGATACACCCTTACACACACAGACGTCTTCCTAAAAGTAGTTTTTTCGTGTTCTAGAAGTCCCAAAACGTGTAGATCCTTTGAAAATTCGAGTTCCGATCTTCGGCACGATTTCAATACTTTGAGTACATACACATACACATATATATTATCTGTGTATTATCTGTGTATCTAAATTCCGTGCCTATGCAATTACAATAGTTGTGATTTTAAATGATCCCTAAACTTTTATTATTTCTTCAAGGAAGCCTAATTTTAACATATGCAGAATGCAAATATCTCAAGCGATTGTAAGATGAATTACATAAGAATTGCTGAATTTTTTTCACACAAAATTATTTAGCTCTGGAGTCTGGAATACGAGTTATATGAATGAAATATTCATTGATTTTGCATAAAGAATCAGATGATTTATATTTCGATACAGTTTTAAATATTTAAGTATAATAAATTACTGTAGTACTGGGATAATGTAAAAGATATTACCACTGAATGAATCACATTTTAGAAATTTTTAAATGAAATTACATTTCAGTTGGAAAGTGTTTCATAATCAATGCTTATGCATGATTGATCTTTCTTGTTTTGTTTTGTTTTGTTTTTTACTTGCTTTCACCTTTTTTATGTTTTGTTATGGGAGAAAAAGAAAAAGGAAAAGCGCTACTTTTTCATTTTGATCTTTTTAACCTTCTAGAGGCAATAGCAAAATATTCGTAATAATCGATACCTCGCTGCATCCGAGTTCGCTATACATGGGGCTTACTTTAAAATAACTTACTTACAAGTTTGCCTCTGAATAATCGCTACAGGGCGAATCAATGTAGTCTTTGTTATCAACATTAGCATGGTGATTTCAATACTTGGAGGGTTTCTGCGGTTTGAGGTTTGGGTTGATAAGATAACCTCTAAATACCTAATCATTTACTGTATTGTGATTGCAAAAAATGTATCAACTCAATGATTTATATTCTAAAAATGATTGCAAAGTGACAGCACATCCTAAATATGTTTAAATCTTAAAACCTTTTACAAATAAATATCTTTTTAAAATGTTTTTAAAATCGCTGATTTTTGCTAATGTCTTCTGTGCTCAAAGAGAATATTTTCAATAATAAACAATACAAGAACAATAATAAACATTTGAAGTAATGAGTTTATAAAGTACTTATTTACTTCCAAACACGATAAGCTATATATGTACAGGGTACGTTTCATTGAGTAAGCCAACAAAGTCTGTCTGCCTACATCTAAATACTACAATTTTAATAACTGTTAGTTGAAGCACTACGATTTGTTTTTTCCGAATGAAAACACTCGCATAAATACACAAGAATTCCTTTGATTTGTACGCGAAAAGCAATAATGACGAACTTTTGCAAAACGATGCCATAATCCAAAAGGTATGTGTCCTATTTTAGCACTTCTCCCTCTAAATAACCATTTGAATAACTTGTTAGAAATTTAGAAATAATTAAATAAATAATGTAAATCTAATACGGAAATCAAATTAAGAGTCCTAAGTCATTATTATTGGCTATTACTGTGAGCTGTTGCTCAAAAAATGTTTAGTTTTAACCTTACCTAGATAATGCTTTTAATTAATCAGTGATATTTAACATTGAATAATATGTATGAGGGTAATTAGTAAATAATCAATGTATATGCATTTATAACGTGATAAAATTTATAAACAAACTTTTACTTTAATGAGTGTATTAATATTGAAATTATTAATGACTGTATTAATAGTGAACATGAGTGTATTTAATATTGTTAGCGGAGCTACATGACATCTTGCTTTCATGACCAAAGCACATCTTAGTGTGCCTGTTGTTTCAAGTAACAAAAAGATTTTCTATCTTTGTTGGCTTCTAAAGCAATTAATGAAAATTTGTTGGGCTTCTTCGGATTGAAGCAAAAGAGTTGTCTAATATGTCACGCTTTAATATGTTTTACCAGGTTTAAAAAAACAAAATCCAGGTGATAAATACTAGTTTCAGGTTTACTGATGTTTTAACTATGTTCGAAAGCAAAAAATAAATACATAAATAAATAAAATAAAAAAGATCAACACAAGATATTCTTCCCACAAACTAAAGAATATGTATCAGTTTCCAAACGATTTTTAAAAATAACTTAAAATATTAATTCCTTTAAAAATTTACTTGTTTTTAAAAAAAAGTCATGCGTTCAACACATAAGAATTTTAATTCATAAAACTGGGATTAAAGGACCTCCCTTTATTTCTCCCTTTAAAAGAAAACTTTCCAAATAAAATCAACAGACTCAAGATACCAACTAGAAAAAAAAAGCAATGTTTTTTAAGAAAGAATTCGAGTGTTGCTATGGTATCGATTTTTTGTTACATCTCAGGCGCAAACTCTGGATTTAACGGAGAGGATGGGTAGAGAGTCTAGAGTGCTGCGTGCAAAATGATTATTAAGCTCGCCTTTAATGCCCATTATTTTTCTTATTGTTCTATGGGCATTTAATGACTACATCTGCGTGTTTTTTTGCATTATTTCTTTCGAAACTCTAGATCAATTCCATTCAGTGTTTCTCAATGTGTCTGAGTTTTGGTGTACTTTGGAAATTTGGATTAGAAGTCCGGGTAGGCTTACGTCTGCAAGGAAAAGTAAAATTTAATGAAGTTAATGTGCTTAAGTTATGAGCACCGACCAAGAACAGAGGCTTCTATGCATACTCTAGATTTGCATTCTACTCATTCGACATCAGATGGAGAATTCACATTTTTAATGCGTATTTCCCTTTTATAAGAATTTTTAAATCAAGGAAGAAGAAAAGAGAGAGAGAAATTTATTTGAGAAGGGCCAGAAAGGATGTGAGCCTTTATATAGATCATCAACGTGATTAACTTCCAATATGAAAAAAAGGAATTTTAGAAGAATTTTTAAAAAACGAACTCATAGAAAGCTATATTCTTCATTTTCATACTTATAGATATTACAAAAAATAAAACGACTTACTTGTTATTGACCCATATTTGGTCTTAGAAAAAATGTTTACCCTTGGTAACTAGCTGTATGAACGCTGGGCATGGGCAACTGACACACAGAGCGTGCAAAATATGCATAATGCAATGGCGTAGTTAGAGATGACGGGGTAAAATAAAGAAAATAAAAGAGAAAAGGAAGAGAAAAGGGTCCCGAAATTTGTTTAGGAGTATGAGAGGTATCAATATCTTGTTGGATTCAAAATTAGACGAATAAACCCTTTTAAGGTGCTTTATCTCCTCCACTAAATCTTGGAAAATATATGAATCGTATTCGCTGCAAAATTCCTTTGCTTGAACTCAAAATTCGTCCTTTGTCAGCGAAAGAAATGTCCACAAGAAACTAAACAACGGAGAATTAAGTTCAGATGCTGTTTCAAACTCTTTAACGAACCGATGACACAGTCATTGAGTTGATTAAAATATGTTTTCGGAAATAGAATTGTTTTCGATATTCAGGAATTCAGTAGCCTATTTTTTTGTAACATATTCGATATTTTGAGGCTCATCGTGAAATCGTTTCCTTTACTGCTGTCTTGATTGCTCCATAGGAGGCAGGACGTATATATTTTCGATAACTATCTTACTTTCAGACAAAATAGCATCCCAATTATCTCTGATATTTTTCAGAGAAACAGTAAACTCTCAATGTTCCGCATTTCTGTTTCAATGGTGATGTTTCTTGTAGAATTTTGCTTCGATAATCCATTTCTGTTAGTACTTTCAATCCAATGGACGATATTAATATACATTGGAAAGATTTTACATACTTTAAAATTCCACTTAGATCAGCTCTTATTTCAGAAGTCAGGTTTACATTTTTCAAGACCTCGAGGGCAATAATAATGTCAGGAAGATGAGTTGCTATAGCATGGGCGCTCATAGGAGGGGGGCACTTGCCATTGAATTGAAGTTCAAGGTCACAAACACGGACATCAAGCAAGTTGATGTCGTACGTCTATCCTTGAACTTGTCTCTCCCTCAAGGAAACCATTCTATGGATGCCTGTAGCTATAGATATCACACTATCAACTTTAGCTGATTAACGAATGTCCGACTTACTATGAAGTGACTGGCCAATGTGTTCCAATAGAATGCTTCATGTCTGTAGGCTACTGCCCAATAGGTTGTATAACCATAGGTTTTTTAACCATAGAAAAGTACGTCATTGCTTCATGATAACTTTCTGCACTTTTAACGCCGCATAAGTTTGTGACAGGCGCATAGACAAAATGTGGCAAGTTTATTTGCTATATGGGCTCTAGCACCCTTTTAAGGTCCACTCATATCGTTCCCATTGTTGTATTCTTGTCTGCGACACTCTGACCGTGGAATTTGTGAACTCTCGGGCGGTTTCAGAATTGAATTCGTTATGAGGTATAATGAGTTTGCCAGTCTTTCTGTCATTTGGACGACGTTTGAACATTCTATGTTTTAACATCATAATTACGTTTTGATACATAATAGGTTTCACACTAAGTAGACACTGTCTGTATCACTGGGTAATTTCTGTGCTATCACATGCGTAGAAACACCTTTAACCCTTTCCTTTTCTCCAACAGGTGATAAAATAGAGTATATCTCAGGCCTAAGACCTAGAACTATTGAATGGGGGGTTGATTTCAATTCATCCTTAAAGTATGAAGTAGTGGTGTGAAATTGTTAACATTTGAAACTGAAACTGTAAATAGATCTGTCAATTTGGTTGAAGATATACTGAATGGTGCTTCCTCTTGTTTACCTTCTACTGCATCCCTTGCTTTGATAGTGTGGACAGATTTTCTCGTAACAGTTTTTATAGATGTTACAACATCTGACGGCTTTTCTGAATTTCCACAGAAAATCATTTTTTTTTAGGTTTTTGTCCCTTCTTAGTTCTTTTTCCCTATTTATTCTTCCCTATTCTTTTTTCCCTGTTATTTCTTTATTATTCTAAAATGAACGTTCTCAAAATATTTGGAAATTTGGCGATAACGTCGTTAAAAAACGCTCCAATGCCAAATAAAGATAATATTGTAAACACTAGCTGAAAATTCGGTGTAAATTCTAAAAATTACTGATTTCATGCATTAACTTTCTGATAATTGATTTCGTGCGATTTCGTGCATTAACTTTTCTGATAAGTGAATTCTTGCGAATATTTGCTTTTTTCCCCTTCAAAACTGAATATTGTGGATATGAACTAAAAGAGAAAAATTAATTTGTCTGCAGGAAAAGTCATGTGTTGCCCTCACTATTTTCCACATGCTTTCATAGATGTGGATTAGAATGACACGTTTTATGTAAACAACGAGAAGGAACTCATCCCGTTTCTTTAGTCAACAAAATTACACTCTCAAAGCTAACCAGAAATTCCAAACAACATTTACAACATTTTGTATAGCTGTGTGGCAACAGCTGCTTTATCGATTCCCGAGTATACTTCCGTCAAGATCGTGTTTTCTTTCCGCAAACGATGTTGGCTTTTGCTTAGAAAGTAAAATACTAATGTTTAAGAAAGAACAAAAATGTGAAAATGAAATGCTCACATTAATTTTTATAAACTTTTGCGAAATTGCTTGTTAGAAGGAAAAAATAACTAAATTCTAAATGTATTTTAATCCTTCAATTAAACGAAACGTTAGTAAAAACATCATTTTTAAGCTTTATAGTTTCTTGCAGATGCAACGTTAAACAGATGCATTGCATTCATGAATTTTTAATTCATTTTTTTTTTATTAAAACAGTAAATTTAAATACTCGTATTTTTTTATTTATTTTTTTCTATTAGAATGGTAGTTTCTGAAAATTTTTTTTACTAAAACGAAATGCGAAGGAATGTTTTTTTTTATTTGTGGTGTAAATATATTTAAAATTTAAATTTAAATCTATCTATATTTTAATCAGATTTCTAAAATTAAAAAATATATATCTATATATATTTCTTAGTAATCTAATAAAAAAAAATGTCATAAAGAATTTTTGTTTTATGTCATGAGAACTGAACCACCTATTTACAATTGGAAAAACGCATTTATATGGATAAAACTGCTGAAATTTTTTCTCTTCTATATTTGAAGTAAAACATGCATTCTCCTATTTCAGATTGCAGATCAAATTGCTGATATGTTCGGTTTGCTCATGTTCTTTGATTTTCCTTACACAGAATAGCATCCTGTTCAACGATAGTAGGGATATAAGAACAGTTCTGCAACAGGAGGCGGTGGAAAAGTCCTATACTTTAACATGGGAACGTTCAGAGACGTATAGGTGTGAGGCGGTGGAGTTGAGGTTCTATAATAGAATATGCATGGATAGAATGATGATGTCACTGAATATACGTAGGTGTACTGAATATATGTAGATATTTTATTAAAAGATAATATTTTTTAAAGGCTGTCCCCACTATCACCTGATATGTGTAATTTTAAAGTGTCCATAAGCATAGCTTATAATATATTTCTAATAAATATCTTTTGTCGTCAATGGAAAGCAAATCCCCTTTATTCCAGCATACAGTGAAGAGTTTATAATCGCTACTAGCAATTTTAATCTGTTCTTCCATGATAGGTTTCACATTAAGTAGACACTGTCTGTAATCACTGAGGGTAATTTTCTGTGCTATCACATGCGTAGAAACACCTTTAGCCCTTTTCTTTTCTCCAGCAGATAATAAAATAGAGTATATCTCAGGCCTAAGACCTAGAACTCTTGAATGGGGGATTGATTTCAATTCATCCTTAAAGTATCCAATGCGTTTTTTATTTTCATCATTGGAGAGGGGATGATCTTTGAGATAGTCAGAAAAATCATAGGGATGGTTATGCTGACTCATATCTTCATAGATATCAGGATTTTGGATTTCATAAGCCTATGAATCAGTATCAGTGAAGAGAAGTGACGCGTTTTCACCATATTGGCTTTTAATATGTTTATAATAGAACTCATGACAACTGAAACATACATGAGTAACAAAACATGAGAGCAAAACTACTCATGAAACATACCAGAGTAGTTTTGACAGCTTCAGTATAGCCAAACCGGTGTCCCTACCTATTGGCCCCGCAAACGATTCGGCCACCCCACCATTCCATTGTCCCAGAATGACATGAAACATTACCACTCAGGGGGGGAGTGCCATCTCCTTTGGGCTCAGATATAGGGATTTTTAGTAGGGATCATACCAGAACATACAAGGAAATATCGAACAAAATCAACGTATATATGTCGATTCATTAAAATGCAATTCTTTACAAGATCGATACCCACTAGATCTTCCGGACGTCCATCTTGCTGCTCATGTTTTCGGACAAGTCGGTCGTCCTGGGCTTTCAATCCACTAGATCTTAGAGTCAACGGCCGTACCGTGCTGAAAACACAGGTTCTCGTTAGATCACCGAAGTCAACCAGCATCGGACGCGGTTAGTACTTGGGTGGGTGACCACCTGGGAACACCGCGTGCTGTTGGCACATTTTGGACGCGGTAGCCCGGTGGTTTGCTAACTGGATTTGCACGCTGCCACAACTGCCGCCGTGTTCATGCGGAGCACGATCACGTTAAACATGTGGGTCCGTAAATCCTTCCGAGAGGTTGATGGTAGGGAAAGGAGGGTACGGTCCCTGTGGATGCCTCCCCCACTGGGTTCCGGTCTAAATTGGGTGGCTCTTTCCGGCCGTCCAAACAGTTACCTTACACATTTCTGGTAGGTCGGACGGTCTGGGTCTCAACAACAACCCACTAGATCTTTACCAAAAATCTAGCTAGCTTTATAAGCTGGGAATGCCACCATCTTCAGAGCCCATTTTGAAGAATTCACTAACTCAACATTCACTCGATTTCGAAGATTCTCCATCGTTTTTCCACACACATTGTTAAGGGGGCGCGGTAGCCCATTGGTTAGCGCGCTGGAGTTGCACTCGGTAGACCCGGGTTCGATTCCAGCCACTGCCAAAACTGCCGCCGTGTTCATGCGGAGTACGATCACGTTAAACATATGGGTCCGAAAGTCCTTCCGAGAGGTTGGTGGTAGGGGAAGGAGGGTACGGTCCCTGTGGATGCTTCCCCCACTGGGTTCCGGTCTAAATTGGGTGGCACTTCCCGACCGTCCAAACAGTTACCTTACACCTTTCTGGTAGGTCGGACGGTCTGGGTTTCAACAACAACAACACACATTGTTAAGAAGTTTAAAGAAATATTTCTCGAAATTAATCTTCGCCAACTTTCTCTTTTCTGTATTGAATTGGATATATTTCTGTAACCAGGGCTTCTGATTAAATTTTAAGGCCTTATGAATTTTCTCAAGTCTTAAACCCAGTGATAGGTATAGTTGAAGGTTGCCATAGTGAACAATGTAATGTTTCTTATCACGTAGATTGGGCATTAATTTCGTAGTACTAACGAAATGACCACGATATATATAACTGTTGAACCAGTTGCTCAGTGCATTTCTCGCTTAAGAATGAGCGTCAGTAAATCTTCTTCCCTATCCGCGCTTTGTTAATTTTCGCGGCACACATTTTTCGCCGAAATTTTGCTCAAACAGTTGCGAAATATTTTCTAAATAATTCAAAATATTTTTGGTGCTGCCATCTGTTGTCGTAGTTTAATTCATACCGACTATTTTTATTTTTTAATGAACATTTTTAAATGTCTATTCCTTCTAATATGCTATTAATACAACAACAGATCATGTAGAATAATGCCACAATCACGGAAACGTAATTGAACTTGAACTTGAAGACAAAGCTGCAGTCCACAGTGATGTACATTCAGATCCACTTATCAAATTTACAGAATGAGAAATGACCTTTCCGTGAATGTGGCATTATTATATATGATCTGCTGTTGTATTTAATACTGTATTAGAAGGAATAGATATTTAAAAATGTTCATTTAAAAATGAAAATAATCGGTATGAATTAAATTACGACAACAGATGGCAGCACCAAAAATATTTTGGATTAAAATAAAAAATATATTCTACGTTTTATTGGGTATTGAATTTAGTTTTAATATAATCTAAGCATTACATTTTATCTTTCAGAAAATATTTCGCAACTGTTTGAGCAGAATTTCGGCGAAAAATGTGTGCCGCGAAAGTTAACAAAGCTCGGATAGGGCAGAAGATTTACTGACGCTCACCCTTAATCTTCATCTTTTCGAGGGTCAGAGACTACGCATTAGGATAATCATGTTGATATTCTGGATATTCAAGATCCGCCTCGAGTATTTGTCCCCTCTTGATTATTGTCCTTAAGGCTCGTTATCCAGGATTCATTTAAATTTTCTGTAGATATCTATTCAAACCCACCATAGAGTAGTGATTGCGACATAGCCCATCCATCCATAGAAATTATTAGCATTAAGATAGATAGATAATGTGTTTATAAGTTTATTAGAGTCACAATGTTCCAAATAATGGTTGTTAGCCTCAGACCGTCGCTGACTGTTCATACATATACCACTTCGAATCCTACGTTCTATGAACAGTAGCATATTTTCATCTGTGAGAAGTTCTAGAGATTGCTCAGTTATTTTCAAAGATGCCTGCCATGCAATCCTATCGAAATCATAAGATGTGCGCAGTTAATACTATAATGGGATACTATATTTTCAAATACATCGGCCAATAGCAGAACATCTATTTAACATACAGGTCTTGGAAAGTTTCGGTAGCAAGAGTGCATAACTAGATGCTGCAAGAGGGTGGGACTTTGCACAGTAAACATCTATCAAATATTCAGAATGACGATGAGAAGTGTTTGATATGATGTCTCCTAGCCCATAAATTGAATATCTCCCGTGAAGATCAACCTCGTCGTGTATCCCACTACCTCTGTAACGAGAATGGAATTAAACACGGAGTATTCAATATCCTATCCCATTTCTTTAGATTCCTCAGATTGAAAATTTAAAGAATTTAAGAATGAATGGTTATGGATATAAAGAGAAGCAAATGTTTCCTTTATGTCTAAACGAGAGGATGACGAATGTGTGAATTTACTCTCATTAATGATAAAAATAAGCAATCCTGAACACTGATTAGGAATATGTCCCGCCTGTGGGGATATACAGGGTCTTTCAAAAGTCCGTATAAATTTTAAAAATTCATTAAAAATCGAAAAATCATCGCATTGAGGTACGGTTTGTACTATAAGTATTGCTAGGACGGGGTTTTTTTTTTTAAGTGAAAATTTTTTTTAGTTTAAAAAGTCACCTATAGGTGGCGCCGAACGCATTGGAAAGACAAAGAAAATAACTTATTGTACGTGTCAAATCGTGTGACAAGCCTAAGTAACTCTGAACAGGTGATAGGGCCTTTTCCTTTCATTAGATTTTTCCTAAATCCAAATTTTCGCAAAGCATCTGATGCTGATTCTCCGCTCACGTAATACAGCTTCACTAACAAGGCTTTCTCGGTCATAGTTAACATTCTCGCAAAAACTTCTTCTTTGCACCGTTTACTAATGAATCAAATGAAGAATCTACAGAGCACTACAGCTCTTTTATAACAGCCTCATTTGCATACTTCTGGAAGATGTATTCGGGTAAGCGCCACCTATAGGTGATTTTTTAAACTACAAAAATTTTTCACGTCAAAAAAAAAAACCCTGTCCGGGCAATACTTATGGTACAAACCGTACCTCAATGCGATGATTTTTCGATTTTTAATGAACTTTTAAAATTTATACGGACTTTCGAAAGATCCTGTATAACTAAACATGATGAAGCCCAATATGTATGTTATAGATGTTTACAATGTTACAGTAAAAAGATCTCCTACAAGATCATGTGCAATATTGCAAAGAGCATGCTCCTATAAAAATGCCATCGGAAGATCAGAAATATCGTCAGTTTACGAATAAACAGTATCAACATTCTATTCCTTTCATAATATATGCTGACTTGAAACCCCGACTGTCAAGGATTATACTACTAAACCCTTGAAGAGTAAATCTTAAGGGTGAGCGTCAGTAAATTTTCTGCCCTATCCGCGCTTTGTTAACTTTCGCAGCACACATATTTCGCCGAAATTCTGCTCAAACAGTTGCGAAATATTTTCTGAAAGATAAAATGCAATGCTTAGATTATATTAAAACTAAATTTAATGCCCCCAAAAACATAGAATATATTTTTTATTTTAATTTAAAATATTTTTGGTGCTGCCATCTGTTGTCGTAATTTAATTCATACCGATTATTTTTTATTTTTTAAGAACATTTTTAAATGTCTATTCATTCTAATACAGTGTTAAATACAACACCAGATCATATATAATAATGCCACAATCACGGAAAGGTAATTTATCATTCTATAAATTTGATAAAGGATCTGAATGTACATCACTGAGGACTGCCGTTTTGTCTTCAAGTTCCTTTGTCTTCAAGTCCAAGTTCAATTACGTTTCCGTGATTATGGCATTATATATGATCTGTTGTTGTATTTAATAGCGTATTAGAAGGAATAGACATTTAAAAATGTTCATTAAAAAATAAAAATAGTCGGTATGAATTAAATTACGACAACAGACGGCAGCACCAAAAATATTTTAAATTAAAATAAAACATATGTTCTATGTTTTATTGGGTATTAAATTTAGTTTTAATATAATCTAAGCATAGCATTCTATCAATAAAAAAATCTTTCACAACTGTTTGAGCAGAATTTTGGCGAAATATGTGTGCCGCGAAAGTTAACAAAGCGCGGATAGGACAGAAAATTTATTGACGTTCACCCTTAAACGCATAGACTAGCGGCTCATGAGTCTTGTGAATATACTTATGTTATCTTTGGACCTGATGGAAAGCGTTTAAAGCAAGCTACTGTGTATCAAGGTGTTAACCCTGTGGACCATTTCTTCAAGAACTTGATAAAGGAAAAGCAGTATTTTGCGAAGAAATTGCATTATGTTAAGCTAATGCAAATGACTGGAGAAGAAGAAATCGAATTTCAAACAGTTACCCATTGTGATTTATGTCATCGTGAACAGAAAACAGATCGTGTACGTGACCACAATCATGTGACTGGAACCTACAGAGGTGTCCTGCATAATGGTTGTAATCTTAACTATAAACAAACCACTAATATTCCTGTTTTGTTTCATAATTTAAAAAAATTACGATGCTTATCATATTATGCTGAGTCTTGAAAAGCTGCATGATCATAAAATCGATGTTACTGCCACTAATATTGAACGAGAAAGATCAATCATACATAAAGTATTGATTATGAAACAGTTTCCAACTGAAATGCAATCTGCTGAATGTATCGCATCTCTAAAATACGTTACATTCAGCGGTGATATTTTTTTAATTATCACAGAACTATAATAATTTATTTTACTTGAAAACTTAAAACTTCATCGAAAAAAATGAACTTTATTCAAATGACGTCATCGAAATATAAGTCGTCTGGCTCTCTGTTTTTGTTGAGACCCAGACCGTCCGACCTACCACAAAGATGTAAGGAAACTGTTTGGACGGCCGGGAAGTGCCACCCAATTTAGACCGGAACCCAGTGGGGGAGGCATCCACAGGGACCGTATCTTCCTTCCCCTACCACCAACCTCTCGGAAGGACTTACGGACCCACATGTTTAACGTGATCACACTCCACGTGAACACGGCGGCAGTTTTGGCAATGGCGGGCATTGAACCCGGGCATGCCGAGTGCAATTCCCGCGCGCAAACCACTGGGCTACCGCGCCCTGTCTGGCTCTCTGTGTAAAAACAGTGAATATTTCATTCATACACTTTTATTCCAGACTCCAAAGTTAAATAATTTTAGGTGAAAAAAATTCAGCAATTTTTATACAACTCATCTTACAATCACTTGCCTACTTTCTCATAAATTATCACAGTGCTACAATAATTTATTTTGCTTGGAAATTTAAAACCATAGAGGTAAAAGTACTTTCTAACTCCATGCTTAAAACTTCATCGAAAAAGGCAATGCTGTAAAATCGTCTGCTTCACTATCTAAAATCAATGCATATTTCATTCATATCACCTATATTCCAGACTCCAGAGCTAAATAATTTTGCGTTAAAAAAATTAAGCAATTCTTATACAACTCATCTTATAGTTTGATTTGTTTACAGTCTGCATACGTTAAAATTAGGCTTCATTGTATAAATAATCAAAGTTTGATGATTATTTAAACACAAAAATATTGTAATTGCGTTGGCGTAGAATATAGATGCACAAAAAAAATAAAAAATAAAGCGGTTTTAGGACAGATGCAACACTAAATCTAAATTTAAAAGCATTTTAATAATCACGATTTTTACTGGGAAAAAAGATGGATGCCATATTTTATTTTGAAGTGGATCACGTGATGTCTTCATATTATATGGATGTAATTATTATTTTTAGTTTAAAAACTACCAAACATATTTTGCTGAAATTTTTTCTATGTATTTTCTGAGATAATTTAAATATTTTCTAAAATTTTAAAAGCAATTTGTGAATTTTAACTTCGCTTAAAAAATGTTTGAAAAATTAGGTCCCATAGGGTTCAATGTATTTCATTTCTTCAACCCGGGTTCAATCCAAAACTAATTGGGTGACATTATTCATTTACATTCCCATATGTCCCACAAACCGTCTCAACAACATACTAAAATTTCATTTTGATAAAGTCATTTTTACGGCAGTTATCGTGCAAAAGGACAGACAGACAGAATGAACAAAGTCATAAACACTTTTCAACTATGTTGTAAAGTATTAAAAATATATATATTTCAAAATCTCAAAGAAAGGGGGGCCCGATTCTGCTTACAATTCATTGGTAGTCTTTAGCTCCTGAATACCTCCTTGAAAAAACTAGTTTCCAATTTAGATTTGCGTAAGTTTAATGTTGTAACACAACATTTCCCTAATGCTGGGCAACAAGAACATCTTCTTATATTTATATAACATCTTTCAAAAAATTCGATGAAAATGTTCTACCTCCACCTTCAGGATTTCATAATGATATTAAAGGCGAAGATATTAAGAATGAAGATTACCGACATGCACAGACTGTATGGAATACCTGTAACAAAGAATTTGGCAAAATATCACGACCTGTATGTTAAAACAGATGTTCTGCTATTAGCTGACGTATTTGAAAATTTTCGAAAATCGTGCCGTCCCATTATAGTATTGACTGCGGACATCTTATGCAATCCCCAAAACTTCTCACATAAAATATGCTACTGTTCATAGAACGTGGGATTCGAGGTAGTATTTGACACATCATGTATGAATTCCATCATAATCTATGAGTGTCAAATATTCAAATTTTCTCGAGCGACCCCCCCCCCCCCTATACTATCTTTCTTACTTCCACAAATATTCATGAAAAGTCTTGTTTTTGCTCAAATTTTTATTTACTATTTGTTACTTATTTTATTATACTTTTAATCTGTTAAACTATTTCGTATGCACGGGAGGGAAAGATACATTTTTTCGAATTATCAAATGCTCGCTCAGATTTTCTTATGTGATCCCCCCCCCCCCCTCCCACGCACATACACACACACATACTATATATCTTACCCCAACCCATACAAATTTTCTTCCTTCTACAAAAATTTATGGAAAAGTCAAGATTTTTATTTTCTATTGCTCAGATTTTTATTTTTTATTGTTTATTTAAGTTGTTTAATTGATTTCTGTTTATCTATTTCGTATGTTCGGGGGAGGGGGGAGGGCAAAAATTGTTGTTTCTTCAAAATAAGCAAATCAAGCTTCAATTTACATTGTATCAATCAACAGTTCATGATTTCTTCGTTATAACCGAAATTTCGTTAAATGCGGTCTCGTTAGAGGCGTGTTCTACTTTAAAAAAGAACGTAGATTTTTAAATGTAAAATAAATTTAAGATTTTAAAAATCAGAAACGTAACACTGTCTATCTTTAAATAAATACATTCTAGTAAATTCAGCATTTAATTCATAGAAATAAATTATGATCAAAATATATCCTCTAATGAAACTAGATTTGAAAGAACTGGAAATAAAAAAGAAAAGAACGACTTATTTTTCAAGTTTCCAGTTAAATTGCGTGTTTTGTATCAATAACAGGAAACGACATTGTTAATCTCGTTGCTTTACTTTTTGCAATGAAATTACAAGTTCTCTTAATTCTTAAAATTCTTGAAATTTTTAGTAAAGTTGTGTGGCAACCTCTAATCTGTTTTATCGATTCCCCCCGAGAACAACAAACACTTCAATGCTTCCTTCTTTCGCAGACGATTTTGGCTTTAGACACAAGAGTAAAATATTTATTTTTGAAAAAGAAATATAACAGAAATATGTATGACAAGAAAGGTCAATCATGCATAAGCATTGATTATGAAACACTTTCCAACTGAAATGCAATTTCATTTAAAAATTTCTAAAATGTGATACATTCAGTGGTGATATCTTTTACATTATCACAGTACTTCTGTAATTTATTATACTTAAATATTTAAAACTGTATCAAAATATAAATCATCTGATTCTCTATGCAAAATCAAGGAATATTTCATTCATATAACTTGTAATCCAGACTCCAGAGCTAAATAATTTTGTGTGAAAAAAATTGAGCAATTCTTATGTAACTCACCCTACAATCGCTTGAGATATTTACATTCTGCATAAGTTAAAATTAGGCTTCGTTGAAGAAATAATAAAAGTTTAGGGATCATTTAAAATCACAACTATTGTAATTGCATAGGCACGGAATTTAGATACACAGATAATACACAGATACACAGATAATATATATATATGTGTGTGTGTGTGTGTATTCAAAGTATTGGAATCGTGCCGAAGATCGGAACTCGAATTTTCGAAGGATCTACACGTTTTGGGACTTCTAGAACACGAAAAAACTATTTTTAGGAAGACGTCTGTATGTGTAAGGGTGTATCTGTGTATATTTCTGTGTGTCTGTGAGGATATTACATCCACTGTAATTGAAAAACTAATGGACTGAATTTCATAAAATTTGGTAGGTATGTTTTTTTGGGAAATCCTGATGTTCATTAGATTATAGTACGATTCGTAATAAAAGAATCTGCCTTCTTTGCGAAATGGCCGGCAGAAATTGCCTTTATCCACTCTAGCTAAAAACTAAAGGAACAAATTTAACAAAATTTGGTGGATAATTTTTCAATAACCTACAAGTGATTTATATACCAAATTTAACAAAATTTGGTATATAAATCATTTGTAGGTTATTCTTGTACGATTCGGGAAAAAGGAACGAGCTATTTTTGCGAAATGGCCCGCAAAAATCGTTAAATATAAAAATAAGACTACGTGTGCTCAATTATATCAATTAAATTCCTATTTCATACGTGATTTCTGACAACAAAAAGAATAAAACTAACCCTATTACTTTAGGACTAGCCGTTCTTGAGATATTCTAGTTTTTTCGCGTTTTCGCTACGCCACCTTTGACAATAAGCCCTGCTATCAATTGAGAACCAAATTTAAGTTTAAAGTGCAAATTCAATGTCATTTAAAATACTTATGGCTGTTATTTTATGCAGATAAACTCAAATTATTATTGAAGAAATAAAGAGAACGTGAATGTGAGTCTGCAGGAAAAGATATGTGCTGCCCACATCAGCATTTTTAACAATATTACAACAATGATTTATAGAAGTGAACGGGGATTATTTGCAGGCCATTTCGAAAAAAATGTATGATCTATATTTAAAAATCCACCAAATTTTTGTAGAATAAAATGTTCAACAAATTTAAGCTGTGTACCAAATTGTAACTCTCTAATGCCAATAAATGCCATCTCTAAATGCCATCAAATAAGTATATCACGAAGAGTTATATAAAATTAAAAAAAAATTTGAAAAATTGTTATCTACCAAATTTATTTTAAAATGTGAACCCTCTCTCATATACGAAATGATTAAACTCTTGGAAAGATATTTATTATATAATATATCTCTTTTTTCTTTCTGGAGGATATCCCAAAAATCAGAATTTAATTGAATTTGTTTTTTTCCCTATATTAAATATTTTTAATTAAAAAACTACTTAATATATTTTACTGAAATTTTTTTTATATATTTTATGGGATAATGTGAATATTTCCTGAAAATTTCGAAGCAATTTGTGAATTTTAAATTTGCTTAAAAAATGTTTGAAAAATTGGGTCCCATAGGGTTCAATGTATTTCATTTTTTCAATCCCAGTTCAATAAAAAACCAATTGGGTGATATTATTTATTTATATTCCTATAGGTCCCACAGGCCGTCTGAACAACATACTAAAATTTCATTTTGATTAAATCATTTTTACGGCAGTTATCGTGCTAACGGACAGACAGACAGAATGAACAAAGTCATAAACACTTTTCAACTATGTTGTAAAGTGTTAAAAATGAAAATTTAACATTCATTTTCACCTTATGTTTTAGCTTAAAAATAATTTCTTATAAATACATTAAGTGGTTTGCAAGAAAATGAAGTTGTTGGTAATTTAACTTGGTATATAGCCACCGAAAACAGTACCCCTTTTAGTTTTTAGTGGAATTAGGAACGCATGTTTCCCACATACGAGCAAAGTTTCCACTATACTCTGCGAGTTGCCAAATCCGAAAAATTATATTTTTCCATTGATCAGGGTTAGAAAAACCAATGTTTAAAAATAAATAAAACCGAAAAGCTATAATTTAAACCTTGGTTCAAACCAATGTTTAAATGTTTAAACAAAAAATCAAAGATGGCTCCAATCCGATGAAGCCGAAATGATTTTGGGTGAAGGACATTTTGTAAAATAAAACTCAACTTTTGTATTATCGAATAAAAAAAATTGATCCAAAATCTGATATTACATTACTTATATACAGTTATAGGGCTTTTAAAGAACTACAAATTCTTGCTTATTATTCATAGATATCACTTTTATTCTTTATCAGCATTATAAACTTGCAAAACTTCAAATTTTTGCACTTCTTCAACTTGACAAGACAATTGTTCGAAAATTTTAAGAGCTTTTTTAAAAATAAATATTGAATTAAAAACTAAATTTATTCATACATGTTTTGTCACTTACTATTTATATCTATAATTTATAGTTTCGAAAGTATTTGGAGTGAAAGTATTAAAAATGGAAAAAAACTCAGGCAGATACTTAAAGAGGTATACACCTACTCAGAAGTTGTTGTTTTTTTAAAATAGAGGTCGATCCAGAATTCAATAACATACTTTTGTAGCAAATAGCTGCAAATTCTTGCTTATTGCTCAAAGCTAACTCTTATTCAATGCAAAGCAAGCATTTTGAGGTATAAATATTAAAAACTTGATAAAATGAAAATTTTTAATCTTCTTCAAATTGATAGGACGATTACTCGAAAATTACAAGAGTTTTTTTTTTTTAATAATAAATATAGATTTTAATACTAAACTTTCTAGTACACATTTATGTCGTCTGCTATTTACATCTATCTTTTATAGTTTACTATATATTTCAAGTGGAAGTTAGAAAAATGAAAAAAGAAACTCGAAGTTCAAAATATTAAAATATTGAAATTATTTTTTTATACATTCATGATTTGAACCATATTTCAAACAAACCCATAAAAATTGTTTATATTTTTATCTATCAGGGTATAAGCTTTCAAAGTGTTTACATTTTCCATAACGCTCCGTTTCTTCAACAGGGAAACCCCGAACATAAATGTTATTCACATCAACAGAAACTGGTTTAACAACAAGTAAAACCATAGTTTAAAACCAAAGTTTAAGCCAATGGGGTTTAAACCAGCCAACTCTGTTATCAACCCAAAATTTAAATCTTTATTTTCACTGTTTTAATGTTCTAACTTGATCAGCAATGAAAAATTTGTAAAACGAGTTGTAATTATCGTGAAACCATATGGTTTTATTATTAACACTTTACAACAAAGATGAAAAGTGTTTATGACTTTGTTCATTCTGTCTGTCTGTCTGTCTGCCTGTCCGTTAGCACGATAACTTCCGTAAAAATTACTTAATCAAAATGAAATTTTAGTATGTTGTTCAGACGGTCTGTAGAACCTATGGGAATATAAATGAATAATATCACCCAATTAGTTTTGGATTGAACCCGGGTTGAAAAAATGTAATACATTGAGCCCTATGGGACCAAAGTTTTCAAACATTTTTTAAGCGGATTTAAAATTTACAAATTGCTTCGAAAATTTTACGTAATACTCAAATTGTTCCATAAAATATATAAAGAAAAAATTCAGCGAAATATATTCAGTAGTTTTTAAATAAAAATTAAAATAATAATTACACCCCTTATATGAAACGATCACGTGGCCATGATATGAAAAGATCACATAACCCACTTCAAAATGATATATGGCATCCATCTTGTTTCAAAATCGTGATTTTTTAAGTTCTTTTTAATTCATATTGGGTGTTGTATCCGTCCTAAAACTACTTTATTTTTGCTTAAATCCTGTACATCTACATACTGAAACAACGCAAATACAATATATTTGAGTTTAAATGATTATCCAAATTTGATTATTTCTACAACGAAGCCTATTTTTCACTTATGTAAACTGTAAACAGCAAAATATGTAAAATGAGTTGTATTAGAATTGCTGTATTTCTTTAACACAAAATAATTTAGTCCATGGAGTCTGATTGGCTGATATGAATGAAATATTAATTGATTTTATAAAGAGATGGACGATTTTTTTCGATGAAGTTTTAAGCATAGAGTTTAATTACTTGCAGCTCCATGGTCTTAATTTTTAAATAAAATAAATTATTATAGTATTGTGATGAATGAAATGAATGGGAGAAAGTTATGAATAAAATGCTGTTTATAGAGAGATCCAGGCGTGTTATTTTTTCTATGACGTCATTTGAATTAATTACTTTCCTTATATACATAATGTATAAGGAAAGTATTGTGACGGGGTCGAAAATTCGAATTCGAGATTTCGACGGGAGAGCACGTTTCAAGCATCCCTGATCACGAATCAAACATTTTTGAAGTGATGTCTGTGTGTGTGTGAAAGTATGTGTGCGTGTGTGTGTGTGTGTCAGTGAGCCTGTGGAGACAATAACTGACGAACGAATGGACCGATTCGAACCAAATTTGGTACAAAATTCACAATCCGTAAACACTGGAAGCCTATTGTTTTTATACGCAATCGAATGCTCAGAAGTCCCCTAAATTTTCGAATAAAATTTTGAAAAAATCGTCAAAAAATCAAAACCACTAATAAAGTTACGCAAATAGACATTTGTTATGTAATTTTTCATTAGAAAACGATCGGCATAAATTTTAGAACGCTAACACAAACCGTTCTCGAGATATTGCACATTTTTCAAAAAAATTATCAAAAAGTCATATAAAATAAAAAAAAATATTTCCTATTGAGAAACATGTTCACTTTTCATATGTAATACCATACGATAAATTGGGTGACATCATTCTCGTGGATCTAGCTCGTTCCATTCATGGAAAAAGATACTTTGAGTAATACTTTTTTATTTGAACGCCAATAGTCATTTGTCTGCTGTAAGAATAACTTATTTCTTCATCCATAACGCTTGGCGAGATTTTGGCGACGAATTTGGCGGAATTTCGCCAACTTGGCGACTTTTTGAAATGTTGCCAAATTAACTAAAATCTCGCTAAATGGATAAAAATGACGCTAAATCGATGAAAATGACGACTAATTGTCGAAAATTCAATATCTTGGAAAGAATATTAGTATCTACTATAAGAAAAACCTATTTTTTTACTGTAAACGTAGTAAATTCATTACATTATATAAGGAAAGTTATGTGTTGCCCACATCAGATTTTTTCAGTTGTTTTCGATGAAGTTTTCAAATATAATAAATTATCGTAGTATTATGATAGTTTTAAAAATATTACCGAGGAATGTATCGCATTTTAGAGATATTTAAACCAGGCAATTTGTATTTTAATGCCGTCATTTGAATGAAGTTCATTTTTTTCGATGAAAGTTAAGTTTTCAAATGCAAGGTGAGACCGAAAAGTAAGGGGACTGATGTGATAATAATCACTGTTTTGTATATTTGCAGATAAATAGATCACTGCCCTTCAAAGTAGTTCCCGCCGTCTACAATACACTTCTGACAACGTTCATACAAGTTCTTGAAACTTTTGAAAAAGTCCTCCTTTGAGACTGTCTTAAGTTACTTGGTAACAGAAGCTTGAATGTCTGAGATGCTTGAAAATCGGTTTCCCTTCAGCGCCAATTTCAGTCGTGGAAAGAGGAAAAAATCTGCTGGCGCTAGATCAGGGGAATAAGGAGGGTGTAATAACTCCGTAACCTGTTGCTGCGCGAGGAACCGTCTAACACACATTGCAGTATGAGGGCGTGCATTATCATGCAAGAGAAACCACTTGCCTGATGCAGCGAGATGGGGCCGAACACGGCGAATGCGAGCCAGGAGGCGCGTCATAACATGGCAATAAAATTCACCATTAACTGTTTGGCCTTCCGGTACGAATTCTTTATGGATAATTCCCTGCGCGTCGAAAAAGGTAATCAACATTGTCTTAACCTTTGATTTTTCGGAACGAAACTTTCTCGATTTCGGCGATGAGGGAGTGCGCCGCTCCATGCTTTGGCGTTTCGTGTGTGGATCATACGCGAAACACCACGTTTCATCTCCTGTGACGATGGATGTAAAAACGTGTCATCTTTATCTGCTGCATTGATGAAGTCGCCACAGGAGTCCATTCGCTGCTGTTTTTGTTCATCGCTTAAGTAATGAGGGACAAACGTCGCACAAAGTTTCCGTTTACCCAAATCCTGCGTCAATATTGTTCGGACAATTTCACGAGGAAGATTCAATTCGTTCGCCATTATTCGGACGGACAAACGGCGATCTTTCAGCAATAACTGCCTAACTCTTTCAACATTTGCCGTCGTTCTGCTCGTCACCGGTCTTCCACTGCGATGCTCATCCTCCACGCTTTCACGACCTTCACGGAAAAGTTTGAACCACTTAAATACTGTCTTGCGAGATAAAGTTTCTTCGCCATACACACTTCGAAGCATTTCCAAGGTTTCCGTAGCAGTTTTACCCATTTTAAAACAGAATTTCGGATTCGTTTTCTGCTCCATTACGCAATGCACTAACACCTTTTACGTTTAAGCGACTGCACGAAGAAACACGAAACAAGAAACTTTGCAAATGACCCTGAACTTTCACGTTGCATACCGAAGATCGTAATGCGCATGTGTCAGTTCGTCAGGCTGTTCCCATTTTCGATAGGAGGGGTGAGTCACCTTACTTTTCGGTCTCACTATAATAAATTAATGTAGTATTGTGATAAGTTTTAAAATATTACCGAGGAATGTATTGCATTTTCGACTTTTTTAAATAAAATTGCATTGAAGTTGGAAAGTGTTTCATAATCAATGCTTTAAGCATGATTGATCTTTCTTGTTCTTTATAGAATCAACCTGAAATGCTGTACTTAACAAAGTCCTCAATTTTGAAAATTTCGATAACTGGACCCTTTTATTATACAGTCACATATATTTATCTGTACAACCCTTAAAATAAAATTATGCATAGAACAAAAATCAACCTTTAATTTATTTTTTTTCAACTTTTTTCTAATATATTTCTTTTGCGGAAAGAAAATTTGCTATATGTCGAAATTTTGCGAAGTGTATATTTATGGTCTATACAAAGTTTACAATGTTCTTTAATGGTTCTATGACTGTATGTTCTATGTGATTTTAAACAATTTTCCCAAATGATATAAATATTTAAATACTTATAATATAGGCAATATGAAGCAATTGTGCATAGGGAAGCTGAAAGCGTTGCATTTGGAATCTTTAATTTTTATCTGGCTTACTTTTACAAAGTTAATCAGAGAATTATATCACTTACTGTTTATACCTCCTAAGTAACGATGACCAAAGTATAAATGTAAGGCCAAAACATGAACATATGGCCAAAGCATATATGTAAGGCCAAAGCATAAATGTAAGGCCAAAGCATATATGTAAGGCTAAAGCATATATGTAAGATCAAAGCATAAACGTAGTTTCAAAGCTGAAATTTAAATTGCTATGTAAATGTGCTTGTTTTGTGTTAACGTTTTACTAAAATCTATTCCAATGAAGGCTATAATTCTTCTCTTTCAATATTGAGAGAAAAATGTTGACTTCGTATACGTTACAGTTTAATATTCTTTGCCTGCAGGAACAGTTTCGTGCTATTAAAAGTGAATTTCTCTTTGCAAATCATGGAGCTGAAAATCCGAAGCTCATTCGTGAAGTAAATGGCGAACTGCGGAGAAAATCTAATTAATCTACATATACGAGTATTTAAGAACGGAAATCTAGGTGAATTTTAAATTTTCAAAATTTGAAATGTTTCCGTTGCATGTTTACATTTTCTATAACTGCTTATAAAAGCGATATCATATTTTTCATTCAGAAATATTATTTTTCAAAATACACGCTGCTGCAAAAAAAAAAAAAAAAAAAAAATATATGCACCCATATAATAATAATAATAATAATAATAATAATAATAATAAAAAATTGAGCTACACCCGCAAAACTCGGCATGCAAATAAGAGCGAATGTTCAAACTATCAGCCAAATAATGTTATAGGGTTCATACAACGCACATGAGAACGACGCCTCGTACAGCATTTAAAACGACCAGTGTTCTCACTCACGAGCAATTGGAACTGGATTTTCTGCTTTGATACTGCAAATTGTGTACAAAGATGCCTTTGAGATATACTGAGAATACAAGAAACCTGCATCTCTAATACCCTAAAAGAAGTGCGGTTCTACTTCGAAAACCCAAGGTTTACCCCTTTTGGTCTTAACACTAAACTTGGCCGCGTTGTCTTCCGTATTTTCCCAAATGTCGTTTTGACTATATATACCATTCTGTATAAGTTCCAGATCCAATTTCTCATCCATGGTGAACACAATTATCTCTTATTATCTGCGTACCATTTTCTCCAACCTATACTTGTCCTCAAAATCGGAGATCTTCTGAAGAAGAGACGTTAGATCCTTTAATCCCTGATAATTATTAACTTCACTGAACAGTCCTTCCCAAGGGGCACTATAGAATTTATTAATACCTAGAGCTGTATCCTCCAGGATTAAATTGGTCTGCACAAACCTTAAGGTGTCTCGATACATGGAACCATAAGGGAGTAATAAGGGAAGTTCTATTAGGCAATGTAGCTGGTACCGTAGGAGGAAACTAGAAGGGGAAAGTAGATGCATCGACATGTATTTAGACTTGGGTGTAGCAGGAAATGGGAATTCTTGAGTAGAAAGAGTCACAACCAGATGGTTCAAAGCTGGTTCAAGAAATTCAGCTGGAGTCAAATGAGTAGAGAGTTCATCTATGGCCTGACAGTGATTTCCCAGGATTGCATCAATAGCTGCGAAGGATGATCAAGATTCTTCCAATCAAGTCCTTGATTCGTCAAGCTTTCTCAGTGCTTCCAGTTGGGAGGTTTCGAGTACTTCGATATTTTTTTTTTCATGTAAAGGAGCTTAGTTTCTTTGCTCATCCCTACAATCATCCAAAGGCTCCGAAGCACGGAAGAGGTCTGCAGAATGATATCCACCAAAGGTTCAAAGAATTTATATACTATGTCAGTGTGTAACGACTTAAGCAATTTAGAATCTCACTTTCCCACGAAAATGGTAATTTCAACTTGGACACCAAGTTGAAATATCTTACCACCTTGTCGGAAGCTATGCAGTAGATCCTCCCCTGAAAATTGATCAATAATCAGATCAAAATCAGAAGTATATCCTATATTCCATATCGAGAATAAAATAAATCAGTAAACAATCATAATATTAATAAGTAAATATAAATTTAAAATATAATGTCAGAAAATCCACAATACTGAATTTAAATCTAAAATGCCAAACTGTGAATAACCCAATTAAATGTCCTCAAACCCCAACCAAACTAGTCAAATAACCCAACTATCGATGAGGAGATTACCTCCACTTCAACGGAAGCAAACGACAGAAAACAAAAACAAAACCAAAGTTCTCGGTAAGCCAGAGAGAGAATCTAAAATTCAAAAGATTAAAATTACAATACACTATATACAAAATTAATTCATAGTAATAAAGATGTTCATGTCATTAGTCCATCCACTCACATAGAATCCACCCTATCAGTAAGGAGATTAACTCCACTTCAGCAGAGGCAAATGGCAGGAAACTACAAATCCAGGCAAATCTTTCGATAAGTCAAGTAGATAATTGGAAATTCAATAGATCAAAATTACGTAACACAAAATATAAGATTAATAAATAATAATACAGTAATTCATATGAATACAATTAGTTCAGCTACTCACATAGAGACCACAGAATTAAGGAATGTTCTTCAGGTAACTGTAGAAGGAAAGATCAAGCACAAAGCAGAACTTCAGCCTCCAAGGTCCCCAGAATTAAAAATAGAAGACACCGGTAAAATTGGTACCTCTTGACAGACCAGCACAGAACTATAGGAAACACACCATGGGTACCACAGAGGACCACAGGAATACCACTTGACCCGCCAAATGATCAGTGTCATCAATTGCAGAAAAAGTGTCCTTCAGGTTCAGGTAGAGCAAATATGAGAGAAAAGTGGTTCCAAATTATTCTGAAAAGGAGGACCGTTACCGTTAGTAATAGTACCAGAATAACTGGTAATTATGATATTTATTAAAAATTTTTAAATTAAAGAATTACTAGTAGATTAATGTATAATATAAAACTTAACACTTGTCACACAACAGGACTCCAAGAACTCTATTCCAAGAATATGCATTGATCCCGGTATTTTGTATCATCAGTACTACTGGTTATAATTGCACCAAATTAAATAAAACACATCACTACCACAGCAGTCAATAGAAATGATACTCGTCACTTCAGGTAGTCCACAACAATAGTTGTAAGGAAAGGAAAGAAAAAAGTTATGGGGAAGATGTAGTTCTAGTTTACAATATATAACTGAACAAGAAGTATATACCACTATCATATGGTAATTATATAAAGTTTTCCAAATTTGCATCTCAACATTCAGTAGCAGGAATATTAATTATAGGCAAGTAAGCAGGAATATTAATTATCAGGAATATTAACCAGAGACTCATTAGACCCCGAAGACCCCAACACCAAGCTGCAGTAGTCTTTAAGATGGCCGTCAATGAATATTACAATATACGCAATTACAAATTCACTTATCATGGCACGTAATAGCAATTCTAATAACACTCATTTATACACTTTATAACAATCTTTATATAATTCAAATACTACCTAGAAAAACTACATCAATCAAGGATTACTTCCATGCTATTCTAATACTCGCACTGCACTTTTAACAACATATTTATTCAAATAAACTTTCTTCCAAAAATCAACAAACCGCCATGATGAAAGAAGAAGTCATAAGGTTTTTTAATATTAGGTTGGGCACTCAGTCCAGCAACCAATGAAAAAGTTGTCAACTTGACGTAATGGGAATTAAGTTTCGTCATTTGTGATGTTACGGGACAGAGTAAACTTTGAGAGGAGTTGCCAAAACATAAAACTTTTTACATTATTGCAGTCAAATATTGTTTGTTAATTTCGAAGTGGCAATATCCAGGCGTAAACAATTTGCGCCAAGATTTTGAATTGTGCTCTGCACACAGGATCCAGTGACGTCCAAGGAAATTTAGTAACGTCGTTGGAGTAAAATGACAGTCGCGGTTAACAAGTTCGGACCCTCTTGAGAGCCCGAGAACAAGTTGCGCGCGTTCTTAATTCCCATGTCATCACACGCGCAGAGCCATGTAAGTCAGTCATGCTCATTTGACGAACACCCCCTGGAACACATCGGGGATTGGTGCCGAGCTCGATCAGTCTTGACAGTAAGGTTATTTAATATAAGGTTGGGCGATCAGCCCTGCAACCAATCAAAAGGTTGTCAGCCTGATGTCGGCGAGTTTAGCATTTCGTTATTCGTGACGCCACGGACCAAGGAAAACTTTGAGAGTCATTGCTAAAGCATAGCAAGTTTTCCCATTATTACAATTAAAAATTGTTTCTTAATTTTGAAATGGCAATATCCAGACGTAAGCACCCTGTGAAGAGATTTTTAATTGTGCTGTGCACATCTTCCTTAGTGACGTCCAAAGTGATTATCGGTCTCATCAGAGAGACCAAAAACAAAATGCGCGCATTTGCTATTCCCATGACATCACATGAGCAGATCTATATAAAACAAATCAAGTCAGTCAAGTCCCCCACCCCCCACCCCGCTGGATAGTATCTGATTGAAGGCATATTTATTTGTCTTTAGCGACAAATCCCGCTTCTCTCTCAGTACTGATGGTGATGGTCGCAGCATACGTGTGAGGAAGAGGAGTGGCCAGCATTCCGATCCTGCCTTTACTGTCAAACGGCACACGGCCATCGCACGTGGAAGGCCACATTGAAGAAGTGCATCCTGCAAAATGCAGTTCGGTTTGTACAATGATTGCTACCTTACTGTCCATACGCTGAAGACACATAGCCACACGCTGCACTAGAGATACAATACCCATGAGAAAAACCTGTTTCTAGTTCATATTTAAGCAACATACGAGATGCAGTAAACGACGTACAGTGTAGTGTGTCTCTGTAGTGAATTCTCAATGTGTGTCCTGCCTAGTGTGGCAGTCTGAGGAACCATCTCGTGGGACAGATGATCTCCTCTAATTGCAAGACAATCTGATTGCTCGCTTGTACAACGACAATGCCTATGCTGGCAAGTCGCCCAAGTACCATTTACCAACAAGGTAACACTCGACCACATATTGCACGACTTTCTCAACAATCTATTCGAGAATTTAATATCTGCCCATTGCCGTCCAGGTTCCCAGACCTATCACCAAAAGAACACATCCGGGGCATACTGGGACGGCGACTATAACCTTCTCAGAATACCACTGAATTAGTTAAGAGCTGTTGTAACATTTGTGGCAGAATCTTCCGCAGAAGGGCATAAGCAACTGAATTGACTCTATCCTGATCAACTTGTATAACTGCCAGGGCAGGATTTACCACTTACTATAATGTCAGCTTCTTGTTGCCACCATTTCTTAATAAAACGTTTTCACCTCCCAAATTCTAATCATTTGCATATCTCCTTAAACAATACATACATGCCGAGTTTCGCGGCTGTAGTTCAATTTCTTATGAGTGCATATATTTTTTTTTTTTTAACAGAGTGTATTTCGTAATATAAATGACTTTTTAATGTTTTTTAATCAAATTCTTATTTGCATTCTTTGTTACTCATTCAACAAAGATAGTACGGTCTTAAAAATGGCGCGAAGTGCAAGGAATTTTATTGCTTGGAATATGTTATTAACTATGTGACATTTTTGTGCATACTTGGTCATTATTTATGCTATTTGTCAAATACCCTAGTAACTATTAAAGTTTGTTTATTTATTTATTTTTACTTTTTACTTTCTTTATATACATAATGTATAAGGAAAGTATTGTGACGGGGTCGAAAATTCGAATTCGAGTTTTCGACGGGAGAGCACGTTTCAAACATCCCTGATCACGAATCAAACATTTTTGAGGTGATGTCTGTATGTGTGTGTGTGTGTGTGAAAGTATATGTGTGTGTGTGTGTGTGTGTATCTCACGAACGAATGGAACGATTTGAATGAAATTTGGTACAAAAATCACAATCCATGAATATTGGAAGCCTATTGTTTTTAACTTTAATCGAATGTTCAGAACCCCCTAAATTTTCGAGTGAAATATTGAAAAAATCATCAAAAAATCAAAACCTTTAATAAAGTTGCGCAAATAGACATTTCTTATGTAATGTTTCCTTAGAAAACGATTGATATAAACTTTAGAACGCTAGCATGAACCATTCTCAAGATATTGCTCATTTTTCAAACAAATTTATTAGAAAATCCCATAAATTAAAAAAAAAAATATTAACTGTTGAGAAACATGTTCACTTTTCATATGTAATATCATGCGATAAATTTGGTGACATCATTCTCATGGATCTAGCTCGTTCTATTCATGAGAAAATATACTTTGCGTAATACTTTTGTATTTGAACGCCAATAGTCATTTATCTGCTATAAGAATAACTTATTTCTCCGTCCATACCGCTTGGCGAGATTTTGGCGACGAATTTGGCGGAATGTCGCCAGCTTGGCGACTTTTTTAAATGTTGTCAAATTAACGAAAATCTCGCCAAATGGATAAAAATGACGCTAAATGAATGAAAATGACGACTAATCGTCGAAAATTCAATATCTTGGAAAGAATATAAGTATCTACTATATGAAAAACCTATTTTTTTACTGTAAAAGTAGTAAATTCATTGCATTATATAAGGAAAGTCATGTGCTGCCCACATCAGATTTTTTTTTTCTGTAATGATTTTTTCGTGACAATCCAATATTGCATACTAGCTATATAGTGTATTTAAATTGGCTTACAATATGGCTTATTTCTTAGAAGTTTCAGTGCTGAGTTATGGATATATGCTAAGTAAACACAAATTTGTCACATTATATTGTTTTGTAAAATTATAAGTTTTGAAGAATTGGTGCAGTTAATAATTTATTTGATTTCATTTTATATCCGAAATTTGTTTAATGCCTTACTCATTTTTCAAAAAAGTCAGCTTACAGAAACAATCGTAGTAATACGCGAATATAACGATATAAACATTATCGCTAGCATCTGCGGAAAGACTTGCACCCCACAAAACTTGCATAACGATTGGTTTGCCTCATGTTGGAGACTCATAAATTTCAGAATCGTGACCTTCCTTACTTATTTAAGAGGTGTTGTTCCAGCTGCCAATCGACACACGGTGAGGAGACTGGTTCGGAGCTCAGACTTCGAAGTGTGAGGTTGTGATTTTGAGAAGCTGCTGCTTTTATCTTGTGGTGACTTTCTTGCTTACGCTTGGGCGTGTTATATCTTGTTACGATAGAGCACGTCGGGCTAAGTAATCTTCAACTTTATTGTGTGCGGCTTTTCGCCATTTTGTGCTTTCGACTTTGGAATAACACGTGTGTTTTTTCCCACGTGGTTCTGTTTTTTGTGCCTTGGATTGACCCTGCTGGACTATAGAGCTGGACAGAGAAGTTTTGGAAGTGACGAGGGATGTTGCAAGGGAACTGGATGGTGATGATGCTCGGCCTCTCAGGGATGCCATGAACTCTTACTTTGACTCCCTGCCGGACGATGGACTTTCTCGCACGTGGACCCAGGAAGTGAGGGAAACAGTGAACTTCTGTGGATTACTGATCTACACGCTGACTCTGCATATCGGGGATATGCTCAAGAACGGACTCATCACCCAGGACAAGGACCAAGTCTCCCGGATTTTGGGTATGTTCAATTTTGTGAATTCTTTTATGTTAGGCTGTGACATGACTAAATTTAAGAGTAGTGATATGTATTTAATTTTTAATTCATTTGAGGATAGTAATTTAAGATCAAACAACACTGAAATTAAATCTAAACTGTTAGAGATAGGACTAATTAAAGAGATCAAACTTGTTGATAAAACTGAAACGGTTGAAAATCCAAGTAAAAGGGCTAGGACAGAGGAGTTTCCCACTAAGGGAACTCCTACTAAAATCCAGACTGGAGAATCTAACTTAAAACCTAGTGACCATGATAACATGGATTGTAATGATGTAACTGTTAAGGATGTAAATGACAAAAGTGTAAATGCAAATTCTAATGAAGTAAATAAGCCTAAGACTTATGCTGAAATTGTCGCGCAACCTGTAGTGTTAAAAAGTGCACCAAAACCAAAAACGGTTGTAAATAGTGGTAGTGATAAAAGTATGGAAGTAGAGAAAAAAGACCCAAAAGCGGAATGTTTTTTCATTAAGTTTAGAGATAACTACCAGGCTCTCTTAAAAAAGTTAAATGAGATCACAGGCAACAAAGTATCTGGCAAACTCTCAGGAGATATGCTTAAATTGATACCTAATGACGCTGACTCCTATAGGGTTGTTCAGCGCCATTTGACTAGTGAGAAAATACCCTTCCACAGCTTAAACTTGAAAACAGAAAGGCCCAAAAAGGTAGTTTTGAAGGGGCTACCAGCAAACTATAACATTGAGGAAATAAAACTTACTCTAACATCCATGGGATTAGATGTAGTCCGGGTTTCTCAACTGAGAAACACTAAAACGAGATTCCCCCTACCGATCTTCTTACTCAGCCTTAGGCCCAAGGAAGACTGGCAGAGGATTTACAGACTGAAAAGGTTAGGATACTTGGCTGTGAAGGTAGAGGCCTTCAGAGCACGGGGCTTCAAAATTTGCTACCGGTGACAGCAGTTCAACCACTCCTCTGAGAACTGCAGTATGCCACCAAAGTGCCTGAAGTGTGCTGAAGAACACTTCACACGGGACTGCCAGAGACCCAGGACAGAGAAGGCAACGTGTGCAAATTGTAATGGAGACCACCCGGCGAGCTTCAGGCAATGCCCGAAGAACCCCTGGAACAGAGGAAAGGCACCGGGGTATGCCCCCCTCCCCCAAAAAATCAGATACCCCCTTGGAGGCAAAAGGCCCTCGGACTAAACCCCCAGGCACCCCCTCAGGACTCCTCGCACATAGTGCCACAGGAAAAAAGACACCAACCTTCAGCACCTACCAGATCGGTGCAAGAGCAGGCCCTCAAATCATCGACCTCCAGAGAATTGACCCTGGAGGAAGTAAGAGCAGCTACAGCTGCCATTAAAAAGAGATCGGAAATAGAAAAAGCCAGACAGGCAAAGGATAGGCTTGACAGGAAGGTTGAGGATTGGAAACATAATAAACGAGTCAGGGGTGAAGAGATCGCGCAAACCCAGCTGTTAGTTAAAACGGGTGAAAAAAAGCAAAAAACTATCGAGTTCCAAAAGGACACTCACAAAAAAGTGCAAACCGCGGTTGAGGCTGAGGAAATGGAAGCTGAGACTGAACCGACTGATAAATCTGATGCTGAAAAGATGGAGGATATCCTCAACCTCATCAAAGGATTTATTAGCATGTTCAATCTAGACGACATAAAACATCTGTTGATGCAGTTCGCAGAGTTAGTACAAAAAAAGAGCGATCCTATGGTAATGGTCTTTGAGGCCCTTAAAATAATCGCGGACTTTAAAAGTAACAGTGAGAATCAAACCCGTCATGGCTAGGTCCCAAAAAGAATCCTTAAAAATAATATTTTGGAATGCGAACGGCATATCTCCAAGAATAAATGAACTTAGGAACTATGTAAATGAAAATGACGTAGACGCCTTATTAATTCAGGAAACTAAAGTTAGAGAAAGTAAAAAACTAAACATAGCCAACTCCATATGCTATCATAATCTTAGCTCAAATACTAATGCTAGAACGCCCCATGGAGGAACAGCAGTATACATTAAAAGAAATATTCCCCACGAGGAACTAAACAACATAAATCTTCAAGGTATAGAAAATACTAGTATAAAAATTAAAATTAATAATACTAGCCCGTTTATCCTAACCTCAACATATGTCAAAAATATGAGTAGAGTAGATGTAGCTGCGCAACTGGAACTGCTTTTCGCGCGATATCCAAACACGATACTCGCAGGCGACTTCAACGCGCACCACCGAGCGTGGGGCTGTAGGAGAGCCAATTCACGCGGTACGCAGATACACAGAATGCTGAACACGACAAACACTAACATTATTGTACCGTCGACACCAACCTGCTTCTCAGGCGCCAACGGCTCATTTATAGACTTTGTCCTAACGCGAAACATAGATTACGCTCACACTATTAGTACCCTGGATGAATTCGACTCGGATCATCTGCCGGTACTGGTGACATTCGACCTGAACACACCTCTTCCAGCCTCTTTGGGACAAGAGAGGGTCAACTGGGAAGTATTCAAAACAGCACTCTTCGAGCCGCACTTAGCAGTACCTAACATAATGAGCACGGCGGATATTGACTCTGCAACGCACACACTCACAACAGAAATCAAGAGAGCAATTGCCTCTGCCACAACACATCGTGAGTCTCCAAAAATGCCCACACTTTCCCACCATGTCAAACGATTAGTCAGGCAAAGAAATAGAATACGTAAGACATGGCAGGCTAACAGAGACCCCGCTCTTAAAAGGGAACTTAACAGACTCACGTGCAAAGTCAGGGAAAAAATTGTCGCAGAAAAGCAGCAACAGTATAAAGAACTAATCGAATCCCTTAGCCCAGAAGACGTATCGCTCTGGCAATTCGCAAAAAGACTCAGAAAACCTCAAATTAAGCTCCCGCCACTAATAGATGGTGCTAAAATCGCGTACTCAGACGAGGAAAAAGCCAAGGCGCTCGCAAGACATTATGAAAAACAATTCCAACCAAACCACGATCTAATGTGTCAGGACACCGTAAGAATGGTTAGTCAAACTTTAAATAACTTCAGGAATTCCCCGGTAACGGCTGAGATTGACCCAGCCACCCCGCAGGAGATAGTAGAAATTATTAAAAATCTCAAAAACCGTAAAAGCCCAGGGCACGACAAAATCAGAAATATTGCGGTTAAAAACCTACCCTTAAACGTAATATGTTACTTGACTATCTTAATAAATAAAATATTAAAACTAAACTATTTCCCCAAAGAATGGAAGGAAGCGATAATTATAACAATCCATAAGCCTGGTGAGGATGTCACAATTCCAGCCAACTACAGACCAATTAGCTTGCTACCGACACTTAGTAAAATTACTGAGAAAATTATTCTTAAGAGACTGAACACGCACCTTAGTGAGAATGACATTATCATTCCGGAGCAGTTTGGATTTCGGCCAAAGCACTCCACCACTCATCAATTGCAGAGAGTGGTAGAGTACATATCTTCTGGTCTCAATAACAAGACACCCACAGCTGCGATTTTTCTGGACATACAAAAAGCCTTTGATAAAGTATGGCACTGTGGATTAACGTACAAATTGATCACTTTAAAAGTCCCTGACGCACTTGTCAAACTTTTAATCTCATATTTAAATAACAGATACTTTCAAGTCAGAGTAGGAGGTAACTTATCTACACCCAAGCTCATTAAAAGTAGTGTACCGCAAGGTTCTATCCTGGGCCCGACACTCTTTAACATATACCTGAACGACATCCCTAGGACTCCAAACACAGAGCTGGCACTCTATGCAGACGACAGTGCGATACTTGCAAAACACCCCTATGTCTCAGTAATGCACAGACAGCTACAACAACACTTAGACATACTCCAAACTTGGCTGGAAAAATGGCGAATAAAATTAAACCCCAATAAATGTCATTGGATTTATTTCTCTAGAAAACGTAAACCTCCGCCGCCTCTGTACATAAACAACCATGCCCTAAAAGCGGAAAAATCTACTAAATACCTAGGTGTAACGATAGATTCCCACCTAACCTGGAAACAGCACGTAACGAACTTAATCAAAAAAGCGTATATGGCCACAGGAGCCTTATACCCAATGATAGGAAACGGAAATCTAATTTATCAAAATAAACTCCTAATTTATAAATCGGTCATCCGCCCGGGAATGCTGTATGCAGCACCCGTATGGGGATATGCCTGTAAAACTACAATAGACCTCCTAGAGACAAAACAAAACAAAATCCTACGGATTATCAGGAAAGCTCCCAGGTACTTAAGAAACTCGGTAATTAGGAATGACTTCAAAATAAAAACTATTAGAGCCCAAATTAAAAAGCTAGCGCTTAAATTTTACAGAAATTTGCCATCCGTTCCAAACGAACTGTTATTCAATCTGCATGACTATGATCATCGCAAGGCCAAATCTCGTAAGAGACCCAGCGCTGTTCTAAACATCGATAATCGGAATTAAAAGATCCCACCTCAAACATCTGATTTTTAAATAAAACTCGCGACTATTATTTTATTAAAAAAAAAAAATATTCTAAACTCTAAACTGCCAAAACGCTAGGTAACCCTTAGATCTGCATCAACCCCCAAAACTGCTTAAACTCTAAATGTGCAACAAACTGCCACACTAGGAGCTAGGACAAATAATAAAAAGTAGTAAATAAAAACCTCGAACCTCCAATTAGGGTCACTGAATTAATGTCACAGTTTGACGATAAGAACCACATATTGAAACTGGAGATTAAAGGCGCTTCGCGCCTGGTACTCTGTCATGTACGACACTACGAGACAGCTGCCAATCAAAACCGAAGAAAGCGTTTTCTACTACGGAGGTATATTTGATTGCAATGTTTTGATCGATATACACATTTAAGGGTGAGCGTCAATAAATTTTCTGTCCTATCCGCGCTTTGTTAACTTTCGCGGCACACATACTTCGCCGAAATTCTGCTCAAACAGTTGCGAAATATTTTTTTATAGATAGAATGCTATGCTTAGATTATATTAAAACTAAATTTAATACCCAATAAAACATAGAATATATGTTTTATTTTAATTTAAAATATTTTTGGTGCTGCCATCTGTTGTCGTAATTTAATTCATACCGACTATTTTTATTTTTTAATGAACATTTTTAAATGTCTATTCCTTCTAATACGCTATTAAATACAACAACAGATCATATATAATGCCATAATCACGGAAACGTAATTGAACTTGGACTTGAAGACAAAGGAACTTGAAGACAAAACTGCAGTCCTCAGTGATGTACATTCAGATCCTTTATCAAATTTATAGAATGATAAATTACCTTTCCGTGATTGTGGCATTATTATATATGATCTGTTGTATTTAACACTGTATTAGAATGAATAGACATTTAAAAATGTATATTAAAAAATAAAAATAATCGGTATGAATTAAATTACGACAACAGATGGCAGCACCAAAAATATTTTGAATTAAAATAAAAAATATATTCTATGTTTTTGGGGGCATTAAATTTAGTTTTAATATAATCTAAGCATTGCATTTTATCTTTCAGAAAATATTTCGCAACTGTTTGAGCAGAATTTCGGCGAAATATGTGTGCCGCGAAAGTTAACAAAGCGTGGATAGGGCAGAAAATTTACTGACGCTCACCCTTAAAGATCGCACTAAACACGTTTTGACAACATTTTGGAATGATGACCTACTGTGTGTATAAATGCATATGTGTTCCTGGAAACTAAAAGACGAATACAATAATTAAAATATTCGTAAATACAACATAAACACCAAAAATTAATCGGTCTACTAGTTTCAAAGGCCAATAACAGCCTTTTCTTCAGATGCGACAAGAAGCCTGACCCCCCCTTCCTCAAGTCTAGTCGGCAACAGAGGTTTACTTACTTACACCACTGACCTCTAACACATGGATGAAAGTAGAAGAAAAGGAGTTGCCAATGCCACGGGAAGATTGAAAGAGGAAAAAACTAAAACGACGGACAAGAAACAACGAAAGAACAGAACCACAGAGAAAAGAAATAAGAAAATAAGTCAGCAAGGGCAGAACAAATAGAAGCAACTGAATAGAGGGAAAATATACAAAAACTATAACGAAAGAAACCTGAGACGTTAAAACCAGCTATAAAAAAATAAGTAAAAGAACAAAATTTTGAAATCGATAGGAAACCATAAAGCAGAAACTAAAATATGAAGGAACGAACTGGTTTTGGAGGCCATATGAGCAAATTTCGTCAAAAAAAAGATAGAAATAAATAAGTAATATACGGAAAAGGGTAGACAATTAAATGAAATAGGGAGGAAGTCGACAGGAATGGAAAAAATTATACTATAAATTCCCAAAAGGAAAGGAGGAAAGAAAAATGATCGTTAACAAGGAAGTCAGATCGAAAAACAATGGAGAAACTTTCAAGAAAGTGTAATTCAAAAACAAAATTAGGAGAAAAAAAATATCTGGGCTCCCGGAAACATGATTAAAGTCTAGAAGTACCTAGAAGAAAGTTTGTTTCCATTAAATGAAAATATTTTCGACTACTGGAAAAATCACAGTATGTATCTTTGCTGGAAGGAATTATTTTGGAAATATTTATTCATGCCACGGTCAACAGTTTTTTCAGAACGACTCTTAAACACCTCTGGTTTAATTGGCGACAAAAAAAAAAAGCAGACTAGATCCTGAACGTGATCTTATGCTTGTTTTCCAAAATAAAAATCAGCAGTAGGTAAGAAGCATTTACAATTATTCAATCATTGTAGTTAAGAGTTCACAAAATAAAAGACTACGATAAAGCAATTAAAATTTAAAAAAAAAAAGTTTCATTTCGAAATTAATATAGTTTTATTGCACTTTTTACTATTTTATTTTACTTTATTAATTTACATACTAATAATGGTATTTAATAAGCGTAAATATTATTAACAATTGGAAATAACTATTCGGGGTATTTGAATATTCGAAATCTGGTTATTTCAAAATTTTGAAAATTTACTTGTTGTGAAATAATTTTTTCTCTGTAGTCTTGAAGGTGGGGACGCTCAATGAAAATGCTATAATGAAAATTAAATATATATATATATATATATATATATATATATTTCTTTTTCTCAGAAACTGTAAATACTAACAGCACAAAATTTTCACAAAAATATAATATTTTTACACATTGTAACATTTCTTTCCTGGCTGCCCAAATAGTTGCTTAAGTCCTCAGGATGAGTCAGACGGTCTGGGTCTTCACCATTCTAACATTTCATTTTCTATTTACTTCGGAAATTATTCAAGTTATGTTTTTTTTCTCCCAATTTCACAGATTTTAACCAAATTTTACAACATTTATTTTTGTTTAAAAAAAGTAAATAATTTAGATAAACACTTACGAGTAGTTTAGAATATTCCTAGGGGGCAAATTTGCTCGCTAAATCTGGATGTTCGATAAATTTTTTCTGCAGAAAAACTATATATAAAATAGGGAAAGATCAGTAAGAATGTTTCTGAAGGATAGATTTACTCGCAAAATCTGGATGTTCGATAAACGTTTTTTGCACAAAATCTATGTATAAAGTAGGAAAAGATCAGTAAGAATATTTCTAAAGGATAAATTTACTCGCAAAATCTGGATGTTCGATAAATGTTTTCTGCAGAAAAACTATATATAAAATAGGGAAAGATCAGTAAGAATATTTCTAAAGGATAAATTTACTCGCAAAATCTATATGTTCGATAAATGTTTTCTGCAGAAAAACTATATATAAAGTAGGGTAAGATCAGTAAAATTATTCCTAGGGGCAAATTTATCTCTAGATATTCGATAAATGTTTTCTGCAGAAGCTCTATATATAAAGTAGGGAAAGATTAGTAAGAATATTCCTAGGGAGCAAATTTGCTCGCTAAATCTGGATGTTCGATAAATGTTTTCTGCAGAAAAACTATATATAAATTAGGAAAAGATCAGTAAGAATATTTCTATGGAGCATAACCTCTTTCCACCCAGAAAACTATAAAATAATGTGAAACAACTCTGTATATCTATACACAAACTCTGTATTCTATGGGGTGTTTTTCTTTCCTTTTCATGGGATCGTAATTTCCATTTCCTTTTTTACAAAGATCGTTCACAGGAACTCTATCTCTTACCTTAGTGTCCAATTTTGTAGCTCTAATATCTTTGTTTCTAATTTTGCAGTTCTTTTATTGCGTTTGACTTTAGTATCTTCAATTGGGATCCCCAAGCCCAATTTATATCATCCTAATTATTATGTATTTTCTTTTTTTTTTTTTCTGCCGTGTTATTTATCTCCCTTTTTTTTTACATTTTTTCTGCTTTACTAGTCCGTATGCTCGTTAAATTCGAGGCCAATCAGGCATGAATGAACATTTTACCAAATAAAAGTTCATAATTTCCTCGTTAATCTGGAGTTTGACTAAATGCTGTACGGACTCCTCCTCATAAATGGGTTCTACTGCTTTTAGTTTATTAAAATGAAATGTTTTTGATATCCGACCTTGACATTCGGCGGAAAAGTGTATTTTCGCCCGTATCGATTATATTCTCAACAGCGTCTGCAAGGGTATATTAGCACAGCTGCGTCTATTTAAATGTACTGCTGTAAACAGCGTTACTTACTTTATGCAGGTGGTTTGAAACTTTATTTTGTCTCGTTATTTTCCCCGTGGGAGGCATTTCGGGGAATATCGGGGAGAGTTTCAGGATTGTGACCAGACATTGAGATTTTATCTAAAATACATGTATGCATAGACATATCCAGGATCTCGGAAAGGGGGTCGATTGATGGTTTCAGTCGATTGATGGTTTACATTGGCAGATATGAGATACATTTAACCAACGTGGAGCCAATTGAGAATCAATGTACTTTTGCAGACCAATGACAACCAACTAGTAATTCACCGGGAGACAATGCTTACTGTGTAGCGAGAATTTGCGAAAACTACCAAAAAACGAAATCCTGTCTTTGGAGTTGAAATAGTTTTCAGTAAAATAGCATTTTGTAAAATAAAACGCAATACCAAAGTAAAGTTCAATTAAGTTTATATGATTTTTTTTTCAAACTCATTTGTTTCGTTTACAGCTAGCCAGCTTTTTCAGTTTTCGTCCCAATTTCATTTGGATATTCCGACCATAAGACTTCAAGTCAAAATATCAAATTATTTTACTTACTTGCTTGGCGGTATATAAATTAAACTTATGCAATATATCTGACAAGAATTTTAGATTCAAGTTAATCTATAAATTTGTCTGGCGCACATAAATAAGTACTTAAATACGTATATATTCCTATAGTCGGAAATATAAGGCATTATATCTATAGAGAAATTTTAGGATGCTCCAAGGCCTACCTGTAATTAAACGGTTCACAGATTCGACTTTGAATATCAGCTTACAAGTGGAAAACACTGTCCATTCAAACTCGAATTAGTGCGTATTCAAACTCGCATCATACTTGTATTAGTGTGGAAATTATTATCTTCTGTTTGTTCATAGCTAGAACTTTTAGTTTTCGAGATATAAGAAAACTTTAGAAACGGAAATTTTTCAATCTGCTTCAACTAGACAAGACGATTGCTGAAAAACTTTAAGAGCTTTGTAGAAACCAATTATTAATCTAGAAACTGTATCTCGTACTGAGCATTTTTGTAGCTTACTGTTTATATCTACCTTTTCAAGTTTAGAAGAAATTTCGAATGAAAGGATGCAAACAAAAACTTGCTTTTTTTTCGTAAAAGGTTCAAAATATTAAAATATAGGAATTATTTTTGTATAATTCATAAATTGTACCCTATTTCTGACAAAATAAGTAAAAATTGAATACATTTTTACCTATTACGTTCGGAGATATAAGAGTCTGAAATGCTTATATTTTTCGTAACGCTCTGATTTCAGCTAGAGGTATGACGACATGCTATTATAATTCACACATGTTATTTACATCGAAAACTAAAGTGATGTTCAAGGGAAAAAGACCATTTTATTCGCGATTCTGCTAGAATCTTGTATGTATTGTGACTCCACAAAATGTTAAATAATATTTAATATATGCATATCAATATTTATTAATAATAAATAACGCGGATGTAATGCGGATGTATTTATGTATATTTTCCAGAATGTAAACAAAACATTCCGAAGTGCAGTTGAAGAAATAAATCACAATTTAATGAACAATTCAAGAAAACTTTAATACAATTTGTCGAAAATATTATCCACGAAAAATATAAAACTAGATAGAATTATTTTTAAATTGGGGGCAAACTTCACAATTTATTCAAAATTTTATATTTTCTTAACATAGCAACATAGGACAAAATGTGACATAATTATGAAGAAGAAAGATCAATTATGCTTAAAGCATTGATTATGAAACACTTTCCAACTTCAATGCAATTTTACTTAAACATGTCTAAAATGCAATACATTCCTCGGTAATATTTAAAAACTTATCACAATACTAAATAATTTATTATATTTGAAAACTTAAACCTTCATAGAAAAAAATGAACTTCATTCAAATGACGGCATTGAAATATAAATTGCCTGGTTTAAACATCTCTAAAATACGATACATTCCTCGGTAATAATTTTAGAATTATCATAATACTACGATAATTTATTATATTTGAAAACTTCATCGAAAACAACTGAAATTCATTCAAATGACGTCATAGAAAAAATAACACGCCTGGCTTTCTCTATAAAAGCAGTATTTCATTCATAAACAATTTCCCATTCATTTAATTCATCACAATACTATAATAATTTATTTTATTTAAAAATTAAGACCATGGAGCTACAAGTAATTAAACTCTATGCTCAAAACTTCATAAAACAAAATCGTTCTTCTCTTTGTAAAATCAATGAATATTTCATTCATATCAGCTATGCAGACTCCATGAACTAAATGATTTTGTGTTAAAGAAATACAGCAATTCTAATACAACTCATTCTCCATATTTTGCTGTTTACATTTTACATAAGTGAAAAATAGGCTTCATTGTAGAAATAATCATATTTGGATGAGCATTTAAACTCAAAAAATATATTGTAATTACGTTGTTTCAGTATGTAGATGCACAGAATTTAATCAAAAATAAAGTGGTTTTAGGACGGATACAACACTCAATATGAATTAAAAAGAACTTTAAAAAATCACGATTTAGAGACAAGATGGATGCCATATATCATTTTGAAGTGGGTCACGTGATCTTTTCATATCATGGTCACGTAATCCCTTCATATAAGAGGTGTAATTATTATTTTAATTTTTATTTAAAAAACTACTGAATATATTTCGCTGAATTTTTTTGTATATTTTATGGAACAATTTGAATATTACCTAAAGTTTTCGAAGCAATTTGTGAATTTTAAATCCGCTTAAAAAATGTTTGAAAAATTCGGTCCCATAGGACTCAATGTATTTCATTTTTCAACCCGGGTTCAATCCAAAACTAATTGGGTAATATTATTCATTTATATTCCCATAGGTCCTACAGACCGTCTGAACAACATACTAACATTTCATTTTGATTAAGTCATTTTTACGGCAGTTATCGTGCTAACGGACAGACAGACAGACAGACAGACAGAATGAACAAAGTCATAAACACTTTACAACTTTGTTGTAAAGTGTTAATAAAAGGGGTTATTCCTGGCTCAATGATCACGAATCTTTACAGTTTTAATCACTGTAATGAAAAACTAGCCGCTATACAATTTTTATATTCGTGACATCATTAGCTCCGCCCCATCAAGAGTTCAAGTCCCCCCTCCCCGAGGGGGTACGTTGTCAAACTTAATATCAATCGAAAGATTTCTTCAAGCCCTCTAAAATAAAGGGTCACATGCCATAATTGTGATCATTTGAACCTAAAGTTCAAACTTTCAAATTTTTTCTTGCAAAATTAAAAAAAAAATTAAAAGGGGCTGAAATTAGAAAATCTGTTCAATGATGATTCTTTAGTAATAATGTTGTGTATTAAAGTTATGCATTAAAAGATTTTTTATTATAAAATATATGTAATGGATCTTATAAATCTGCACTGTTTTGTACTAATACAATAAAACTTATTTTTATTTTATATATTTTTATTTACATGTACTTTTATACTTTTAACACTTTACAACATAGTTGAAAAGTGTTTATGACTTTGTTTATTCTGTATGTCTGTCTGTCCGTTCGGACGATAACTGCCGTAAAATATGACTTTATCAAAATGAAATTTTAGTATGTTGCTCACAGAAGGTCTGTGGGACATATGGGAATATAAATGAATAATATCACCTAATTAGTTTTGGATTGAACCTGGGTTGAAAAAGTGAAATACATTGAACCCTATGGGACCTAATTTTTCAAATATTTTTAAAGCGAATTTAAAATTCACAAATTGCTTTGAAAGTATTAGAAAATATTCAAATTATCCCATAAAAAATAGGAAAAAAATTTCAGCAAAATACATTCTGTAGTTTTTTAAATAAAAATTAAAATAATAATTACACCCACATTATATGAAAAGATCACGTGACCCACTTCAAAATAAAACACGGCATCCATCTTGTGTCAAAATCGTGATTTTTAAAGTTCTTTTTAATTTATATTTAGTGTTATATCCGTCCTAAAACCACTTTATTTTGGCTTAATTTCTGTGCATCTATATTCTGAAACAACGCAATTACAATATATTTGAGTTTAAATGATCATCAAACTTTGATTATTTCTACAACGAAGCGTAATTTTCACTAATGGAGAATATAAACACATCAAGCTATAAAACGAGTTGTTAAGAATTGCTGAATTTCGTTAACGCCAAATTATTTCGTTCTGGAATCTGCAGTATAGCAGATATGAATTAATTTTACATAGAGAAGCAGACGATTTTATAGCAGACTTTTTCGATGAAGATTTAAGCTTAGAGTTAAATTACTTTTACATGGTTTTAAGTTTGTAAGTAAAATAAATTATTGTAGTATTGTGATGAATGAAAGGAATGGAATAAAAGTGTATGAATGAAATATTTACTGCTTTTACACAGAGAGCCAGGACCTTTCTGGTAGGTCGGACGGTCTGGGTCTCAACAACAACAACAACAAAGAGCCAGGAGATTTATATTTCAATGAAGTCATTTGAATAAAGTTCATTTTTTTCGATGAAGTTTTAAGTTTTCAAATATAATAAATTATTGTAGTATTGTGATAATTTTAAAAATATTACCGCTGAATGTATCGCATTTTAGAGATGTTTAAATAAAATTGCATTGCAATTGGAAAGTGTTTCATAATCAATGCTTCGTGCATGATTGATCTGTTTTGTTAATTCTTATTTCTATGGTAGTTAATCTTTTTTTTATATATATTTTTTTATTTATATGCACTTTTATATTTTTAATTATTATTTTTATGGTAGTTAATTTTGATAATACATTTCGAATTTAAGAACGAAACAATAAGAGTCATTATTTTAAGAAAAAGTACCCTCCCTTCGTCTTCTTTGTAGAGAAATATACCCAACTGTTGCCACTTCATCGATTTTTTTCTCTGAACGTTGAGCTCTGGCGGCTTTCTGAAGTCTGGAGAGAAAAAAGGGACGAAAAAAGTAAAGTAAAAATAATGTTTTAGTTTTATTTCCTCTGTTCTTTATTTTATTTTCGCATACTTTTGTGTTGTTTTTATGGTTGAAAATCATTTATCATTATTTTGTTTTTGGTGTGTTTGTTTTTGGCCTTTTACCATCGAATTTCTCAGTAACATTAGATGTACACGATATATATACACAAGGCCTTATATCTCTACAAATTTCAATACCGAATAAATTCCCAAGAATAAGGATTATTATTTTTTGTTCTGTCAAACAAAGGTAAACTAAATATTTGGATTTTTTTTTTATTTATTCACAATAAAGTTGTAAGTATCAAATACCCATTAATGCTTTCAGTCAGTAGGGAGTTATAGTAGAAAAGAAAATCGAATCCTGCATTTAGTTAAAATATATTAACATTACTTTTAAAATAAATTCACTTGTAAATATATTATGAAACTACAAAGACTTTTTTTTTAATTTTGCATATTGTTAAAAACTCCTAAATGATTCTGTAATGCTATTATAAAAAGTTTTAAAACCACAAATTCTGAGTAGTTTTATAAAAAAAGAAACTAGCTACTTCACCCACGCTTCACCAGTTCTGAATGGCTAGTGGTCACTAAATGTGACACCTACACACTTAATAAAAGTTCTGAGTATCAAATACAGTTTCAAACTTAGGCACAAATACGGAATGGCGCCCATTTTAGACAGGCAAAGTGGTGTAAGGTTCTTTTTAATCCCTTTGTATCGTCCCCTTAATTCACATGTTGATTTTTCCGTCGATCTGGAAGCTGAGACAGATCGAATGAGACCAAAACCGAGATTCTGGCTCAAGTGAAAGTGCTAGATCATTTTGAAAAGTAGTTTTGAATTTTTTAATTCGTTTGCATCGTCACCTCTAATTCGAATTTTCGGTATATTCGATTTTTTCCTTGACTTAGAAACTGGGACAGATCTAATATGACCAAAAGCAAAATTCTAGCTAGAGTGGAAGTACTCGGTAATTAAACAAAGTGTTTTTGAGTTTTTGATTATTCTTTTGTATCATTACCTTTTAAAATTTTTGAAATTTTAGATTTTACCCTTCGTCTCGGAATAGCCTTGGAATAGCCCCACTTAAAATTTTGTCCATGTTTCGAGTTTCTAGAACCAGGAGTTGTCGATATATCATTAATGAACGAACCTACCATAGAGATACCATTTTTCAAACGATACTTTTTCCGCAAATTTATTTGAAAAAAAAATTATCATGTTGCTAAGCAATACCCAATGAGATTATACAGCAGATAATTTTTATTAAAACTTTTCCAACTTAAATAATTAAGCAAGGTATATAAAAATAAATTTTATCGAAATGACATTTTTGACTGGAATATATCAATTCGTGTTGAAAGGTTACAAGGATTCAATAAGTGAAAAATCAATAAGTAAAATACACTTTGTTTAAAGAATAAGGAAAACTACGGGGATTATTGATATTTTTAATTTCTTAAGTCGCCTGTTTTATTTTGGCAGAGATTTTTAAAACTCATATATTGAGTTTAGTCAATAGTTGAAGTAGAATAAAAATCGTATGGGTATATTTTCTGTTATCATTTCAGCTCTTTCATTTTGACATATGTGGATCCAATTTCATGGCACTTTCATTTTGGCATATATTGGTCCAATTTCATATTTTTTTTTATTTGTTTACAAATGGAACCAGGATATTTTATTCTTCAGATCTGCCTGTGAAGATAATTTTGTATATAGCGAGAACGGGGTTTATTATTCTTAAGAGAAAATCACATATTTTAAATTAATGTTTTGAATAACAATGTCGTTTAGAATACTATAGACATTTGCACATAATTCTAGATTTTAAGTTTCTTTATAGTATATATTCCGTACGAAGAACGGATTTACTGCTAGTATCATAATATACATGCACATTCTATCCAACAATCCATAACAGCGGAAATTGTGAAAAAAAAAATACAAAATAATTAAAACAATCTAAGTTCAGTCTAATCAATTGATATGTACGAGAATTATAGCAATAATAGATATCGTTGGTATTGTTTCCCAGAAGTTACTACTAATCGCTTGCAGTTGTGAAATAATAAAGATAAATCACCAAAATCATCAGAAGTGAAAGTTTGACGTTTCTATGATAGGCTTATCTCTGTCTTCTAAATTTTGAAAGAGTAGTTGATAAACGTACGTCGCTGAAGATTAAATTGAAACATTTATCTCCGTCTATTCATACAATACTGGAATATAAAATCTTTAAAAATAATCGGTAATAAACAATAAAAATCCAAAATATTTCCGATGATGTAATCCTACAATAATAATTAATATGCAGTTAAACAGCAGTAAATGAAAGTTTGATAAAAATGTCAATGTCCATAAGAAAGAAACAAAGCTTTACTTTACTTATAATAAAGGGAAAAATTCCTCTACAGTTGCCGAGATAAGCTGTCTGAAAGATGTTTAAAGCTGACTGAAAGCAGGTTAAAGCTGACTGAAAGCAGGTTAAAGCTGACTTTTTACCATAAAAACATACAGGGGTCTCACTTTTTTATATTACCAAATGCGATAGAATATCAAGACCAAGACCATTTGTTTATCCCAGTCCATCCCGGTATTAACGCATATTATATATAAAGGGGAGAAATATTGTAAATGGGCCAGAAATTCGAAATCGAAGTTTCGGCAGATTTGGTTGTTTAAGCCACAGGCTAAGATCTCGTAAAAGGGTGTGCGGTATGACCGGCTGGGGCATTTACAGAGCTGGATTTCATTTCCCGATGTGGATCTTATCGAGAACTAATGTAATTGTGTGTGTGTGTGTGAGGGGGGGGGGGGGTATAACCCACAACCTCGCTGAATACGCCACTGGCACATCAAGTAGTTAAAGAATCACTTTCAGATTAGGATCGGTTAATTGATGGTCTTGTTCTGCAATTCATGCGGCATCTCTAGCTAAACAACTGATTATAAAATTTCAACAAAATTTTGCATTTATGCGACGAAAAAAAAATGACGCCGAGGTGCGCCTGCCTGGGTCTTGAAGTACCTGTATACCAAATTTCACGACCGTATGATGCTTAGATATCCCGTAACAGACTGTACAGACGCACATACAAAGCAGGCCCCTACGTCAGAGGAGCCTTAAAGTAAATAAATGCAACATCAAAAAAATTAATGCCTTCTTCCTGAAAAAATGTAACTTCAATCATTCAATTTTATTAGAAATACATCAGTGTCAAAACGTTGTTTGAAACTTTTGACGAATATTAACGTACAGAATATATTTTCTCAAAGGTTCGTTTCAAAATATTGTAGAAATTGCAGCGCTAATTCAAGATTTAGAGTATGTCGACTTCTTGGCTATGATGAGAAAGTCGCCAATCATTTTTTTGTATACATTTTTCTAGAAATCATCATATTTTTGTACAATTCAAATATATCGAGAAGTAAAGGGGCCCCCAAAGGAATGTCTGCTCCTGCTCCGAGTTAGGCCCTGCATACACAGAGGCATCTTCATTTATTAAATAAGATGTAAAAATTCATTTTTACGTTTAAACTGAATCCGTATCCAACCACAACTCGATTTATTTTATAAAACAAAATGTCTAGATAAGAACCAGACTAGTTCAAATTTTGATACAGTGGGCGCATTTTCATATCTCAATAGAAAATGTTTCATGCATATATATTACCATAGAATTAGAAACTGTCTGCCTTCTCCATCAAAATTGCATAGTCCAAATTTTTTCAACTATTTAGTTCATTAATTTGAAGGAACAAAAAATCTTATACACAACTTTCTCTTAACGGAAATCAATGTCGAAATCTACCTGTTCGCATAACAAACCTGATCCTCCTCAATGCCTGTAATTAATGTTATTTTCCTCTTCTGCAATATAAAAAGTCAAAATTTCCCGCATACTTTGGCAACAGGTGCCGGTTTCTTCCATCCTGTATTCTTCGATTTCACAATTAGGTTACTCAGGGCATTCATTGCAACACAGGGATAAAATCGCTAATAAATGAATGCTTGCTAGTTAATAGGGTAATAAACATTCTCAGAGCGTAGCTACTTTCAAAAGTCACCATTGATTCTGGGTTATAACCCCGCCTTTTAGCGTAAGATTCAGCGGGTTATCCAAATAATGAATTTTTTACTTTTTTAAAGTCATCCATCAGTAATCCATACATACTGTAAAAAAATCAAAAAGGTTCAATGTCTTATTGTCTGAGGAGCTTGAACTTTTCGTTTCTGTGGTGAAACGTTTAAGATATATGAAATTATGTCCAAACTGCTGCCGAAAAAAATATGCAATAAATATATTTGTTAATAACAACATTGAAAGTTGATAAAAAAAAATATCAACCAGTTTCAAAGTAAAAGAAAAACCGATTTTGTTAAGATAGAGAGACACAACAACCGCAGCATTAAAGACCAAGGACGTATCCTCAAGAACCCGCAAAGACGAACTATTGCTTTTACTGGTGCTGTTGCTCTGTCTCGATATCCTGGCGAAAAAGTCTCTTTTTGATCTCTAATTCCGGTTGATACTTTTTATCAACTTTTTACGCTGATATTAACAAAGTGTATTTATTGCAGATTAATACTAATGAACTTGAGATGGTCTTGTTCATGTCTTTGAAACCAGTTGATACTTTTCGTCAAATTTTTATGTTGTCATTAACGAAGTGTATTTATTGCAGATTAATACTAATGAACTTGAGATGGTCTTGTTCTTGCCTTTAAAATCAGTTAATACTTTTCGTCAAATTTTTATGCCGATATTAATGAAGTGTATTTATTGCAGATTAGTACTAATACACTAGAGATGGCCCTGATCTAGTTTTTGAAACCAGTTGTTACTTTTTGTTAACTTTTTATGCTGTCATTAAAGAAGTGTATTGTTTGCAGATTAATACTGATGAACTTGAGATGGTCCTGATATATAGAGATGGCCCTGAGATACTTGAGATGGCCCTGATATATAGAGATAGCTCTAGAGATACTTCAGATAGCCCTGATCTAGCTTTTGAAATCAGTTGATACTTTTTGTCCACTTTTTATGCTGTTATTAACGAAGTGTATTGTTTGCAGATTAGTACTAATGAACATGAGATGGTCTTGTTCTTGCCTTTGAAACCAGTTATACTTTCTGTCAACTTGTTATGTTGTTATTAAAAGTTATTTATTACAGATTCCTGATCTAGCCTTTGAAACCAGTTGATACTTTTTGCCAACTTTTTATGTTGTCATTAACGAAGTGTATTAGTTGCAGATTAGTAATGGACCAGATATTACCTTGTTCTTGCCTTGAAACCAGTTGATACCCTTTTTCATATTTTCTTGCTGTTATTAACGAAGTATATTTATTGCAGATTACTAATAGAATGTTTCCCGACTGGTTTCAACGCAAGAACGTCCTTGTTCTTATGTTTGAAATCAGTTGATACTGTAAATTATCTTTTTATACTGTTGTTAACCAAGCGTATCTATTGCAGATTACTATTGTACTAGAGGTAGAGACGGTCTTATTCTAAACTATAAATCTGAAGACAACCGGAGACAGATGGACCATTCGATAACACATGTAGACTTTGCAACTTATGAAAACCATCTATTAGTAAAATGTCTGTGATTGCAACTGGAGGAAAATATCTGATTAAAAGGATCGTTTTCACATTACAAAAAAAAAAAAAAAAAAAAATTATGGAACTGTTTAATGCTTATTTTTCCTTTTTTGCTTTCCTTATATACATAATGTATAAGGAAAGTATTGTGACGGGGTCGAAAATTCGAATTCGAGTTTGCGACGGGAGAGCACGTTTCAAGCATCCCTGATCACGAATCGAACATTTTTGAAGTGATGTCTGTGTGTATGTGTGAGTGTGTGTGAGTGTGTGTGCGTGTGTGTGTGTGTGTGTGTCAGTGGGTCTGTGGAGACGATAACTGACAAACGAATGGACCGATTTGAACCAAATTTGGTACAAAAATCACAATCCGTAAAAACTGGAAGCTTATTGTTTTTATACGCAATCGAATGTTCAGAACCCCCCTAAATTTTCGAATGAAATTTTGAAAAAATCGTCAAAAAATCAAAACCACTAATAAAGTTACGCAAATAGACATTTCTTATGTAATTTATCATTAGAAAACGATTGACATAAATTTTAGAACGCTAACATGAGCCGTTCTCGAGATATTGTACATTTTTCAAAAAAAAATATCAAAAAGTCATATAAAATTAAAAAAAAATATTTCCTATTGATAAACATGTTCACTTTTCATATGTAATACCATGCGATAAATTGGGTGACATCATTCTCGTGAACCTAGCTCGTTCCATTCATGAAAAAGGATACTTTGAGTAATACTTTTGTATTTGAACGCCAATAGTCATTTATCTGCTAAGAATAACTTATTTCTTAGTGCATAACGCTTGGCGAGATTTTGGCGACAAATTTGGCGGAATGTCGCCAACTTGGCGACTTTTTGAAATGTGGCCAAATTAACGAAAATCTCGCCAAATGGCTAAAAATGACGCTAAATCAATGAAAATGAAGACTAATTGTCGAAAATTCAATGTCTTGGAAAGAATATTAGTATCTACTATAAGAAAAACCTATTTTTTACTGTAAAAGTAGTAAATTCATTACATTATATAAGGAAAGTCATGTGTTGCCCACATCAGATTTTTTTTTATCAGGTTGGAATAACCGATACCTGCAATGACAGCGAGAAAACTTGCTAGCGTCAGAATTTTGCAAACCTTTGAGAACTATGAAGGCCAATCATTTGATTTATGGTTGGGATAAGATTAGGCTCGGAAGCAAAGTATGACTACTATACACACATGTTTACTAAAAACTATAGCACATAGCAGAACATCAACACAGGCACAGGCATATCCCTAACAGCATTTTTTTTCACCGTGACGTAAGATTTACGTCACACTGTGACTTTGGGACGTCACAGGACGTCGCAGTACGTCTCAGCAATGTCATATTGAGGTCACAACGAAGTAATTTTAGTTGTTTTCATGATCGTTTGTGACGTCGCATATTAACTTGTTTATGACGCCACATTGTAATTGCCATTTTAATGTCGTCACATTGCTACGTGTAAATTAAATTGTGGAAACGTCACCGAATATAGTCACAATGAAGTTACAAAGTTACAAATACGTAACGTTGCAACGTCAAGTCACAAATATGATGTCACATTGTGACCCAGGTGTCACGTGATTACAACGTCACTGTCACACATAGAGCTCCTCTACTACAGGCTGACTTATCATGCATATTGAAGCCCATAGGATTTCATACTATAGTTACAGAAATTATAAAATAAGTGTTTAAAATAAATACTTTATATAAAAAAATAAGTTTCAATTAGAATATTGTAGAACTTAGCTCGCACGAGTGTGCTCCAGTACTGGGTATTCAATTATTTATTAGCCATTGTTTTCTTTTTTCTTCGTTTCTAGGAAAGCAAAATAGCCTAAAACCCTTTCTAGAATGATTAGAGTAGTTCGGTGCAGAACACCCACCTATAATTATTTCAATTATACTTCCTAAAGTGATAATACGAATAGAGTTAATGTTAATGGATTACGCATCCAGCTATGGTGGACTTCAATATGCTTGATGAGTCAGCTCGTATATAGAGGAGCCTTAGTCACACATGTGACGACCTTTGCTGTGAGGGATGACAACTATTGCAGCTTGGCCGATGGTGAGAAGGAGCAGCGCCATCTATACACAGTGTCGACAGAAACGACAAGAGAGCGGTAGTTTATTTAAACATTTACAATAATCAACAAATTAAGTCCTATGACGTAGAAGGCTTAAAAATTGTTCAAGAGTGAGCTTAAGTTTTCATTAATTTTGGGGGTGAGAAAAAAATTTGTGTTTCATACCATAAATTTCTTTTATGACAGGAAATTGTTTGAAAGTATCTTTTAAAAACTGCCTATTGATGAAGAAAATAAATAAAGAGAAATAAAACGCGATTACACTTAAATTCTAGAAAATGCTGTTTCAAAGCTGTCACCAACAAAATTATATTTCTGCTGAAACAAAATTATATTTCTTATTACACCATTTTACGGTGCTTTTCCGATTGTTTTCTAATTTGTAGAATCATTTCATGCATAAGACCCGAGATAAGCTGAAATGTATTATTTCTACCTCACTATTTTTTATTTTCTATTACATGAAACACATTTAGGGGAAATAATGTAAATCCGCTAATTTATTTTTACATCTATCTTTGCAAACAACTTGTATTAACGTAATCACTCATGCGTGAGTTTCACTTGTCTTGCTTGCATTGCAGATAAGCTATAGTTTGAGCAGAAATACGGTTTGGATTCTGATAAGTTCTCGTCAGATTTTATTTTTCGCATAAAACTTTCGGTTCAAATAAAACAGAGATTATTTCTTAAGATAATGAGAAACGATTTAGCGTTTCTTGTGTACGAATGGTAAAATGGAAAAATAAATGCGAAAGAAGGAAAATTTTTAACCGAAAAGCGCCTGTCTAGTTCCGGATTAGATTATTTATTATTTGGCGGAAAGGAATTCTTACATTTAGTCTACCTGAAGTATTCGAAAACAGTAAATTAAAATAGTCGTTTAGAAGACATATTTCACTAAACGGGGTATTTGTTTGAATTTATATACTCAACTTATTCAGATTTATATAAGACAAGCAAAATATAGGGTGGTGTCCGGGACAACAATAAAATAAAATTGAACAAAATTTAAGATATTTTTAGCCATAAATCTGCCCATTATTAAGCTTGGCAAAACAGTGAAAAAGAAATATGCATAAACCCATTAAGTCGTTCTCCAGTTCGGAAACCTGGCACGCTTCTTGCCGATCCTGAGCAAGAAAGCTGTTATTTTTGTAGTAGACTTAGTAGACCATTTTGTTGCGCTATATTTACGAAGTTTTATTTAGTGCAGCAGTTTTCGAGCGATTATTTGATAACTAAAAAAGTAGATCAATAATTTTCTAATTTGGTTCACCGAATACCGAGATGCATTAAAATAAACACTCAACCCATGCAATATCTTCAAAATAATTATATAAACCTCAAAACAATTCCTCCAACTCTCTCATATAATTAAACAGCCTCCTAAATAAACACATAATTTTCGAATTTGGTTCACCGAATACCGACATGCATTAAAATAAACACTCAACCCATGCGATATCTTCAAAATAATTATATAAACCTCAAAACAATTCCTCCAACTCCCTCGTAAAATTAAACAGCCTACTAAATAAACACATTCTACCAAATAAAAATACGCCTCTGTTTGCTGCGAACCACATATTATTTAATGTTGATGAGCGCTAATAAGAGCGAAACAAGTTCAGCAATATTAGTTGCAGTAAGCGCAATTTCAACAACTAATATTGCTGAAATTGCAATATTAGTTAATTTCAGCAACTAATATTTCTGATTTCAGAAAAGGCAAGTCTCCAAATGTTGAGGCTGATTCGAATGTTGGTTTGTTTGCGATCGCTCATTTTTCAAAGTACTGCCTCCTTGGTGTTTCCTATTCTATTCTTTGTCCTGTATCTTTCTTCTTACACAAATAAATTATCATACAACTAAATGTTAAAACCGTTATATGACGGGGGAAGACATAAAGTTATGCAATAGATTTCCTCCCATCTGCTCGACCGCAATTCTTGCAATCATAAAATCTCCTGAAACACACACGCACCTCTCACAATCAATATTGTTAATTACTTTATTATCCCCTGAAGAAACATAATTTGTCGCCAAATGGGACAGACAGACAAGAGATAAGGGCTTTTCTTGTATAGTATTTGGACTGCTCATAGGGAGGAACACACTCAAGTGGGCCTAGCTCCAAAGGAGGCTTGAACCCCCAATATTATCTTTTTGAGTGAGGAAGGAGAATATGAAAAATTAATAAAGAGGGAAATATACAATATATATGGAGGATGGGGGCTCGGAATAAATGTTTGTAGGAGGAGGGGGGGGGGAGAACAATTTATAAGGGTGGTCCAGATAGTACGTTTTAAATTTTTTTTTTAAATTTCGTGTTGTCTATTCTAAATATTTTATTTAAATGATAACGCTGTCTATAGAGTAATAACCCAACTTGTAATAGAAAACACAAATAGATCTCTCTGTCTCCTCTGCCTCTCCTCTCTCTCCTATCTCTCTCTTATCTCCCCCCCCCTCTCTCTCTCTCTGTTATGCATTATTATTATTATTATTTTATTTATAGAGACTGCGCTGAAATCAGAACGTTTTGTAAATAATGACAAATATGTTACTTTCCTTATATACATAATGTATAAGGAAAGTATTGTGACGGGGTCGAAAATTCGAATTCGAGTTTTCGACGGGAGAGAACGTTTCAAGCATCCCTGATCACGAATCAAACATTTTTGAAGTGAAAATTTTGAAGTGATTCTGTGTGTGTGTGAGTGTGTGTGTGTGTGTATGTCAGTGGGTCTGTGGAGACGATAACTGACGAACGAATGGACCGAATTAAACCAAATTTGGTACAAAAATCACAATCCGCAAACACTGGAAGCCTATTGTTTTTATACGCAATCGAATGTTCAGAACCCCCCTAAATTTTCGAATGAAATTTTGAAAAAATCGTCAAAAAATCAAAACCACTAATAAAGTTACGCAAATAGGCATTTCTTATGTAATTTTTTATTAGAAAACGATTGACATAAATTTTAGAACGCTAACACGAACCGTTCTCGAGATATTGCACATTTTTCAAAAAAATACCAAAGTCGTATAAAATAAAAAAAATAGTTCCTATTGATAAACATGTTCACTTTTTATATGTAATACCATGCGATACATTGGGTGACATCATTCTCGTGGATCTAGCTCGTTCCATTCATGAAAAAAGATACTCTGAGTAATACTTTTGTATTTGAACGCCAATAGTCTGTTGTAAGAATATATCTGTTGTAAGAATAACTTATTTCTTAGTGCATAACGCTTGGCGAGATTTTGGCGACGAATTCGGCGGAATGTCGCCAACTTGGCGACTTTTTGAAATGTTGCCAAATTAACGAAAATCTCGCCAAATGGATAAAAATGACGCTGAATCAATGAAAATGGCTACTAATTGTCGAAAATTCAATGTCTTGGAAAGAATATTAGTATCTACTATAAGAAAAACCTATTTTTTTACTGTAAAAGTAGTAAATTCATTACATTATATAAGGAAAGTCATGTGTTGCCCACATCAGATTTTTTTGTAAATGTAAACAAGCAGAAATATTTATCCATGAGCATTTTGCCAGACGTCATGAGAAGGATGATATTTCTGTGTTGTTGCCATTTGTTGTTTATACCATGTATACCGCGAATAATGTTATATTCATTATTTTTTGAATAAATCATACCAACATAAAAGTGATACTTATATAAATATAGTAAATAATAAGAAAAATCTGAAATTAAAAAAGGCTTAAATATTGACTTGAATGAAACATCTATAAACATTTTTCATCAATGGCATTACCAGAAGGATTTGTAAAGACCATAACCTTCCATTGTCGCAAAATTTACATTAGTTCTCCGTAGGGCAGATATTGGAAAATAAAAGTTAGCACTATAACCCCCCCCACACACACACACACACACACACACACTTTTTTTGGTCATAGGCAAAGAGCTAGTTCGAAGGTTATAAGTCATGTGCGTGTCCCTTTCCCCCTTCTGAGATACTGGCTGAACATACTTCACGGTATTCCACGAGAAGTCTACCGGTAATGAAATTTTTCTTTGGCCATATGTTTGATACTTTCCTTTTACAATTCTCCTCTTTGAAGTGAAGTTTCGTTTCTCTAAATATATTTTTTCTTAATTGTAACCTATAATATTTAAAACTATCATTACTAGAAAGCTATTTTATTATTACTTTTCCTATATTACATTTAATATTGAAAAGCAATTTTATTATGACTTTTCCTACAATATATTATTTTTCCTAGATATTACTTTTCCTACAGCACATTCAATATCGCAAAGCTATTTTATTACAACTTTTCCTACAATATATTAATTTTCCTAGATATTGCTTTTCCTACAGAACATTCAATATTGGAGAACCATTTTATTATTACTTTTCCTACAGCACATTCAATATTGGAAAACTATTTTGTTATTACTTTTCCCACAGCACATTCAATGCCGGAGAGATATTTTATTATTGCTTTTCCTACAGCACATCCAATATTGGAAAGCTATTTTATGATTACTTTTCCCACAGCGCATTTAATATTGGAAAACTATTTTATTATTACTTTTTCTACAGCACATTCAATATTGGAAATATATTCTATTATTACTTTTCCTACAGCAGATTCAATATTGGAGAGCTATTTTAATATTATTTTTCCTCCAGCACATTCAATAGTGAAGAGCTATTTTATTATTACTTTATTATTACTTTTACTTATTAAAAAAATATAAAAAAACTTATGTTAAAAATTGTTGCAAAATTAGTTATTTTATAAGCATGATTTTTCTATTTAAAAGTGAATGACATTTACAGAACGTTAACATGTGCTGTTATTGAAATATTACACGTTTGGGATCTAAAATAGAAAAAAAAAAACATGAATAAATAAATATGTTGACTATTCTTAAACAAGTGAATGCTTTGCTGTAAATACCTTTAACCAGATATAAGTAGTCACCACTGTTTAGGAGATAATATAATTTATTATTTTTATTATTAAAAATCATTGCCGATAAGAAATATTTATTTTATCTAACATAATTACCTCAATTTCAAATTCTTATTTTAAAAAATATTTTAAAATAAAATAAACAAATGAACTCCCAAGTATATACATACAAAAACTATAATTACGATTTCAAAAACTTCAAATTTTTTTAAACTGCCATTTTCATTAAATAACACTTCTTCGAACAATTCATTTCATTTGACTGCTGCAACGACGTCCAAATGCGAAGGAAATTGAATTAAGCACTTAAAATTGGAGGAATAAATAACCGCTAATGTAATAAGCTACAATCTTTTAAAAGCGGGTAAAAACTAGATTACCATGGCAACGCCAGCAAAGATTAGGAGAATTTTGACGTCGTGACAGTGATATCTTCATAAACGTGGTTGGAGACTTTAATTATATAAGAGTTAAAAAGAGAGATTAAATGATTTTGCTGATAAAAAAATATATGGATTATATTTCTCAACCAGAGTAGAGATCAGAGGTTTTGTATTGAATTTGAATTGAATGTATTTTATAGCTAGTATTTAAGCCTGTCAAAGGATTTTAACACTCTTAAAAATAAAGTTGAAACATTTTTTTTCTTCTAATAAATTTTATTTTTTAACAATATATGACACTTATCGTCAAAAATAGCCACCTTAATCGAAAATTGCCTCAGCGAAGTTTTAGTTCGTAGTCGATACAATAAGTTTGCAAAGATTCAACTTTCTAGGTCACTCGAGCGTCAAAGTCTTTCAGACTCTCTCCATTTTGTCGGCCTCAGAGAAAAAATATAAAAATGAGGTTCTGTCCTATCTTTGAGGGTGAGGTGAAAGAACTTGCGAAGCGTGATACGGGGGTTGAAGACCGTCAGCGACCAAGGTGCAAAGCCCCACCGGGCGTATTACGCCTGTGTAACAGGCGGAATGAAAGAGCTTGCGAAGCAATCTCCGGCTGCAAACAAGGGGCGGAGCCAGAGGGATCCTGGGGGTCCTGCCTCCTCCCCCACCCCGCGAAATTTAAGTTCTTTATGTTTTAAGTGATAGTTTAAAATAACATGCTTTATCTCCAACTTTTAATATTTAATATATTTCTAAATATATTGTGAGATGTATACTCATTTAAAGTATTTAATTTTAGATCAATTATAAATGTGTTTTTTTAAACATGTTGTTATGTTTTCTTCCGAAATTTTAGGCCCATTAAGAATTTTTTTTTTTTTTTTCTGGCTGCGTGCCTGGGCTGAGCCCCAGAGTTCTGAGAATTGGCGATTATACCACTCCTTCGTGTAAGAAATTTCTTTTTAATACGTGAATACGGGGTAATCATAGGTGGCAGCTCATATAATTTGATCTTCGGGCAAACGCAAACGTTAAAGTTGAATAGAACGGTCTTGGATTTGCTGGTTTCTTAGTCTTGCGTGCCTTTCCGATAGTATACAATATTTACCCATCCCCACCGTAGTCAGAGACAAAATTGAAGGGGGCTGAAAGAAAATTCGAAGGGGCTCAACAGTTTTAAAGGAGGGGGCTCACCAAAAACACAATTAATCATTAGCATTTATAAACAATAATAGTTATTATTATATATTTCAATTCATATAAATTATTAACAAATAATTGCATATTTATATTTACAAGCTAAGAGCTGATTATTAATAGCTACTATACATTAATATGAATATATAATAATTACAATTAATTTAAATATAAGCACTAACTAGTAATAAAGCTGCTAATAATTTGTAGAACCATTCTGAAAGTTAATACAAGTTAATGCTTAATATTAACTCTTACCTACTTTTCAGTTGATTTTGACTCTATAATATATAACAGTAAACCCCACAATAATACAAACTTATCCGAAATGCTATTGTTATAATTTTTAAATAGTTTTAAATTTGTAGATAAATTGATCATTAGTATAATAACATATTCAGCTAAATTGAAAACTCTTTAAAACGAAGTAATTTATAAAAAAATCCCAAAGAAATTTTTTATGCAAAATTTGAATGACATTTTATATGAAATTTCATATTACTACTATCAGGGGATCTTCATCAGGGGTCTGAGTATACCTCTTGGAGGGGACTTAGCCCCCTCTGACCCCTGCCTAGCTACGGCCCTGATCCCCCCTCTTGGCATTACGGCCATTTCTAATTGTAATATCATTTCTAATACATTCTCCCCATCATTTGAAATGCACTTGCTTTGCTAAAAATATTACTGCCGTGATAATTCCCAAAGTAGTTAAAGTGTTATGTTAAAGGTAAATTAAGTTAAAAATAAGTTAAATAGTTAAAATGTTTCGTTTTGTTTAAGTTTTATCACAATTATTATGCAATATCACTGTCCCGTCAACTTTCTCATTTTCCATTTTTAACAAATTATATTCATTTTAACACATTTAATTTAATTCCATAATTTTCTTATAAAAAAAAATAATAAAAACAAAAATAAATGAAAACGAACCAATGAAATCAGAAATAAAAGGAAAATAACCTTTTATTAAAAACTTCCCCGTTAAGATTTACATACTAATTAAATAACATTTCTCTGGAAATTCATTTAATTTGACTGTGTTATTTCGAAAAACAGTTTTTAATTTCATTTAAAATGACGCGTCATAAGTGTGGGGAAAATTAAATTAAGCACTTAAAATTTGGGAAATTACCAAGTATTAATGTAAATAAGCAATCTTTTAAGAGAGGGGTGAAAACTCTGTAACCATGGTAACGTCAGCAAAGATTGAGCATATTTTAACGTGGTGAAAGTGATAATTGCATCAAAGCAGCTTGAGGCATTAAATATAGAAAGTCTAAAATAAGTAAATTAAGTAATACCGTGAAAGTTCCGTATAAAATAAATTGAAATCTATAAGCATAAGAATTTTCTGAATTTAAATTAATTACAGTAGGAGCCATGTTTTTCATATCGCGTTTATAGATGTTTCCGGAATAGAACAATTTTCTTCTTTTTTACTAACCTTAATACATTTTCTACAAAAAACTATTTTTCGCGTGGCGTCAGTGTGTCTGTCTGTCTGTGCAACGTATATATAGTATACACGCTAACTCAAAAACTAATGGACCAAATTTCATAAAATTTGGTAAGTAAATCACTTGTGAGTTACTCTGGGGGTGATTAGATAGATTTGTGTGCGATTCGGAAAAAAATTGCCTAGTAGGGGGAAATGGAGCCCAATAAATGGTATGCATCTATTCTAGCTGGAAAACTAATTGGCCAAATTTCACAAAATTTGGCTGGGTTACCCTGGTGCTGATTAGATTTTGGCACAATTCGGAGAAAAAGAAACTTTCAGTAAATCTTATGTCCTATCCGCGCTTTGTAAACTTTCGCACACATTTTTCGCCGAAATTCTGCTCAAACAGTTGCGAAATATTTTCTAATAGATAAAATGCAATGCTCAGATTATATTAAAACTAAATTTATTACCCAATAAAACATAGAATATATTTTTTATTTTAATTCAAAATATTATTGGTGCTGCCATCTGTTGTCGTAATTTGATTCATAACCGACTATTTTTATTTTTAATGAACATTTTCAAATGTCTATTCCTTCTAATACAGTATTAAATACAACAACAGATTATATATAATAATGCCACAATTACGGAAACGTAATTGAACTTGGACTTGAACTTGAAGACAAAACTGCAGTCCTCAGTGATGTACATTCAGATCTTCTTATCAAATTTATAAAATGAGATATTGCCTTTCCGTGATTGTGGCATTAGTATATATGATCTGTTGTTGTATTTAATACTGTATTAGAAGGAATAGATATTTAAAAATGTTCACTAAAAAATAAAACTAATCGGTATGAATTAAATTACGACAACAGATGGCAGCACCAAAAATATTTTGGATTAAAATAAAAAATATATTCGATGTTTTATTGGGTATTAAATTTAGTTTTAATATAATCTAAGCGTTGCATTTTATCTTTCAGAAAATATTTCGCAACTGTTTGAGCAGAATTTCGGTGAAAACTGTGTGCCGCGAAAGTTAACAAGGCGCGCGGATAGGGCAGATTTACTGACGCTCAAAAGGTCCGCAAAAATTGTCAAAATTTGAAATAAAAGACTACATACGGTCAAATAAATACATTAAATGCTTGTTTTATACGCAAATTTTAACGACAAAAAGAATAAGACCAACTCTACGACTATCCGTTCTCGAGATATTTTAGTTTTCGCATTTTTGTAACGCCGTATCTTACGAGAGGGGGGGGGGGGCAGCGTCCATTCCAAACGAAGAACCTCTCAAAAAGACAGGTATTTGACATACCCTATCCCAAACGGTTGGATCCCCCTTTGCAGGCATTGGTGTCCATGGACGCTAATGCCTGCAATTCAGAAAGTAATTTTTGTACGCTCAATTTTTAGCTATAATTACAAGCTATTTAATCAAAATTAAACCTAATAATAAAGGTTTTGAAGTTTAATACAACAACGATGTAAATTTAAGCAAGTAGCAATAGAAAATGAATAATAATGATAAAAATAAAAACCGAAGAAAAATATATTTAAAAAAGAAAAAGCATAGAGCAATTAAAATCGCAATGGAATAGAACAATAAAAAGAACAAAATTAAAAGAAAAATTCTAAAGGTACAAAAATGATAGAAAATTTTGAAAAGAAAAAAGTCTAAAACAAGAAAAGTGATAATGAAACAGGATTATACAAGAAACACAATTTAATGGATTAATTTAATGTGTCATTTTGAGCAATTTAACTCAATGTATTATAAAAAAAAAATCTGATGTGAGCAGCACATGACTTTCCCTGCAGACTTATATACACGTTCTATTTATTTTAACTAAATTTAAATCACTTATAATTCAATTTTCGTTCTCATTCGGTAACTGGACTTATTTTCAAAGATGGCGTAGAGAACATACGAAAAAACTAAAATATCTCGAGAACGACTAGACCTAGTGTAATGGGGTTGGTCTTATTCTTTTCTTCGTTAAAAATTACGTATAAAACTAAAATTTAATGGATATATTTGGCATACGTAGTTTTTTATTTTAGATTTTGACGATTTTTGCGGGCCATTTTGCAAAAAAAGGCAGGTTATTTTTTCCGAATCGTACCAAAATCTAATCAGCACCAGGGTGACCTACAACCGACCTATTTACCGAATTTTATGAAATTCGGTCCATTAGTTTTTTAGCTAGAGTGGATACAAGCTTTTGCGGGCCATTTCGCAAAAACTGCGGGTTCTTTTATCCCGAATCGTACCCAAAACTAATCAACACCAGATTCGCCCACAAGTGACTTACCTACCAAATTTTATGAAATTCGGTCAATTAGTTTTTTAGTTAGAGTGGATACAAAATCTGCACAGACAGACACACAGACAGACAGACAGACACACACACACACAGACGTCACGCTAAAAATAGTTTTTTCGTATTCTAGAGGTCTCGAAACGTGTAGATCCGTCGAAAACTCGAGTTGCGATTTTCGGTATGATTCCAATACTTTCCCTATACATTACCATGTATTGCAGGGAAAGTAAAAAAGAAAGAGGATATTAATTTGAGTCTGTAGCGAAAGTCATGTACCTGCCCACGTCAGATTTTTATACTTCAGAAGTTAATTTTCGCTAGTCGTCACAGAGTCAGTCAAATTAAAGAATTTGATGCATTTGATGTCAATTAATACTATTATAATTGCTAAAAGGTAAAATTTTCGTTAAAAATACACAGCGTAAAATAAATTAGTTTCAGTATGAGTCGGTTTACGGAACCCAACCATCAGGATATAAAGACAGAGCAACCACGCCGAGAAATGTAAACTGATGTCTGTTAAACCTTTAAAGATTAACCAGTGTCATTTTCCCAATATTAACGATATTTTCGTCAATGTGGATGGAAAAAATTGTCAAGTTGGCGATATTCCGCTAAATGAGTCGCCAAGTTGACAAATACATCGTCAAACATTACAGACAAACAGAGAGAAAAGCATTTCATATAAATAAATGACTGTTGGCGAATTGTTAAGCGTAAAAATACAAACTATTTCTCAAAGTATCCCCTCTCGTGAATGGAACGAGCTAAATCCACAAGAATGATAACAAATTTATCGCATAATATTACATATGAAAAGTGAACATATTTCACAATAAATAACATATTTTTTAATTTTATGGGATTCTGTTTTTTATAAATTTATTTTGAAAATGTGCAATATCTCTAAAACGGTTTATGCTAGCATTCTAAAGTGTATGTCAATCGTTTTCTAATGAAAAATTAGTACATAAGAAATGATTATTTACGTAACATTATTGAAGGTTCTGATTTTTGGATGATTTTTTTTCAAAATTTCATTCAAAAATTTGGGGGTTTCAGAACGTTTGATCGCGTTTAAAATCAATAGGCTTTCGGTATTCACTGAGTGGAATTTTTGTACCAAATTCCGTTCAAAACGTTCACCACCAACATCACCTCCAAAAAGTTCGATTTGAGTTCAGGGATGCTTGAAACGATGCTCTTTCGTCGAAAACTCGGAATTTGAATTTTCGACCTCACCACAATACTTACCCAATATGTTATAGCATGTACAGCCGCGGGGAAAAAAAACGCCCCACCCCCTGTTAATCGAGCATCGTTCATCGTAGAGAAAATTGAATGATACATTCGATTAGGAATAATATCCTCTACAAATTAATGTGCGTAAAATTTACATAAGGGGCTGTCTTCATATCTAAACGCGCACAAACTTTGAAATTTCCATGGCAACACCCAAGTTTGACAACATAGTTCGAATCTAGAGCAAAATTCAACCTGTGATACCAAATTTCAAGTCATTTGGGTGAAGCGTTTCTGAGTTGTAAGCATGTAAAGTTTTGAGCTCTTAATGTTAAATTAGTTTCCAAGACTTCTATTCATATCTTTTGTAATAATTATCTATTCACGCTGATTATTTGTATGACGTTACTATTAAATATCCCAAACACATTTACCTGATTTTTATTTTTGTGGAAATAATTGTTTGCATGAAATATTAATTATGAAATCAATAATCGAAAAAATATGAATACAAACCTGGACATGTTTTGATAAAAATCGATTCACAAAGACTTTTTATGTGTTTATGTAAAATTCCAGGTATTTCCTCCCTCTAGTTTTTTCGAAATGTTTAAATATTCATCATCACGATGATTTTAGGGGTCGTATATTACTTTAAAAAAAATGACTAATTTGAAAAAGTTATACTAATTGTAAGTTAATCTTTATTTAAGAAAACGGGTATTTATTTTTACCCAGTTTTAATAAAAACTTTGTATAAACAGTGTTGTATAGATGCAACCTAATCAACGTAATTCTGCTACTGTATTGAAGGGTGAAAACTTGTATTGTTATAAATGGGATCTACTTATGCTGCTATCGATTAATAGTTCGGGAGCAACTGCGAGTTGAAATCGCCCACAAAATGTGATAATTTATAATAAAAAATATTTATATAAAGCAATAACAATTTATAGAATTGTGTGATACTAAACACCAACAAGACTTCAAGCGGTGATTGATAATGTCGGAGGTTGCACACCGTATTGATACTTTTAAATTGGTCACCAAGTTCCAAAGGAGTTGTTTTGTTGCGTGAGCTGCAGATATTTGTTAGTCTCATAAATTGCTTTTGAAACAGCATTATAAAATAACATTTGAAAATAAACATTTCATTCTTCTTTATTTTTTCTTTCTTTTATTGACCCTGGCAAGAATGCCCTATCAATTTTTAGCAACGTACCCAGTACGGCTTTTTACCCCCAATAATCTTGCCCTATTTGAAGCTCACATAATCCTACCCATTACAGGCCCACTGCCTTAGTAACACACACACACACACACGCACAAGACAACACCACACCCAGCCATGAAAATGCTCACCCTCTCATGCAGGAATCGAACCTGCGACCCTTTGGCTGTGAGGTAAGCCATAATGCTGAATGTCAAGAGGATAGTTCAATAATTTACAACAGTGCTGTGGTCAATCAACGAAACATCGCCCTTCAAATTGCGCTTTTCAATATGGAGCTGATCCCCGAAAATTGCACATTCCGGAATATTGAATATCTTCGGATATAAAGATAGAAACGTCGTGAAAATTTGAATTTGGACTAATTTGGGGGTCTAGAACTTGTGGGTGACGTCAAAATTGGGTGTTGCCATTGGAAATTTCAAAGTTTGTGCGCGTTTAGATATGAAGATGGCCCCTTATGCAAATTTTACGCACATTAATTTGTAGAGGATGTTATTCCTAATCGAATGGTATCATTCAATTTCTCTACAATGAACGATGCTCTATTAACAGAGGGTGGGGCGGTTTTTTTTTTGTTTGTTTTTTCCCGCGGCTGTACATAGGGAAAGTAAAAAAAATCGATCCAGGGTATCTCTAAAATGTACCAAATGTCGTAGCTGTGGGTCGCTAGATATTTTCAGCCGACTAACGGACACCCTCCCCCCATTCCTCATCTCTCCCTCTTCCTTTCTCGAGAGAGAGAGAGATGTTAAAAACGTTGGATTATAGTTAGTTCTCAAAATATTTAAATCCCAAGGCTAAATACTACTAGAATCGTAAATATAAAATATTTCTCCGTCTAAAACTCACATCAGGATGATAAAATATCTCCCTCGCCAATTTATTTCATTTGTCTGTTGCATTTAAAGACGAGGAATAGTTTTTTTAATTTCATTTGAAACGTCGTGTTTAAATAGGGATAAAATTAAATTAAGCGCTTAAAAATCTGGGAAATTACCAAGAATTAACGCAATAAGCAATCTTTTGAAAGAGAGGGTTGAAAAGCACGGCAAAGTCAGCAAAGATTAAGTAAGTTTCAACATCGTGTCAGCGATGTCTGCATCAAAGCAGCTTTCGAGACATTAAATTTCAAGGAATTTTAAAATAGGATAGTAAAAGAATTCTGTGCAAGCAACTTCCGAAATATTTTCAAGCTGATTCCCAAACGTAGCTCGTGTTAAATTTTTCATTAAAATTAATTGCAGTAGTAACGTACTTTAGGTACTATCTGAACGTACTATTTGAATTTCTGGAATAAAATTAGTATGTGGTTTGTTTATACGCTTTCTCGTTTTTCCGACTAAAATATTTGAAATTGAAAAATAAAAAATAAATCTGATGTAGGCAGCACATGACCTTCCCTACATAATGCTACGTTACTTCTTTGAAAGCGAAATAATGGTGAACAATGAAATAATGGTGGTTGCACAATGTTTTTAACGTTGATAAGTGAGCTGACATTTGCCGCTTTTCTGAATGGCAATATGCAAAATTATTTTGACGTACCCAATTAACGAAAATTAACAATTAATTAATAATTAGCCAAAATTAATAATTAATTAATAATTAACCAAACTTAAATTAACCTTAATTGAACCAAATCTAACAGAAATATTGATAATACTTTCTAAGTAATGTACTCTATTATATTAAAATATGTAAATTATAATTTCATCAATTTGGCGTCATTTTCGTGACTTTAGCGTTATTTGTGCCAATTTGGCGACATTTGCGTCAATTTGGTCCCACATTAAAAAGCCGTTAAATTGGCAATATTTCGCCAGATTATTTACCACTGTCGACAGAATTTTCGCCTAGTGTGATACTTGCATAATGATATATTACATTATTTAATGATATCTACTACTGTTCATTTTTATGTATTTTTTTAGATACATTTAATTAAAAAACGTGCAATATCTCAGGAGCGGTTCGAGCTAGCATTATAAAGTTTATGTCATTTGTTTTAGAATAAAAAAAAAAGATGCATAAAATGATTATGTATTTAACATTATTGTTCCTGATTCTTTTATGACTTTTCTAAAAATTCATTCGAAAACTTTATAGTTTTCCGAAAGTTAGTTCGCGCTTAAAATCATTAGAGTTACGGTTATTCACGGATCATAATAATCGTACCAAATTACGTTCAAAATGCTCCATTCGTTCGTGAGATATCACATCCACAGACTCACGGGCACACACACAGACATGACACAAAAATAAAGGGATGCAATCATGTTTGCCCCCCTTCGGAAAACGTGGATACATCTGCGAATTTTGTCCAAGCTGTATTGTGTAGTGGGGAGTTAACCTTTCACACCTTATTTTTGGATGTTAACAGAAATAATGGATTTCTTAAGAGAACTAGCAATGTTATCAGGCAGTGACTTGAATTAGAGGTTCTAAGTTTCTGTGGGAATTCTGAGTTCCTGTCTGCTTAGGAATTTTGATCGTTCTGAGTAAAAACTGATCCTAACAGATATCTATTATATCTATTAGATTTAGAAATATAAGCGTCCAAATTGTTTACATTTTTCATAGCGATCCAATTACATAATAATTTTCCAAAATAATAATAATTTTAGCTCTAACTCAAAAACGTTTAATTTGAGTTCATGTATGCTTAAAACGTGTTCTTCCGTCGAAAATTCGAATTTACAACCCTATCACAATACTTTCCCTTTGCGTCATACTATGTATGTATAAAGAAAGTGAAAATGAAAACTTCTATATAATATTTACTCGTTTATTAACTTTTTTCTGCTCAGATTTAGTACATAAACCTTCAGTTAAATTATCAGGGTTGGTACAGTTCCAAAATCACAGGGCCGGTTTGATTGTCTAGTCCACCCCTGGTCATACAGAAGAGTATTTGTATAGAAGTATGTATTTTGTGTGGACGATGTATCTATTTATTCTTTTGTATCTATGGTTAAGCCCGTGAGAAGAAGAATATGTAAATACATCGCTATTTAACTAAAGCCATGACTTTAAGAAATGCCTGTTTACACTGAGCCTGTGAATAAATGTGTTAGTTATCCAGAAATTTTGACTCATTCTTATATCCTGAAAGTATACCCACGATTCCATAGGATAATTTTTATCAATACTATTCTATTTGATGTTAATTAATACCCCTTTTAATTTTAAATTTGCAGTTTAATACAGAATATTGCTTTAATTTCCATTTATTAAAAATTCAGTGTTTCTAAATTATTTGAAGCTATTTTACAGTATAATGTTCTTTAGAATTAATTTAAAAGTTGTTGATTTTTCTTTACTGTAATTTATGCAAGTTCTTATAGGATTTTTATCAAACTAAGATTTTGCAAATGGAGATGTTTTTCCTATAGCCTATTTTAGCAGAACTCACTATTATGATATATTCAATAAAATATTATTTAAATAAGTATTTTTGTGTGTCCCATATGTCTTTTTCATTTTAATTATAAATATTTAATTATGTCACAATTTAATTAGCAAATTTTACTTGCTAATGACACTTTTTTTGTAGATAATTTTATAAAATATATTTTTCTGGGTAATTTTATAAAATATCTTTTCCTGGATAATTTTAAAATAATGATCAGGGTATTAACACGTTAAGAGGGGGGGGGGAGGGGGCGGCAATTCCAGAAAGCCGGTGATATGACATGTCTCAGACACAAGACCAAAACCGTCAATATTGACAACATTATACGCTTATCAGTATTAAAATTATTATGATTAAAATGGCAATTTGCGATATCTAAGATTTTGAAATCAGGTTCTAAGAGTTTTTAAAAAATACGTTTCTCCTACCAAATTTTTCAATTTTTAAAATATGAAATTAAATATATAAAAATATATAACTATTATGAAATTATGAATGCCAACGAGTATTTGGTATATTAATATATATATATATGTTTTCCATTTTTTTATTGTATAGATATATTCATATTTACAACTTGTGTAGAAGACGTGACCTTTTTTTAGATCCGGTTTTCTTTTCTCAGATTTTTCCTTAATTGTTTACTGTGCAGTGACAAGTTTATTTTACAGTCACTGTACAATAAAAAACTTTCTGTGATTTTCCCTTGCACATTGTCACCACAAGTATATTTTGCCATCCAGAAAAAAATTTCTGTGGGCGATCTGGATTCCTCTACTCCTTAGATACGAAAAGGAATTTTCGATAAGGAAAGTTTAAGAAACAATTATTACGAAGATACTGAAACGTTCATCTTATCTGCTTACCTTAGCAGATAAGATGATACTAATGAAACTTACGGATATATCAGGATACACGATCACAGGAATCTATTTCTGCTGTTAGAAATCTCCTATTTGTGTAATGATGCATTATTGCATTTGAGACTAATTTATTTCCACAGTAATAAAAAGCTTTCTGCGGTTTTTTGTTGCACATTATCACCACAAGTATATTTTGTCACCTTCAGAAGAAAAAAAAATTCTGCGGGCGCCCTGAATTCCTCTACTTCAAGGGAATTTTCGATAAGGAAAGGTTAAGAAGCATTTATTACGAAGATACTGAAACGTCCATCTTATCTGCTGACGTTAGCAGATAAGGTGACACTGATGACGCTTACGGACGTTTCAAGATACACGATCACAAGAATCTATTTCTGCTGTTAGAAATCCCCTATTTGTATAGTAACACATTATTGCATTTGAGACTGATTTATTTTCATAGTAATAAAAAACTATCTGCTGTTTTCATTGCACATTGTCTTGTCAGTTGTCACCACAAGTATATTTTGTCACCTCCAGTAAAAAAATTATGTGGGCGCCCTGGATTCCTCTACTTCTTAGATACGAAAAGGAATTTTCGATAAGAAAAGTTTAAGAAACCATTATTACGAAGATACTGAAACGTTCATTTTATCTGCTTACGTTAGCAGATAAGATGACAATCTTATCTACTTATGTTAGCAGATAAGATGACATTGATGAAGCTTACGGAAGTATCAGGATACACGATCACAGGAATATATTTCTGCTGTTAGAAATCCCCTCCTCTATTTGTGTAACAACACATTATTGTATTTGAGACTAATTTATTTCCACAGCTATATAATGCAATGCATACATTTCAACATGTAGAAACCTAGAAGAGAACTTGAAAATGAGAATGAGTGGGTGGATAACAACCCCTTTCTTCCCCCTACCCTTATCGAAATTCAATACTCCACACTTGTCCAGAACGTTCCACCCCGTTCCAAGCAGACGAGAGCTACCCTCCACAAAGCAGTGCAGAACGGAAACGTGCAAAAAACGCTGCACGTGAGAGAAAGCAGCCCGTTTCTAATTTCACGCTCTACCAGTTAAACTTTGACCTCTGTGACAGAATAATGGGTAGGGGAGGACCGGAGGAAGACATGAAGAGCTGAGAGTTGTGGTCGAATTATTAGGAAGAGGGGGACTGGACCAAGACACCCCTCCTTTCCAGGAAAAACTGGGGCAGGAATAAAAAGGGGTAGTGCTGCTTTTGGCCATATATTGGATACTTCTTTTTTGTATGAATTTTGACTTGACAGAGTTTGGAGGCATCGAGTAGCAGAAGTGATTGTCGAAATTTATGCTATTATTACACACCCTCTCATTATGTAAATGGAAGTTACATAAAAACGAAATGATCATGTTGTGTAATAGATGTAGGATTGTTATGGATGCAGTTCCATCAGACCATACAGAGAGTAAACGTATCAGATTATTCTTTGAATAAAAATATATAGAAAGTTTAGATGATACTTCTTTTTTGTATCTATTTTGACTCGACAGAGATTTGTTTGGAGGTATCGTCTATCAAGTAGCAGAAGGGATCGTCAAAATTTCTGCTATTATTACAGCCTCTCATTATATAAATGGAAGTTACATGAAAACGAAATGAGTATATTCTGAGACGTAAGATTTCGATCAGATCCTACAGAAAGTAAAAGGATCAGATTATTTTTTGAATAGAAATATATAGAAAGTTTAGATGATTTTTGGTGATTTATTATAGAGGGTTGGATCAGAATGTTTTAGCCCACTGCGGTCGTTTTTGAACATCGGGGCTCATTTGACCGAGACGTGTTTTCAAAGATTTCAAACCAATACTAACATTCATACTCATGGGTGAGTAATGGCGTAGCCAAAAGGGTCACAATTCTTATCCATTAAGTGTACAATTACAATGGTTCTCTATTGGGTCCACAATGACTAAGCAATATCTAGAATTACAACATCATTCGATTATCAACTCTTCCTATTCCAAAATAATGGCTACACCCATAGAAGCAAGAAAGCACTCAACTGGTCATCCATCAAAACTCGTGAAACATGGTTTCGCGGTTCTTACTGCTCGTCAGCACAGTGCAGGCCATTATATATATATGATTCGTGAGCACAAAACTTTGTATCACTAAACTGTTGCGAACTTTAAAGAATAACTTATAAGGAATTATAAGACAAATTTTGGTACTAAATTTTAAAAGGATAACTAGTGCCGTTCTTGAGATATTGGATTTTTTAGATTAAAAATAAAGAAAATCATTTAAAAATTTACATTGTTATCAAATACCCTGAATGTTTTGTAATCACTTTTAATCAAGAATAAATGGACACATTGTTTAGCAATTCTCATGAACCATTTTCCAAAAATTGAAAATTTTACTTTTTCATAGGGAGAGCGATTTCGAAATAATAAGACAATTTATATCAATTTCCATTTGCTTATTTTAACCGTTAACAGGAATATTCTTATTTATATTTAGCTTGATCAAGTAATTAGCAAACTCTTATTTTCTCAAAATATCTTAATAAAATAATCTGTAAGAAAAGTCGTGTATTGGATTCAGATTTTTCACATAAATCACATTAGAACACAAATTATTTAAAATTTAAGATTTTCATCGAACAATTTCCAACAGCGGAACAATGATAATTCCCGGAATTAATAGTTTAATTATAGGAGTCAGTCTATGCAGGTAAACAATTGTTGTACTCTATGCATGTAAAGAGTATTGAAATAGTATATATGAACACCAAACGCATTGAATTTATTAACTTAACTGAATTGTTGCCAACTTTAAGAGAAAAATTTGAAAAAAAAAAAAAAATTTTTTTTTAATTAATTTAAAATGAATAACTTACTCACAAAAGTTCATTCTCGATTATGATACGAGGTAAATTAAACAATATAATATATGAATATACGGGAAAGAAAGTTAAGAAAGACACAACACTGTAGTATCAGACGCAGCAATGGTACTAATCCCATAGTTATATTTTATCGTGATACAAAATATACCCATCTTACGGAATTTATCCGACAAACTAACTACTCTTAAAATTTATATTTATCGTATTCGTAATATGCACATGCAAGTAATCTTAATATTGCTTTCCTTACAATACATGGTAATGTATAGGGAAAGTATTGGAATCGTGTCGAAAATCGTAACTAAAGTTTTTACCCCAAATCTACAAATTTGCATCACTCTAGAACACGAAAACACTATTTTTAGCACGGCGTTTGTGTGACTGTCTATGTCTGTCTGTCTGTGTACAATGTATCACGTATCTATATGCATCCACTCTAATTAAAAACTAATGGATCAAATTCTACGAAATTTGGTAGGTAAGTCACTCGTGGCATGTAGATTTGTGTGGATCCGTCAAAATCTCGAGTTAGGGTAATAACCCTTAAAAACTCCGTTAAAACTAAGTTAACGCGTAGATCCGTTAAAACTAAGTTTTTAACGGATCTACGCGTTTTAGGACTAAATGAAAAAAACTATTTCTTGTGTGACGTCTATGTGTGTCTGTCAGTGCAATGTATATATCCACTCTAACTCAAAAACTAATTAACCAAATTTCATAAAATTTTATAGGTGACTTAATAATTTTGTGGGTGACTGGTGCTAGTTAGATTTGAGATACCATTCGGGATAAAAGAACCTGCCTCTTTTGCGAAATGGTCCGAAAATCGCATTTATCTACTCTCACTAAAAATCTAATCGACCAAATTTCTGTAGATAAGTCACTTGTAGGTCACCCCTGGTGCTGATTAGATTATGGTACGATGCGGAAAAAATAGTGCTTTTTTTACGAAATAGCAAAAATCGTCAAAATCTAAAATAATGCACTACGTATACTCTTCTATAAAACTAAAATCTTCAAATGGCGTGATTTCATCATTAAATGGTATCAACATTATAGGACCAGATATACAGATATCTGTTTAACTAATTTGTAATTTGCAACCGGCCATATACAGCAGCCAGAAACAAATTCTAGGGGAGGGGGGAATAAAAGATTTTATTTTCCATTTCTCCGTATATCATTTCTTCGAAATTCAATGTGTTCTATGGGTTCCAGGTGTGTGTGGGGTATGAACCCCAAATTCCCCCCTTTGGCGATGCCACTGGCCATATAGGGGACCGTATCTGAAGATTCTGTGAACCGCTAAATATGCTTAAGTGCACTGCACCAACGCGTTTCATAGAATATGGACTATTATCAGGATTTTTTCTTTTTCATTAATTATCATTATAAACTTATGGGCGTTGTTGTCGCGAAGCCTGTGCCTTCATTTCGCAGAATCCGCCCATGACGAGCCTTTAATGATCTTTATCTATTTTCTCCGTAAAGGAAAATAGGAGAGCAGACAAGACAGTGGCGCAATCAAATTTTCCCTTTCTTTTCCACCCAATACATAATATTTCATACAGTATAGACATAGTATATAATATAATATATAATAGCATATACATAGTATGTAATAGTATATACATAATATATAATACACACCCTGTATACAATACATAGTATATGTATACAAGTATATACACTATATATATAGTATATAGACAAGGACGCAATCAAAGTTTCTCTTTTCTTTTCATACAATACATATAATATATAATGTAATATATAATAGTATGTGCGTAGTATATAAAATAGTATATACATAGTATATAATACAGTATAAAATAGTATATACATAGTATATAATACAGTATATAATAGTATATACGTAATATATAATATACACCCTGTATACAATATATATACAGGTATATATACTATACATATAAATATACCTGTATACAATACCTGTATACAATATATATATAGACAGTGGCGTGATCAAAGTTTCCCTTTCCATAAAATACATAGTATATAGTATAGTATATGCATAGTATATAATATATACTATAATATAATATATACTATTTTATATACTATATATATTATATTATATACTATATACATAGAGTATAATAAATAATAGTATATAATAGTAAATAATAGTAAATATAATAGTATATAATAGTATACACTTAAGTGTATATAAATACACCCTGTATACAATACTTAGTATATATACAGGGTGTCCGGAGAAGTCCTTTAACGATCTTTATTTCCTCAACCGTTAATCGTAGAATGCATGCATCCAATTACAAAATTGTTTTAAATGAGGTAACAATTTATCGTATGTATAACAGTTTTAAATCGAAAAGTACATTTTTCTAATATTTGGAATCTAATTTTTATATGGTCTCTTGGTCCCCCCAAAGTTCCATTTAGTAAAATTTAATTCATGCAAAACTATATTCATGTAAAACTATAAAAGTTTTACACGTTAATGCATAAATTTACGGACAAAATTGACCTAGATATAATAGTTCAAAATTTCAGTACGTTCTTCAGGAGAACTTAGGGACTGTACACAAATTGAATTGAAAGTCATGTCAATTGGTCAGCAAATACCCTAAATTGTGCATACCTATAGGCTCCTTTCTAAACAAATCACCAGAACTTTCTGGGACACCCTGACAGATCCTAAAGCTATGCCATTAAATGAAATGTAAGACAAATATCCTGATTTTTTTTTTTTTTTAATTTCATACGTCCCCTCAATACTAGCCCGAAAGAATATACTAAAACAAATATGAATATTTTAATAAAATACAAACGAACACTTCTACTCCATTTCAATAGCTTTTGTCGAATACTCAGAACTGTCACAGTATTGATCAAATACATACAATAAAATACAATAAAATATTATAAAAAAAAAAACTTTTTAAGTTCCCCGTTTTTATCAAAATGCACTAAAAAGTAAACATATAGCTTTTAGTTATCACAACATTCTTAATAATATGCGACTTAATAAAACCGTGGAGCTCCCATGAAATAATTATATTTGGACATGAACAGGATTTTATTATATATATATATTTTAATATGTTTCTGCCTCATGGTAATTCAAATTTTCCTAATGTTTCTTATCTTCATTTTTTTCATCTTTTGGTGCGGTGCCTGTAGTCTGAGTTTGAGCATTTATAGTAATGTACTATTAGTAGATAAGAAAGGGGCGTTCACCTGCGAAGGCGGAGCAAAATAGCCGCCATCTTGAATTCTGTGATCCTGGACGGGGGTCGAAAGCCCAGACCATTCGGCTCGTCCAAGGACTTAGAGCAACCTGGACGGGGGGGGGGGGGGTCGAAAGCCCAGACCAACCGACTCGTCCGAAGACTTAGAGTAACAGATTGGGTGGTCGGGGACGGGGGGGGGGTTGTTGTTGTTGTTGAAACCCAAACCGTCCGACCTACCAGAAAGGTGTAAGGTAACTGTTTGGACGGTCGGGAAGTGCCACCCAATTTAGACCGGAACCCAGTGGGGGAGGCATCCACAGGGACCGTACCCTCCTTCCCCTACCACCAACCTCTCGGAAGGACTTTCGGACCCACATGTTTAACGTGATCGTACTCCGCGTGAACACGGCGGCAGTTTTGGCAGTGGCTGGAATCGAACCCGGGCCTACCGAGTGCAACTCCAGCGCGCTAACCAATGGGCTACCGCGCCCCGGGACGGGGGGGGGTTGTTGAGACCCAGACCGTCCGACCTACCAGAAAGGTGTAAGGTAACTGTATGGACGGCCGGGAAGTGCCACCCAATTTAGACCGGAACCCAGTGGGGGAGGCATCCACAGGGACCGTACCCTCCTTCCCCTACCACCAACCTCTCGGAAGGACTTACGGACCCACATGTTTAACGTGATCGTACTCCGCATGAACACGGCGGCATTTGTGGCAGCGTGCAAATCTAGCGCGCAAACCACGGGGATACCGCACCCGAGATGGCCAACAGCACGCGGTGTTCCGAGGTGGTCACCCACCAAGTACTAACCGCGCCCGATGCTGCTTGACTTCGGTGATCTAACGAGAACCGGTGTTTTCAGCACAGTACGGCCGTTGGCCCTGGGACGGGGGGGGGTGTGTAAAAGGTGGGCAGAATGAAAAAAAAAAGGTGGGGGTAAAAATTTTGGAGAAACTTTTTGTCGGGTGGCAACGATTTTGTAGTCTTGTACGAGGGGTTGAGGGGGAAATAAATTTTTTGGAATGAGATTTTTCTAAGCATAAGAGAAACTATTTTGGGGGTGGCAACACCTGCGAAGGCGGAGCAGTACCATCAGCGCCCCCTAGCGGTGGAAAGTGGAACTATCGAGGATGGAACTTAGAACTATTTTTTGTTTAGGTTGTCATAGCAACACCTGTGGGGGAGAAACTTTTTTGGGGATGGCAACACCTGCGAAGGCGGAGCAGTACCATCAGCGCCCCCCTAGCGGCAGAAAGGAGAATTAAAACTTAGGATTTTTTTTAAATGAATGAGGATAATTAAATAAAGTAATTAAGTAATGAATATCCCTCCGCTAAGGACATGCCAAGAGCATGTTAAGGGTATACCAAGGGTGTGCCAAGGTCATGTCAATATCCCTCCGCCTTCTAAGAAAAGAGTGCTTGTCCTTGTCCTATTCGTAGGTTAAGGGGTATGCCAAGAGCATGCTATGGTAATGGTTTTTACCACAGAATACTATATTCAGAAGGTTCACTCCCATAGGACCCTATGGCAACATTTTTAACATGGGATGTCGCATAGACACTAGAGCTCGTGAGTTGGACCAACTGAACTACGATGCGTCTGCCAGATTTGGCGCGTTATCGCTCGCTTGGCGATTTTTTTTTTTAAACGGGAGGGGAACAAAATGTTGAGGACTGTACTTTTATAATTTTTGAAACTATAGAAAGGATCAGGATTTAAAAATACATTAATCTGCAACATAAATTTATTCATTAGTTTAAGAATATTTAAATAAACATAGTTATATATTTAATTCAAATAATCATAAAATAGATTAAGAAATAGACACATTGCATTGTCTCACTATAAAACATAATGCACAAAAAATTACAAGCTAACATACTCAAAAGACTGAAATATTATATAATATTTTCAGTCTAAAATGTATACTAGCGTGTTGATCGTTAATTACTTGATCCTTAATTTATTCTGGGATACTGATAATAGACTTTTTTTTTTAAATATAAAAATATTCATATAGTAAATATCAAATTTACATAAATGCACTATCGAAGTTGTGGAACTCAATCATTAATTACCCGAGGGGGGGGGGAATTTTCCACCATAAGGCACTTAATAAAAATTTTACATAAATATATACAAATACTATATCACATTCAACTAAGAAAAAGCTATCCAAATATCAATTATTTCACATTTTATAAAAATACGGAAAATATTTTTTAACTAATTATACCACCACCTCTTAAAATTTAGTCTAATCCGGCAGTAATAACACAACACAGCACTAATTTCGTATGATGAACACATGTATACTTATATGAACACGTGTATACATATGAACACGTGCATACTTATAATGAACACGTATGTAGGATGGTGATAACTAAAATTATTTCAATTTTAATAAACATAAATTACATACCCTGTAACGCAACCAGTTTTCTTTTATCAATCCATTTCTATGAAATGATCTAAACACTTAACAAATAATCCTTTTTCACGTTACTCAAACCACGCTAGTCTGTTGTTCTAAGTTTTCGCCGAGCGAAATAGGGTTATAACATTGAAAATCGGCTTGGACCCAAACCAGACCATCGCCGAGCGCTCGGACCAAGCCGAGCGCTCGGCCGAGCATCGCCGAGCGCTCTTGCTTCCGCTTGGGCGTGTTATATCTAGTTACGATAGAGCACGTCGGGCAAAGCAATTCTACAGCTTGTTGTGTACGGGCGATTCGCCATTTTGGATTTTTTGCTTTCCATTTTGGAGTGCCACGTGTGTTGTTACCACGTGGTAGTGCTATTTTTTTTTTGAACTTCTCCACCCTGACGATATGGATTTGGAACGAGGCGACGTGGCAGCTACTCGCGAACTTGCTGGTGAGCTGGACGAGGAAGAATTCGGGCCTCTCAAGGGTGCCTTGATGAATTACTGCGAAACTCTACCTGATGATGGACTGATGACTGGACTGAAGGAAGAAATCAAGACCGCCGTCAACTTCTGCACCCTGGCAGTCTACGTGATGACTCTTCACATCAGGGAGCTGCTGATGAACGGACTACTGGGACAGGAAGAGGACCAAGTCTCCAAGATTCTAGGTTCGTTACTTTCTGTGAACTCTTTTTTGTTTGCCCGGAAATTGGATAGGTTTATTGATTGTGATATTTATGAGATTTCTAAATGTGAGGGATGTAATTCTAGTGTTCAAATCAAAAGTAAAATGATAGAGCTAGGCTTAATTAAGGATATTAAAGATGAAGATAAACTTAAAACGGTTGAAAATCCAAATAAAAAAAGAAAGATGGAGGGGCAATCCACTAAGGATGCTCCTACTAAAAGCCAGATTGTAGAAGAAAACTTAAATGTCCATGATAACATGGACTGTAATGAAATAGCTGATAATGTTGTAAATGTAACTGACAATGATTATGTTAAAACTAAGACTTACGCTGAAATTGCCGCGCAACCAGTAGTGTTTAAAAGTGCACCTAAACCTAAAACGGTCGAAAATAGTGACAGGCTAACAACAGTTGAAGTTGAGAAAAAAGACCCAAAAGCTGAATGTTTTTTCATAAAGTTCAATGATAATTACAAGGTTCTCCTTAAAAAACTAAATGATATCTCAGGAAATAAAGTATCTGGCAAGCTCACAGGAGACATGCTAAAATTGATTCCAAATGACGCTGACACCTACAGGGTTGTACAGCGCCATTTAAGTAGTGAGAAAATCCCCTTCCACAGCTTAAACCTAAAGACGGAAAGGCCAAAAAAGGTAGTTCTGAAGGGGCTACCAACAAATTATAACATGGAGGAAATAAAAATCACTTTAACATCCGAAGGATTAGATGTAGTCCGGGTTTCTCAACTGAGAAACACTAAAACGAGATTACCCCTGCCGATCTTCTTAGTCAGCCTTAGGCCTACGGCAGACTGGCAGAGGGTTTACAGACTAACAAGATTAGGTTACTTGGCTGTGAAGGTAGAGGCCTTCAGAGCACGGGGCTTCAAAATCTGCTACCGGTGCCAACAGTTCAATCACTCCTCGGAGAACTGCAGTATGCCACCTAAGTGCCTTAAGTGTGCTGAAGAACACTTCACACGGGACTGCCAGAGATCTAGGTCTGAGAAGGCTACGTGTGCAAATTGCAATGGAGACCACCCAGCGAACTTCAGGCAATGCCCGAAGAACCCCTGGAACAGAGGAAAGGCACCGGGGTATGCCCCCCCTCCCCAAAATCAGATACCCCCTTGGAGGCAAAAGGCCCTCGGATTAAACTCCCAGGCACCCCCTCAGGGCTCCTCGCACACTGTGCCACAGCAAAATAGATACCAATCTTCAGCACCCACCAGATCGGTGCAAGAGCAGGCCCCCAAACCTTCGTCTTCCAGAGAATTGACTCCGGAAGAAGTAAAACTGGCTACTACAGCCATTATAAAGAGAAAGGAAGCCGAAAAAGCCAGACAGGCAAGACAGACGGAACTAGAAGCTAAAATTGTAAATCAATATGCTAAATCAAAAGAAGATTTCAAAACACGTGAAGCCAAAACTAAACGAGTCAGAGAGGAAGAGCTCGCGCAAACCCAGCTGTTAGAAAAAACGGTTGATAAAAGGCAAAAAACTACTGAGGTCCAAAAGGATACTCACGAAAATGACCAAACCGCGGTTGAGGCTGAGGATATGGAAGCTGAGACTGAACCTGCTGGTAAAACCAATGATGAAAAGATGGATGAAATCCTCAACCTCATCAGAGGGTTTATCACCATGTTCGACCTAGATGCAATAAAACACCTGTTGATGCAGTTCGCAGAGCTAATACAAAAAAAGAGTGATCCAATGCAAATGGTCTTTGAGGCTTTTAAATTAATCGCGGACTTTAAAAATAACAGTGAGAATCAAACCCGCCATGGCTAGGTCCCAAAAAGAAAGCTTTAAAATAATATTTTGGAATGCGAGCGGCATATCTCCAAGAATAAATGAACTTAGGAGCTACGTAAATGAAAATGATGTAGATGCCCTGTTAATTCAGGAAACTAAAGTTAGAGAAAATAAAAAACTAAATATAGCAAACTATATTGGCTATCACAACCTAAGCTCAAATACAACTGCTAGAAACCCCCATGGAGGAACAGCAATATATATCAAAAGAAATATTCCCCACGAGGAAATAAACAACATAAATCTTCAAGGAGTAGAAAATACTAGCATAAAAATTAAAATAAATAATGTAAACCCATTTATCCTAACTTCAATATATGTCAAAAACATGAGTGGTATAAATGTAGCTGCGCAGCTGGAACTGCTTTTCTCGCAATATCCAAACACAATACTCGCGGGCGACTTCAATGCACACCACCGAGCGTGGGGCAGCAGGAGAGCCAACATACGCGGTACACAGATACACAGATTACTGAACACAACAAACACCAACATCATTGCACCGTCGAGACCAACCTGCTTCTCAGGTGCCAACGGCTCATTCATAGACTTTGTCCTAACGAGAAACATAGAATACGCTCACACTATCGATACCCTAGATGAATTCGACTCGGATCATTTACCGGTATTGGTGACATTCGATCTGAACACTCCCCTTCCAGCCTCTCTGGGACAAGAGAGGGTGAACTGGAACGTTTTCAAAAGAGCACTTTTTGAGCCGCACTTGGCAGTACCCAACATTATGAGCACGGCGGATATTGACTCTGCCACACACACACTCACAACAGAAATCAAGAGAGCTATTGCCTCTGCCACAACACATCGTGAGTCACCAAAAATGCCCACACTTTCCCACCATGTCAAACAATTAGTTAGGCAAAGGAACAGAATGCGTAAGACATGGCAGGCTAATAGAGACCCTACCCTCAAAAGGGAGCTTAACAGACTCACGTGGAAAGTCAGGGATAAAATTGTCGCAGAAAAGCAGCAACAGTATAAAGAGTTAATTGAATCCCTTAGCTCGGAAGACGTACCGCTCTGGCAATTCGCTAAAAGACTCAGAAAACCTCAAATTAAACTCCCGCCACTAATAGATGGCGTTAAAATCGCTTACTCAGACGAAGAAAAAGCAGAGGCGCTTGCTAGGCATTACGAAAAGCAATTTGAACCAAACCACGATCTAATGTGTCAGGACACCCTAAGAATGGTTAGGCAAACTCTAAACAACTTCAGGAACTCCTCGGTCACGGCTGAGATTAACCCAGCCACCCCGCAAGAGATAATTGATATCATCAAAAACCTTAAAAACCGTAAAAGCCCAGGGCACGACAAAATCAGGAATATTGCGGTCAAAAACCTACCCTTAAATATAATATTTTACTTGACCACCCTAATAAACAAAATACTAAAACTAAATTATTTCCCCAAAGAATGGAAGGAAGCGATAATTATAGCGATCCATAAGCCTGGTGAGGATGCCGCAATTCCAGCCAACTACAGACCAATCAGCTTACTACCGACACTTAGTAAAATTATTGAGAAAATAATTCTTAATAGACTGAACACGCACCTTAGTGAGAATGATATTATCATTCCGGAGCAGTTTGGATTTCGGCCAAAACACTCCACCACTCATCAATTGCTGAGAGTGGTAGAGTACATATCTTCTGGACTTAATAGTAAGACACCCACAGCTGCGATTTTTCTTGACATACAAAAAGCATTTGATAAAGTGTGGCACTGTGGATTAGCATACAAATTGATCACTCTAAAAGTCCCTGACGCCCTTGTCAAACTTTTAATCTCATACCTAAATAACAGACACTTCCAAGTTAGAGTAAAAGATAACTTGTCTACACCCAAGCTCATTAAAAGTAGTGTACCGCAAGGATCCATCCTGGGCCCGACACTCTTTAACATATATCTAAATGACATCCCCAGGACCCTGGACACGGAGTTGGCACTCTATGCAGACGACAGTGCGATACTTGCAAAACATCCTTACGTCTCAGTAATGCACAGACAGCTACAACAACACTTAGACATACTCCAAACATGGCTGGAAAAATGGCGAATAAAATTAAACCCCAATAAATGTCATTGGATTTATTTCTCTAGAAAACGTAAGCCTCCGCCGCCTCTGTACATAAACAACCATGCCCTAAAAGCGGAAAAATCTACTAAATACCTAGGTGTAACGATAGATTCCCACCTAACCTGGAAACAGCACGTAACGAACTTAATCAAAAAAGCGTATATGGCCACAGGAGCCTTATACCCAATGATAGGAAACGGAAATCTAAGTTATCAAAATAAACTCCTAATTTATAAATCGGTCATCCGCCCGGGAATGCTGTATGCAGCACCCGTATGGGGATATGCCTGTAAAACTACTATAGACTTACTAGAGACAAAACAAAACAAAACCCTAAGGATTATAAGGAAAGCTCCTAGATACTTAAGAAACTCGGTAATTAGGAAAGACTTCAAAATAAAAACTGTTAGAGCCCAAATTAAAAAGCTAGCGCTTAAATTCTATAAAAATCTGCCAACTGTTCCAAATGAACTACTATTCAATCTGCATGACTATGATCATCGCAAAGCCAAATCACGTAAGAGACCCCGCGCGGTACTTAATATTGAAAATCGGAGTTAGGTAAGTGCCAACTTAAATAGTTGATATTAAATTAAAACTCGATCAATGTTTTCTAAAAAATGTTCTTAAACCTTAAACTGCCAAATTGATAGGAAATCCTTAGAACTGCATCAACTCCCCAAAATTACTCAAACTCTAAATGTGCAACAAACTGCCACACTAGGAGCTAAGTCAAATAATAAAAACAGTAAATCAAAAACCTCGAACCTCCAACTATGGGCAAATGAAATAATGTCACAGTATGAAGATAAGAACCACACCTTGAGATTGGAGATTAAAGGCGCTTCGCGCCTGGTGCTCTTTTCTGGACGAAACCCACATCCTGAAACAGTCGCATTCACAAATCATATGAAGCTCAGGTGATAACAGACAACAGATTGGAATCCACATACCGGAGGTTACAGCCCCTGTGGCTAGGCACTCCTGAACGACGTCCCATTCCTCGGTTTACAATTTACTTGCTACTTTTCTAGCCTTATATTAATCAGATTTGCTGCTACCCATATTTATCTCAAATAAATGGATTACGCCGCCTATTACAATCGTTCAGACTATAGCAGTCTGAACGATAGCTTTAACATTGCCTATGACGACCCCAACTGGATCTTAGAGATAGATGTACCGAACGAGGAGGGGGCTTCTGGCGTCGACGAAGGATACAAGCACAGACTATAGTATTCTGTGGATACAAGAATGGGTCAACGCTATAGACAACGGTGCGGACATTTTTATTCCGAACAACTTCGGCGACGTGCAGCCTCCAGTACGCGCGCCATCAACGGTGTCGGAGGCCCCTGCATCAATTAATCAAATGGATTATTATGATTTGGTGGAGGAGTGCCCAATGTGCATCTCCGATGATGAGGAGGTGGAGATCCACAGAGCGGACACTATCATTATCGAGCAATGGCATCTCCATTCGCAGATACATATTGCTGAATGGTCCTGCCATGGGGTGCGGATGTGTCGACGAAGGAAAGGAATGTTGGGATGAGGATAATATATATAAACATTCCTGCCCCAACAATGGCGGATGAAGAGCAGCACCCTCACATTATACTATTACAGGAAACTAAAATAAACGGCCCCCCTAATAGAATAAAAATACCAAATTACACTGTCCTGCACACACCCCGCCCAAACACAAACACCCCCCATGGAGGCACCGCCATATATATAAAAAACCAACTAGACTTTAAGGAACTTTGCGCCACAAGCACAAATATAATTGAACACACACTAGTTAAACTCAAAATCCCGAATTCTTATCACATTTTAATTGGCTCATGCTATGCCAAACAAAGATCCACGCTCAATATTCAGGATGACCTCGCAGCCCTCTTTGGCCTCCAGAGCCAAGTCATACTGATGGGGGACTTCAATGCCCGCCACACAAACTGGGGCTGTCCGGGAAAGAACCGGTACGGCAAAGACCTGAACACGTACATCTTAAACAATAATATTAGGCATCTGCACCCCAATACAACGACTAGATTTAACATTAGAAATAAATCCATCATCGATTTTGCCCTCCTGAATAATATTCCCTCCCCTTACGAAATCTGCACCTTAAATGAACTTAATTCGGACCACTTTCCGGTAAAACTTACTTTATACTTAAACTCGAATCTGCCCATCCCCCCCTCCATTAGATCCACAAATTGGGTAAAATTCACTCATACGCTAGCGAATTCCCCCCTGCTCTATGCCAATATACAAAACGTAACGGAATTAGATAACTGTGTTGACAAGATAACCCATGAAATTAAATCGGCACTTGCTATGGCCACCACATTTAACCCCCCTCCCCCCACGCACCATAAACTTCCCTATCACATCAAAAAGCTAATAAAACAAAGGAACCGCACCAGACAGCTCTGGCAGAATACCAGATTCCCCCCCCCCCCCATAAAACCCTGTTTAACAACCTCTGTAGCCAAGTTAAATACAAACTTCAGGAACATAAACAACATCAATGGAAAAAATTTATTGAATCGCTGGCCCCTACTGACAACTCGCTCTGGGAATTTACGAAAAATATCAGAAGTCCGGGAAGAAGAATTAAACACTTAAGAACGAACAGTGGACTAGCTGAATCGGAAAATGAAATAGCAAATGCTCTTGCGGAAACCTACGAAGCCCAATTTACGGAAAACCCAAATCTAAATTGTCCGGAAACGGAAGAAGAAGTCTCAAACACCATATGCACCTTCCTAAATAACCCCCCCCCCCCTCTCACCCTATTGAAATGGCTCCCCCCTCTGAAATAATTGGAGAGATAAAAAAGCTGAAAAATAGAAAAGCCCCAGGAATTGACTTAATTTCCAACAAAGCCATTAAATCCCTCCCCACGAACATAATATACTATCTAACCACCATCATAAATGCCATATTTAAACTTCAACACTTCCCAAAAAAAATGGAAAACCGCAATAATCATTGGAATCCCGAAACCAGGCGAAGACCACACCCTCCCTCAAAATTTCAGACCTATTAGCCTACTTAACACACTTAGCAAACTCTCGGAGCGAATAATACACACACGATTAAAACAATTCATTGATCAACATAACATCTTAAAACCAGAACAATTTGACTTTCGCCCCTTGCACTCTACAACACACCAGTTGCTAAGGGTTACCGAATTCATCTCTGAAGGACTTGAAATCGGCCTTACAACTGGTTTCCTACTTATGGACATTTCGAAGGCCTTTGATAAGGTTTGGCATGACGCATTAATATACAAACTAATTCAGCTCGACTTGCCAGACACACTAATCCACTTAATAAACTCTTACCTTCGAAATAGATCTTTCACCGTCCGCTACAAACAGACCCACTCCACGCACAAACCACTCAGGTCAGGGGTCCCACAAGGCTCACAATTGGCCCCAACCCTGTTTAATTTATTCATAAACGACATACCCAGAGCTCCAGACACACACCTTGCAATGTACGCGGACGACACAGCCATATACACCAGGAACTCCAAAAAATATCTTATTCGCTCCAGACTTCAAAAACACATAAACACCATCTCCGCCTGGTTTCGGAAATGGAAGATAAAAATCAACGAAAAGAAAACAAATTGTATCCTTTTTTCAAAAGTAAAAAAGAAAAAGAAACCGGTCCCCATCCAAATAAACAAAGTCAACATACCCTACGTGGACAACGCTAAATACTTAGGTATCACGTTTGACTCCAAACTAAACTGGAAGCCACAAATCAAAAGCTCAATTAAAAAATTTCACTCGGCTAGAGGCCAACTATCGGCCATACTCCATTCCCCCCACGCGAGTTACAATACTAAAGTATTACTATACAAGACAGTACTTAGGCCCATCCTCTTATACGGATCTGCTATATGGGGATTCGCAGGAAAAAACCATATCAAAAAACTTCAAACAGCTCAAAATAAAACTCTCAGAGCTATCAGGAAAGCCCCTCGGTTTCTCAGGAACGATATCATCCACAGCGACTTCGGAGTAACAAATATTAATAATCAAATCTCAAAACTAGCAATTAAAATGTTTCAAAATCTAAATAAAATACCCAATGAAGAAATATGCAATTTACCGGAGTACGACCCCCATCAGTGGAAGTTCAGAAAGAGACCAAGAGCGTCCACAATACTCTAATCATTAATAGCACCTAATTTTTTTTTTTTTTTTTTTTTTTCAAAAGTTTAAAAGCTCTCTGAAACTTAAATAAAGTCATCTCTCCACTTGATAAACTGTAAACTGATTAACAGAATAATTATAAAAATCCCTGTAAATTGTGGACGCGGACCCCTAGTCTCAAGAGGAATTCGGACTACTTTTTTGAACATTACGTCATGGCATGTCATACTTTTTCCTCGTGAATTCACTTACCTCCTAGTACCACTTCTATACTCCTACGGAGTATTCTCATCTTCATCCCCCTTTTTGGAGCAATTCAAGTAATTACAGAGATCATGATTGTACACTTACAGCTTGGAGATACGGTCATAGTTGACCAGGCGCTCCAGAATTGCACCCCCGACTTGACTTGAATGGCGGAGCTACAGTTTTTGTGTGTGGCTGCGAGGAGCATAAGGAATGCTATGACGATGCTAATGCATTATACTGTCCCTATGGACTCATTAATAAGAAGACAATGATCTATATTTAGATCATCCTAACTTATTTATATTTTTATTTATTTTTTTTTTTTAATAAATGAATGTTTTTTCTAATCTTGACTTGTTCTTGGAAACTACAGACACACCCCTTTCAGGTATTCGTAAAAACTCGGTAAAAAATATTTCTTTTTTCAGCTATTAGCAGGAAATTTAGCGTAAAAGGAATCCTTATTTCAGGTAATTCTATTTTTTAACTAATATTTCTTTTTTCATGTGCTTTTATTTATTTATTTATGTACTTTGTTTTTTCAGGTATTATTAAGAAGTTAGTAAAAATGAAGGGATGCTCTGCAGATGAGAAGTTGTAAAAAGATTCTCATTCATTTGAGAATCATAGTTAAATTGTGGCGTCGATTTACATTGGATATTAAACACTTGTTGTTTTTTTATCCAGTTTAAATTGGCGGGTGGAGGTGGGACCACAATTAAAAAAAATAATAAAATTATTCACTTACACACATTACACTAATCAACCACACGCTTTACTACACTAAGCCTTCGGGCGTGTCATGCGGTTTTTAAATATTTATTTTTAAACCATGTTAAGATTGAAAGATACCCGTATGGGAGTAGTACACTTGTATAAAATAACACACATATTAAACCACGTTGGTTTAAAGAAACCCTCGTGTAAAAACATATGTATACAGACATTGGTATCTGTTATTATTTAAACTCCAAGACTTAATTTAATTATCATCCTTTAATTAACTTGTGAGATTCATAACACTCAAGTGTTTTGGACATAAGCACACTTTCACGATTATTTAAAAATATTTATTTTTTAAATTTTGAACTCCAAGACCGAAATGATTGGGGAAACACCCCCCCTCCCATACACCCAATTCACGCGATTCTGCTACTCTAAAAACACGCTTTTGTTAGATTTTTACAAGTAAAAATCGCGTTTTTGTGAAAAAACGTTAAAAAATAGCACAAGTGTGAAAACCTATGTTAATTTCCATAGAGAAAACGGCACAAGTGTGGTTTTTGAAAAGTAGAAAACTTACATTTGTGAAAAAATATAAGAAAAAAACTTGCATTTACGAAATTTTGTTAGTAAAAATCACGTTTCTGTGAAAAAAAGTTAAAAAATTGCACAAGTGTGAAAATCTATGTTAATTTCCATAGAGAAAACGGCACATGTGTGGTTTTTGAAAAGTAGAAAACTTACATTTGCGCAAAAATATAAGAAAAAAAACTTGCATTTACGAAATTTTGTTAGTAAAATGCAGAATTCTTACAGTTCACTTCGTAACCGCCATATAGGGGAGGGGTATTGTAAAAACGATTACCTTAGCATGCTCTTGGCATACCCCTTAACCTACGAATAGGACAAGCACTCTTTTCTTAGAAGGCGGAGGGATATTGACATGACCTTGGCACACCCTTGGTATACCCTTAACATGCTCTTGGCATGTCCTTGGCGGAGGGATATTCATTACTTAATTACTTTATTTAATTATCCTCATTCATTTAAAAAAAAAAGAAAAACTCCTAAGTTTTAATTCTCCTTTTTGCCGCTAGGAGGCGCTGATGGTACTGCTCCGCCTTCGCAGGTGTTGCCACCCCAAAAAAGTTTCTCCCCACAGGTGTTGCTATGACAACCCAAACAAAAAAATATTTCTAAGTTCCATCCTCGATAGTTCCACTTTCCACCGCTAGGGGGCGCTGATGGTACTGCTCCGCCTTCGCAGGTGTTGCCACCCCCAAAATAGTTTCTCCTATACTTAGAAAAATCTCATTCCAAAAAATTTATTTCCCCCTCAACCCCTCGTACAAGACTACAAAATCGTTGCCACCCGACAAAAAGTTTCTCCAAAATTTTTACCCCCACCTTTTTTTCATTCTCCCCCCCTTTTACACCCCCGTCCAGGATTACGGAATTCAAGATAGCGGCTATTTTGCTCCGCGCTACGCATTGCTCCGCCTTCGCAGGTTAACGCCCCTTTCTTATCTACTAACTACTATTGCTCAATTTGAAACAGACATTTATTTGGGTTAATTAGAATTAAATACTCAGACCTGAAGATGAATTTAATTGTGACTAATCTTCGAATTTGGGCCGGTGTTGTTCTTTTCTATTATCGATATTATGGCCGTGGTTTTGCTTCTATGGTGATATTAATATTACACGATTACTTGAATTAATTATTTTTATTACTACATTTTTCTAATATATATATATATATATATATATATATATATATATATATATATATATATATATATATATATATATATATATATATATATATATATATATATATTCAGAGTTAAATCAGAGACCGGTTTAGAAAGGTTCCACTGTATTTGTTACCCCCGCATTAGAGGGGCGACCAAACAAAACAATTGCATCATCGAAAAAATCAACGATTGCTTCCTGAAGAAAAATATATGTACCATCAGAAAAGGTTTGCCCAGAGAAAAGATTCATTTTTGTGGCTCATTTATTCACTCAAAAATTTATTTCGTTAACGCTTTATTTTTATTCCTTTTCCTAAAATGCAATTACGTTTATGAAAAAGGATTTTTGTTCATTTCATATGTGTCGAGCTCGAGAGATGGATCCCGAGAGGAGTGTCTGCCCCGGGCATAGACATATATACTCATCTACATTTATAATCGTTGACATATATAATACATCTTTTACGTCTATACGTCCGGGCCTTTTACGCCCGGGCCCCAGTAAGGCAAAGTAGGACCTTGGAAACACTCCCCCAATTAAACAATGCAAGTACTTCTATATGAGATCTGTATCATTCTGAGCACAGACTAATACATATAGTATTCTGTGATTCTGAGAACCAAAGCTTCACTCAGATCCCCAGAAGTTGGTACCTTCGAGGAGTAATCTAAGCTCCTCGAAGTGGTAATAGCTCCTCGAAGTGATAATAGCTCTTTGGTTGGTACCAAAGAGAAGGTTGGTACAGTGCAAAGATTGATGGTATATTGCAAAGATTGATGGTATATTGTAAAGAAAAGTAATAGTGAAAAGAATGCTATAATAGAAAAGCAATAAAACGCTAACTCTAGGAGGGGATGAAAGAGCGTAATATATTTGAAACAAAATGAGGGGGAACGTAATTGTTTTCATGCTTTTGTGCAAAGGTTAAAAAAGATTTGGTTTGTGCATTGGTAGAAAAATATAGAGATAGACAGATACAGGAACAAGGTCGAGAGAATAAGAATTCGAGGGAACGGTTTTCAAAGCGACTTCATTAAAACTATTTTAAAGATCAATTCGATTCAAAAATAAAAGCAAAAATTCTTATTTTATTTAGATTCATGAGTAGAATAAATGTATCGTGTTTAAAGAAAAATAAAGTTGATAAAAAAATTGTAATTGAATAGAAAGCATTGTTTCAAGAACAATATAATAAAATAAAATGTACCATGAAAGACAGCGATATACTGTGATATTTCATGTTATTGTGATTAATGGAATTTGATTATTTAGGGCCTCAAAGATTCGAATCATACTGACAGACAAACAAACACCAGATCAAGTTAAATAAATGGTTGTAAAAATGTGTACTTATATATTTTCATAGGAGTATGTCGATGATTCATCAATGGCAATGGAGGGGTGGGGGGACAACATTTCGTTTCCAATAACAGTCCATGTTTTGCCTTGCCCACATCAGATTTTTACTTTATAATACATGGTAATGTATAGGGAAAGTATTGGAATCATGTCGAAAATTGCAACTCGAGTTTTCGACGGATCTATACGATTTATAGGACATCTAGAACACGAAAAAACTATTTTCAACCTGACGTCTCTGTGTGTGTGTGTGTGTGTGTCTGTGCAACGTATGTATCCACTCTTCCTAAGGTTTATAAAGTCTTATATGATTTTAAGTCTGTCAAAAACATAGAAACTGACATTTTTAACCACGCCTGAAATATTTTTTATAAGCCTCAATAAGGATCTGCCCTGTGGCCAATACTATCAGTGCGCAAAATTTCAGCTATCTAGGTCAGCAGAGGGTTTGAAAAGTCCTTTTGACTCTTCTACCACCCCCCACCCCCCATAGATGTATGCCTTTTCTCCGCCACTGGAAAAGAATTCGAAAATATAGTTTTGTCTATTAGGTTCTGTTTCGGAGTCTATACAGCAAAGATTCAGTCTTTCATGTCACCGATGAGCTTCTACAATGGGTTCGGAAAGACTTTTCAAAACACCCCTCATTTTCTCCGCCCCCGGGGGGGGGGGAGGTCGAAAATCAGGCCCTGTTACGTTCTGTCCCGCGGTCTATGTGCTTTCAGTCTGCTTTGTCACAGAGGTTTTGCAGGGTTTGGTAAGACAAAAGCGCGTTAGACAATTATTATACGGATGAGATACCCTAAAGAAAAAATTGAATTTATTTGTCCAAAAAAGAGACACCACGTTTTGCGCTTACGTATAAAAAATATAAAAAAAAAGGATAAGAGAAAAAAACATTTTTCCTTTCATGTTTGGTTTAGAAAAATGTGATGAGAGATAGAATTTATTCGATAATCCACGTTAGTTTGAAATTTCGAAGTAATAGTTTCCTCCTTTAAAAAACTATTTCGATAACAAGAACAACTTTGTAAAATGGAATGTTGCTAAGCTTTAAATGTTTAATGTCTTTCACGGAAGAAGTTGAAGTTATCGATAAAAATAATATTTTTCAGACTTTCTATAAAATAATCAATACATGATACCGGGGGGTTCTCTTGCAAAAACAAAGCGATTTTGACAAAATTTATGTAATATAGTTTGAAATAGGATCGCGCTCCCATTGCAGATAACAGCATCCATGGTTCTGGGCTTATTATACACTTGTCAGCATGGAATGAATGGTCGATACCATGTGCACTGGAAGTGCTACAGAGAAATCAGACAAATAAAAATTAACTTCTATTTATTTTATCTTTATTTCTCGTTTTTCAATGTTGTTATTTTTTTTTTCATAAGTTTTGTTATTTTCAAAGAAGTCTTCGTAAATTTATATTTTTAGAATAATTGGTTTTATTTTTAATCAGATATATTTATTTTTAATGTACATTACATTTAAGATGCAATTTGTGTTTCAGTTGATTTAAATTTCTGAACTGTTTAAGAAAGAGGGACTCAATATTTTGTTTTCCCAAAAAGTCACATTTGCATTATCCTCATGTTAAAATATGCTTTTATCATCATCTTGCGAACAAGAAATGGTGTCTCTAAATTGCATAAAATAGCACACACAGTTTTATGCAGAACACATAGTTAACAACAGAACACACAGTTTTATCCTATACCACAACATATAACAAATAACACAAAAGAAAAATTCTGCAATCTCTAGTTGTTGTCCCCCCCCCCCACACACACACACACACATCTGTGATAAATTAAAAAATTTGCTACATAATGTGTTGTCAATCAATACAATGTCAGGAACAGCTAAAAAATAAAGTTCTTTATTGGCGTTTTATTACAAGTTCAGAAAAACTGTCGTGTTGAAGCGTTTGACGAAAAAATATGCTACCTATTCAAATCCATTAGTCATAAGATGCGTGACGTCATTGTAGTCATTAAGTCGTGACATCATTAAGTTGTGTTAGTCATTTAGATTAAATTCGTAGGAGCTCTAGTAGTCATGGTAACACGGTTAGTGAAGAGGTGATAAGTTTTATCGCCAGAATTTTATTTGTTGACAATTTGCATTAAAAGGACTTGAAATGCAGAAATTCGTGTTACAATCAAAATTAAAATGTCGCATTCGCATGCTGCAGTGTGTGCAATAGTAAAACGTGCGTCAAAGTATACTGTACAATACATTCATTTAAATTTTAATAAGTAATGTGCTTCTTCACCAACTGCACCTGAATAGCTGGTGGAAACAAATAAACTAGTTATGAACCACAAACTTGCGAACCGTTATGGAGACCGGGAAACCGACAAATTCAGTCTTTTGTACCACGCCGATTACTAATTTCATTAGAATTAAACTCCAATGCTTCTCTAGTTGAACTGCACACGGCTACAACAACCAAGTTTACAATCACAGAACACATTTGTAGATTCTGTTCTGTGGGGATGACCTTGACCATTGCAGCCTGAGCTGAATCTTAATGAAATTTGATGTCACTGCGTGATTGAATTTGTTAGCCTTCATACAGACTTGCAAAACTGTGGCACAATAAATATTCTTACTGGTATTACAGGTATTGACCATTCTATGCTAATGAGCACAGGGATGCACGTACAGAAAAATGGATCCCACTTGAGTTGGGGATGGTCGTGGGAGCCCCCCTCACGTTTGTTGAGAGAGGGGCAGTGCCGCTTATAAAAAATTGTGGGTCTCCCTTGAAATTTTGATCCCTATCCCCCTTCCATATTTGATTTCCCTTCTTTGTGAATCACCAGTCAACATGTCAAACGTATTCATTCATTCTCGACACAAACGATATTCGAGAGCAGGCATTTTAATATATTTCATCTCGACAAAAAAAAAAAAAAATCTGCTTCCAAACTTAGTGTATTTATGGATTTTCTAATTTTGCGAATTTAAAAGATTTCGGCCTTTTTTTTTTTACTTTCCTTATATAAATAGTATAATGCATAAGGAAAGTATTGTGACGGGGTCAAAAATTCGAATTTCGATTTTTCGACGGGAGAGCACATTTCAAGCATCATGAATCGAACGGTTTTGAGGTGATGTCTGTGTGTAACCTCACCTATACTCCGGATTTGAACCCTGCACAGATTTTCTCGAGCTCTCTGATCATGTATCCATTTCTGACGAATGTCAGTAGTCATTTCACTATTATATCTGTGCCCTAGTGGTTACCCATGATAATAATAGAAAATATTTTATGTGTTGTATGGTTGCATCCCAAGGGATTTAAATATACAAAAACCACACTTCAAAAAACATTCAGAAAGGATTAGAGTATTATGGTTACTAATGCTTCCTTCCTCAAGGGAGAAAAGGAGCTTCAGAAAGGGAGAAAAAAATTGAAGAGGGATTAGACACATAAAGTGTTGAGTTTCTTTGTTAGTCTCTACATGAAGGAGACTAATCCCACTGCCTCTGTAGTTCTTTTGTTACACACACTGTAAATTATACTCTTTGATGTTTCTTACCATTATATATTACTACTAGTGGGCACCCATGATGCAAAAACTTCTACCTGTTGGATCCCAAGAAATCTAATTATACTGAAATCACACATCAGAAAACATGCAGAAGGGATTAGAGCTGGAAATTCCCCCTCAATAAACCCATAGTCAGGCACATGAAGTCGGGAGTTTCTTTGTTAGTCCACACCTAAAGGAGACTAATCCCACTGGACCCTGGAATTATTTTGTTACTCACACTGGAAATTACATTATTTAATGTTTCTTACTATGGGCGCTCCCAGAATTATTTGCAGGGGGGGGGGGGGTGCATCCAGGAAAAATGCCAGTTGAATAATGTTGAAATCGGTTCGGTAGTAAAAAAAATGTTAACTAGAATGAGATAAATGTTAACTAGAACGTGAAAAATATTAACTAGAACTATGACGGCTGTACTACAATGGCTGGTCACATTAATGGTGGTTACATTAGTAGTTAGAAAATTTGGATAAAGCGTCATTTTTAGCTGTTGCAGAAGATATAAATAGTGTTTACGGAGATATTTTACCTAACTTTATCACCGAGGCTGTAACATGGTATGAGATGTGGAAAAGTGAAGCAACCCCAAATGAATCTCTTGAGTACGCAGATTTCGTTCATCAAGCAACACCGTTGTACCCAGCTGTAGCTGAGGCAATAAAGATTGGCCTGGCCCTTCCAGCGACAACATGTAGTATTGAACATTTGAACGCTCATTCAGTACATTACTACAGTGTCTAGAACTTCCTTCTAGACACTGTAACACACAGAATACTATATTCAGAAGGTGCACTCCCATAGGACCCTATGGCAACATTTTTAACATGGGATGTCGCATAGACACTAGAGCTAGTGAGTTGGACCAACTGAACTACGATGCGTCTGCCAGATTTGGCGCGTTATCGCTCGCTTGGCGATTTTTTTTTAAACGGGAGGGGAACAAAATGTTGAGGACTGTACTTTTATAATTTTTGAAACTATAGAAAGGATCAGGATTTAAAAATACATTAATCTGCAACATAAATATATTCATTAGTTTAAGAATATTTAAATAAGCATAGTTATATATTTAATTCAAATAATCATAAAATAGATTAAAAAATAGACATATTGCATTGTCTCACTATAAAACATAATGCACAAAAAATTACAAGCTAACATACTCAAAAGACTGAAATATTATATAATATTTTCAGTCTAAAAAGTATACTAGCGTGTTGATCGTTAATTACTTGATCCTTAATTTATTCTGGGATAGTAAATATCAAATTTACATAAATACACTATCGAAGTTGTGGAACTCAATCATTAATTACCCGAGGGGGGGGGGGAGTTTTCCACCATAAGGCACTTAATAAAAATTTTACATAAATATATACACATACTATATCACATTCAACTAAGAAAAAGCTATCCAAATATCAATTATTTCACATTTTATAAAAATACGGAAAATATTTTTTAACTAATTATACCACTACCTCTTAAAATTTAGTCTAATCTGGCAGTAATAACAACACAGCACTAATTTCGTATGATGAACACATGTATACTTATATGAACACGTGTATACTTATATGAACACGTGTATACTTATGAACACGTGTATACTTATAATGAACACGTATGTAGGATGGTGATAACTAAAATTATTTCAATTTTAATAAACATAAATTACATACCCTGTAACGCAACCAGTTTTCTTTTATCAATCCATTTCTATGAAATGATCTAAACACTTAACAAATAATCCTTTTTCACGTTACTCAAACCACGCTAGTTTGTTGTTCTAAGTTTTCGCCCAGCGAAATAGGGTTATAACATTGAAAATCGGCTTGGACTCAAACCAGAGAATCGCCAAGCGCTCGGATCAAACCGGACCATCGCCAAGAGCGCGCCAACCCAATGTTTGGTCTATCTCTAATGGCCGCCGCGAAAACGAAACTATTGAGAGTGACAGGTCTGTATAGTAGTCTGTGCTGTAACATTACGGCGCGTCAAGGCGTGGAATCGGTCTACGATGGGGGACGAAAGACTAAGTGGACTATGTATGCTCAGCGTTCATAAGAAAAGAGTGCAAGAAAACACTATTGAATTCATTGACAACGTGACGAACGAATTTGGACATCAACCAAGACGACTCAAATTTTTATTATGTAACAAATGTTAAACCCTCCCCTTCTTTCATAAGCCAGGGGGGGTGCAAGTGCACCCTCTTGCACCTCCTCCGGGCGCCCATGTTTCTTACCATTATATACTACTAGTAGTGGGCACCCATGATGCCAAAACTTCTGTTGGATCCCAAGAATTCTAATTATACTTCAATCACACACCAGAAAACATTCAGAGGGGATTAGAGTATTATAGTACCTGAATGGAAATTCCCCCTCAATAAATCTATAGACAGACACATGAAGTCGGGAGTTTCTTTGTTAGTCCACAGCTAAAGGAGACTGGTCCCACTGGACCTTGGAACTATTTTGTTACTCACACTGGAAATTATATTATTTAATGTTTCTTACCATTATATACTACTACTAGTGGGCACCCATGAAAAATCATGCAAAAACTTCTGCCTGTTGTATCCCAAGAATTTTAATTATACTGATATCACACTTCAGAAACCATTCAGAAGGGATTAGTGTATTATAGTACCTAGTTGGAAATTCCTCCTCAATAAACCCATAAGCAAAGGCATGAAGTGGGGAGTTTCTTTGTTAGTCCACGCCTAAAAGAGACTAATTCCACTGGCCTCTGGAATTTTTTTGTTACTCACACTGGAAATTATATTTTTTGATAACCTAAGGGGTATAATTGAACCAACCATACATTTTCGTCCATCAGTTTAGAGATCAAAAAGAAACTTGTGTTTTCAAATCTATTTGAATAGCATCATCAACTAACTTTATAAAACATGGACGGGAACCAAATAACCTAATTTTATAAAAAAAATATTTCAAAACGTTCGTTTAAATGACTGTAAAAAGACCAATCTCTAAAAGACTACGGAAATAAAAAAGAACCCTATAAATAAAAGAAAAAACGCAGGAAATAAAGGGAAATCAACCGTTTTGGAAAACAAGTACATAGGCTGCTATTATGGTGTGATTGCGCTGTCTTTATTTTGAAGAAGGATGCTTTTTTAACTTTTACCTGAGGAATCGGTTGATATTTTAACTACTTATGTTATCACTGACTATGTATTACTTTCCCTACAATATATGGTAATGTATAGGGAAAATATTAGAATCGTGACGAAAATCGCAACTCGAGTTTTCGACGGATCTACGCGTTTTGGGACCTACCTCTATAACACATGAAAAAAATCTGATGTGGGCAACACATGACTTTCCTTATATAATGTAATGAATTTACTACTTTTACAGTAAAAAAAATAGGTTTTTCTTATAGTAGATACTAATATTCTTTTCAAGATATTGAATTTTCAACAATTAGTCGTCATTTTCATTGATTTAGCGTCGTTTTAATCCATTTGGCGAGATTTTCGTTAATTTGGCGACATTTCAAAAAGTCGCCAAGTTGGCGATATTCCGCCAAATTCGTCGCCAAAATCTCGCCAAGCGTTATAGACGAAGAAATAGTTATTCTTACAGCAGATAAATGACTATTGGTGTTCAAATACAAAAGTATTACTCAAAGTATCTTTTTTCAAGAATGGAACGAGCTAGATCCACGAGAATGATGTCACCCAATTTATCGCATGGTATTACATATGAAAAGTGAACATGTTTGTCAATAGGAAATTTTTTCTATTTTATATGACTTTTTGATAATTTTTTTGAAAAATGTACAATATCTCGAGAACGGTTCATGGTAGCGTTCTAAAATTTATGTCAATCGTTTTCTAATGAAAAATTACATAAGAAATGTCTATTTGAACTTTATTAGAGGTTTTGATTTTTTGACGATTTTTTCAAAATTTCACTCGAAAATTTAGGGGGGGTTCTGAACATTCGATTGGGTATAAAAACAATAGACTTCCAGTGTTTACGGATTGTGATTTTTGTACCAAATTTCATTCGAATCGGTCCATTCGTTCGTCAGTTATCGTCTCCACAGACTCACTGACACACACACACACACACACAGACATCACTTCAAAAATGTTTGATTCGCGATCATGGATGCTTGAAACGTGCTCTCCCGTCGAAAACTCGAATTCGAATTTTCGACCCCGTCACAATACTTTCCTTATACATTATGTATATAAGGAAAGTAACTAGCTTGACGGCTGTGTATCTGTGCCTGCTTCTGCAATGTATGTATCCACTCTAACTCAAAAACTAATGGACCAAATTTCAAAATTTTTTCAGATAAGTTACTTATGGGTTTTCCTGATGTCGATTAGATTTTGGTACGATTCGGGATAAAAAGACCTGTCCTTATTTTGCGAAATGACCCGCAAAAATTGTATAGACCCACTTTAGCTAAAAAACTAATTGACTTAATTTCCTAAAATTTAGTAGACAAGTAACTTGTGGGTTATACTGGTGCTGATCAGATTTTGGTACGATTCGGGAAAAATCATCTTATTTACGAAATGGCCTGCAAAGATCGTAAAAATTCAAAATAAAAGACTACGTATTTTCAAATGCATCCATGAAAATGCTCGTACGTAATTTTTGGAAGACGAAAATAATAAGATCAACCCCATTACTCTAGGATTAGCAGTTCTCGAGATATTTTGCATTTTTGCTACGCAACGAAATAGAAAATACATCCAGTTACCACATGAAAAAGAAAAATTGAATTAAAAGTGCAAAATTCGGCGTCATTTTAAATAATTATGCCTTCCATTTTGTACAATTAAACCCAATTTAATGAATTATAATAATAGAAATAAAAAGAAAATGAATTTGCATCTGTAGAGAAAGTCATGTGCTGCCTACATCAATTTTTTCATTTCAGATAATTTCAGAGAAAAATAAGACATAGATATGTCTGAAATCTGTGCGTGAATCTTGAAGAAGTGCCTGCAATGGCATTATTGTATAAAATCTATCAAGAAGCACGTCAGTCGGACATACATTGAATTCCTAGTATAATTACGAATGTAAATGTATAGTGTTGCGATCATTTTGAAAGATCTTTATCTAGAAGCATTTGCAGATTAAGATCTGAATAAGTTGAATCGGATCAACAGCATTCTCATTGGTTGAATAGCGCTAAAACTATTTTAAAATAATCATCTCAGTGGCCGACTATTTTCCAAGAAAATGAATTATCTATGCTTATTCAACGTTTATATTCTTCACACACTGCATGAATAATCGGATTCACAGTAAAATTTTATCTCACGATATAGATTCACAGTAAAATTTTATTTCAAGATAGATTCACAGTAAAATTCTATTTCAAGATAGATTCACAGTAAAATTCTATTTCAACATAGGATATTTGCATTCATAGCAATAAATTTCAACGGAATATGGGAGGATCAGTAAAAATCCTATGTGTCCAATCTATGACTTTCCGTCAGGCACACACCTCTTATTTTTACTTTTTCTATAAAACATGGTAATCATCAGTGACGTATTGCTAAACATTTCTGATGTGGGCAGGACATAACTTTCTCTACAGACACAAATTCATTTTCTCTTTATTTCTTTGATAATTCATTAAATTGAGTTTAATTGCACAAAAAACACGCATAATTATATGAAATGACACTGAATTTGCAACTGTAATTCAATTTTCGTTTTTATTTGGAAACTGAAAGTGTTTTCAAAGGCGGCGTAGTAATTAGTTTTTCAGTTAGAGTGGATACGTACATTTCACAGACAGACATACACGCATACAGACGTCAAGCTAAAAATATTTTCTTCGTGTTCGAGAGGCCCCAAAACGTGTAGATCCGTCGAAAAATCGAGTTGTGACTTTCAACGTAATTCCAATACTTTCCCTATCCATTACCCTTTATTGCAGGGAACGTAAAAATACTGTTAAGAAGAACCATAGATATTCCAGTACAGGACCGATTACGTATTGAGGGACTGCCTTTTTTATTACTTTCCTTAGAATACATAAAAATCTGATGTGGGCAACACATGACTTTCCTTATATAATGCAAAGAATTTACTACTTTTACAGTTAAAAAAATGTTATTCTTATAGTAGATACTTATATTCTTTCCAAGATATTGAATTTTCTTCAATTAGTAGTCATTTTCATTGATTTATCGTCATTTTTATCAATTTGGCGAGATTTTTGTTAATTTGGCAACAATTAAAAATGTTGCCAAGTTGGCGAAATTCCGCCAAATTCGTCGCCAAAATCTCGCCAAGCGTTATGGACGGCGAAATAAGTTATCCTTACAGCAGATAAATAACTATTGGCGTTCAATTACAAAAGTATTACTCAACGCATCTTTTTTCATGAATGGAACGAGCTAGATCCACGAGAATGATGTGACTCAATTTATCGCATGGTATTACATATGAAATGTGAACATGTTTCTCAAAAGGAATTTTTTTTTTATTTTATATAACTTTTTGATAACTTTTTTGAAAAATGTGCAATATCTCGAGAACGGTTCATGTTAGCGTTCTAAAATTTATGTCAATCGCTTTCTAATGAAGAATTACATAAGAAATGTCTATTTGCGTCACTTTATTAGCGGTTTTGATTTTTTGACGATTTTTTCAAAATTTCACTCGAAAATTTAGGAGGGTTCTGAACATTCGATTGCGTATAAAAACAATAGGCTTCCAGTGTTTACGAATTGTGATTTTTGTACCAAATTTCGTTCGAATCGATCCATTCGTTCGTCAGTTATCGTCTCCACAGACTCACTGACACACACACACATACTTTCACACACACACACACACACACACACAGACATCACTTCAAAAATGTTCGATTCGTGATCAGGGATGCTTGAAAGGTGCTCTCCCGTCGAAAACTCGAATTCGAATTTTCGACCCCGTCACAATACTTTCCTTATACATTATGTATATAAGGAAAGTAATAATGTATAGATAAAATATTGGAATCGTTTTGAAAATCGCAACTCGAATTTTCGACGGATCTACACATTTCGAGCACTCAAGAGCCTGAAAAATAAGCGTAACGTCTGTGTGTGTATGTGTATATGTGTGTGTGTGTGTTACTGTCGGTGTGTCTGTGCAATAAATGTATCCACTCTAGCTGAAAATTCAAGACCGAATTTCACAAAATTTGGTAGATAGATCACTTGTTCGTTATCCTGATACTGATTAGATTTTCGTACGTTTGGGGAAAATGAACCTACCTTTTCTTGCGAAGCAGTCCGCAAAAAAGCATGTATCCACTCTAGCTGAAATACTAATTGACCCAATTTCACAAAATTCGTTAAATAAATCATCTGTGGGAATTTTAAAATTATTTTCATATATAAAAATAAACACGTTTTGAGTCACAATTCAAGGTTTTAATTGCCTTAGACTTCCGTAATTTAATTAATGAATAATGATCGTTTTACAGCAGAAGGTAAGTAAATGAAGTAAAAGCTAACCACTATTTATAATTAATTATTTGAGTATAGAACTTGGAGAGTGAAAAAAATGAATCAAGATGGCAATAACAAATAACTTTTACTTAATATTTAGGTAGTCCCCTCTCCTTGGTCTATATACTCCATCCGAAGTACAATTCGGAAAGAAGCTACCCTTTTTTTTGGCCAAATCACCCGTAAAAATTATCAAAATCTAAAATACGCGCTCAAATGTAACAATTAAATGCTTCATTTTTATACGTAACTAGCAGCATACACGTTCTTCGTACGGAATATATAATATAAAGAAACTTATAATTCGCAATCATGTGCAAATTCTGTTAAGATATTAAATTTATTGCTCCTAAAGAGAAGTTTAAGAATATCTGTTCTCACTATGCAAAATTATCTTCATGGGCAGATCTGAAGAATAAAACATCCTGGCCCCTTTTGTAAGCAAATTTACAAAAAAAAAGGAATTGTATCAATATATGCAACCCCGTACTACTTATATTGTCGCAGATTAGAAAATATGCCAGTGTGCTAGTAGAAGATTCCCCGTATTACAATATGAGTCTCAAAAATATTTGCCAAAATAAAAGAGATGACGTAATAAATTGGAAATATCAATAATCCCCGTAATCTTTACACCAGAAGGCGTAATTGATTCCAATATATGCCAATATATAACAAAATATATGCCAATATACCTGTACAACTTATATTCTCATAGATTAGAAGATATAATGCATTTGTAGAAGATTACTCGTACAAAGTACTATATCTGAGTTTCAACAATTTTCAACAAAAAAACAATGGCATAATAACTTGAAAATATCAATAATAATCCCTGAATCAACAGTCCCCGAAAATATCAATAATAATAATGTTTAAACCTGGGGACCGTAATTGATATTATCCAGTCAAAAATGCAATGCCAATGAAATTTATTTTATATACATATCTTTATTATTCAAATCGGAAAAGATTTAATATAAAATCGTATGCGGCATATCACATTGGATCCGTTGCTAAGCGACATGATATCATTTGCTTCAAATAAATTGATGGAAATCATATCGTCTGAATAATGCGATCTCCATGGAAGGTTTGGCGACATTTTAGTCAATTTAGCGATAACTTAAAAATTCGCCAAATTTATCGCCAATGGGACTGTAGAACAGATAGACCCGTTTTGCGACAAATTGACGAAACATCATCACAATACTATCCCCTAACTAAATACAGTTATTTTCATTTATTAAGCGCGATTTTATCAATTCCAGGATATTTTTATAGACTCACAAATACTTTTATCAATTTCGTGATATTAAAAAAATTCGTTAAATGTGTTACTAAGTAGGATGGATGGATTGATCGACAAATGCTACCGAAACATCATTTCAGTACTCTATTCTAAAAAGCAAATCATTGATTTGCGCCAATTTTATAAATTTGGAAACATTTCCGCTTATTTGGTAAAGTTTAAGAGAAGTTACCAAGTTATTTAGAGATATTCCGCTAAATTCGAAGCTCTGAATTTGCAGATCTAAAGAATAAAATATCCTGATCCCGTTTCTATATACTAAATGAAAACACTAAAATTGTATTATAAGATACACTCGTTCTAATCTTTTTCTGCTCAACAATCGGCTAAATGAATTTATTGGGTAAACACAATATATGAGTTTATAGCTAAACACAATATATGAGCTGGAAACCACTTTGCTAAAATAAATGAAAGTCATGTACGCGGTCGGCAATTTATATAATTAAAAGAACAATCAAACCGTTCATTTAAAAATATATTTTTACATCCATTTATTTATTTTATTCAAATAGAAAAAATAATAATAAATATTAACAACACATTTAATTTCATTCCGTTGCCGAGCAACATGATATAAGATAGAATCTTCCTCATAAAATGCAAAATTTAATAGCCATTTTTATTTCTTTATACTTTTCATTTTTCAGTAAATGCTTGTATAATATAAACCAAGGAGATAGATTTCCCATTTAAATCATGTTTCAAACAATTGATGTTTTCAGAAAGTGACTAATTAGTGCAAAAAATCTCCCCCCAAACTCTGAGATACAGTTTTAATTCACTTTCAAACGATTTTCAAGCTTTTCGTTTGGATAAACCACGGAGTTAGAGAGGAGAACTCCTAAGAAAAAGTTTCGTTTTTCATTAATATCTCGACAACCCCTGGTCTTAGATACTCAAAACTTGGGCTAAATTTATGGGGGGCTATTTAAAGGCTATCCACAAAATTTCATCAAATTCGATTTAGCCGTTCTCCCGTGATGATGAGACAAACGAAAATATCGTTTTTTACTAATATCTCGAGAACCACTGATTGTAGAAACTCCATATATGGACTAAATTTTAAGTGGGACTATTTCCAGGCTACCCACAAAATTTCATGAAATTCGGTTCAGCCGTTCTCTCGTGATGATGGGACAAACAGACAGACAGACAGACAGACAGACAAACAGACAGATTTTCATTTTTATTTATATAGACTAGCAGCATACCCGTTCTTCGTACGGAGTATATAATATAAAGAAACTTGAAATTCATAATCATGCCCAAATTCTTATAGTATACTAAATGACATGTTTAATCAAAATATTCTGTTAAAATATTTAATATAATGCTCCTAAAAAGAAGTTTAAGAATCTCTGTTCTCGCTATATAAAATTATCTTCATGGACATATCTGAAGAATGAAACATCTTGGACCCCTTATGTAAGCAAATATAAAAAAAAAATATGGAATTGAATCAATATATGCAAAATAAAAGCGTTAAAATTGTATGGGACCCGTACTAATTATATACGCGAATATTAGAAAATATAACCTGTATTAGTAGATTACATGTATAAATTGAAAATACCAATAAACCCGTAATCTTTAAATCTGAAGACAGTCAGTTATTCCAATATATGTCAAAATTAAAGTGCTAAAATTATATGGGAAGATATACACGTACTACTTATAATGTCCGATTATTAGTAGAAGATTACCCGTTTTGCAATATGAGTCTCAAATGTTTTTTGGTAAAATACAACACACGACGTAATAAATTGAATAGATAATTAATCCCCGTAATCTTCATACCAGAAGACTGTACTTGATTCCAATATATATGCCAATATATGTCAAAATATATGCCAATATACCTGTACTACTTATATTCTCGTAGGTTAGAAGATATACCCGTGCATTCCTAGAAGATTACTCGTACAACGTACAATATGCGTGTGTCAGCAATTTTTGCCGCAATAAAACAATGGCGTAATAACTTAAAAATATCAATAATCACTGAATCAATAATTCCGGAAAATATCAATAATAATAATGTTTAAACCTGAAGAGTATAATTGATATTATCCAGTCCAAAATGAAATGGCAATGAAATTTATTTTATATACATATCTTCATTATTCAAATCGGAAAGGATTTAATAAAAATCGTCTGCCGCATAAACACATTGGATTTAAATCCGTTGCTAAGCGACATGATATCATTTGCTTCAAATAAATTGTCTGATCAAAAATATCGTCTAAATAGTTATATTTCTATGGAACATTTGGCGACAGTTTCGTCAAATTAGCGACATTTTAAAAAAATATTTTTCGCCAAGTGGGACTGTAGAACTGACAGTTCCACTTTGCGACAAATTGACGAAATATCATCACAATACTATCCCCTAACAAAAAACAATTAATATCATTTATGTAGCGCAATTTTATCAATTTCAAGATATTTTTATAGATTTGAAAACATTTTTATCAATTTGGTGACATTTTAAAAATTCGCTAAATGTATTACTAAGTAGGATGGTTGGTCTGACAGATAAATGCTAACCAAACATCATTTCAGTACTCTCTTCTAACAAAAAAAAAAATTTCATTGATATGTAGAAGACCCAAGCCACACGACCAACCCGAAGGTTTATGGCAGCTGTTTGTGTGTCGTTTATATCAATTTGGCGACATTTCCGTCAATTTGGCAAAGTTTAAGAAAAGTTGTCAAATTAGCGATATCCCTCCAAATTCGTAGCTTTGAATTTGCAGATCTGAATGAAACATTCTTATCCCGTTTCAATATACTAAATGAAAACACTACAATTGTATTAGAAGATATACCCGCTCTACTCTTTTTCTGTTTCAACAATCGGCTATATGAATTTATTGGCTAAACACAATATATGAGTTTAGTAGCTAAATACGATATAAGCTTGATAACTCTTTGCCAAAATAAATGAAATTGATGTACGCAGTCAGCAATTTATATAATTAAAAGAAAAATCAAACCTTCCATTCATAAGATATACTTTTATATCCATTTATCCATTTATTTATTATTTAAACCGAAAAAAAATAATAAAAACATTAACAAACACATTTAATTTAATTGCGATGCCGAGCAACATGATATATCCTCCTAAAATGTTAAAATTTATTAACCACTAACAGCACACCCGTTATTCGTACGGAGTGTATAATTTAAAGAAACTTAAAGTTCGCAATCATGTGCAAATTCTGTTAAAATATTAAATTTATTGCTCCTAAAGAGAAGTTTAAGAACATATGTTCTCACTATGCAAAATTATCTTCACGATCAGATCTGAAGAATAAAACATCCTGCCCCCTTTTGTAAGCAAATTTACAGAAGAAAAAATAGGAATTGAATGAATATATGCAACCCCGTACTAATTATATTGTCGCAGATCAGAAAATATGCCAATGTGTTAGTAGAAGATTAACCGTTATTTGCCAAAATAAAAGAGATGACGTAATAAATTGAAAACATCAATAATATCCGTACTCTTTATACCAGAAGGTCGTAATTGATTCCAATATATGCCAATATATATCAAAACATATGTCAATATACCTGTACTACTTATATTCTCGTAGATTAAAAGATATACACGTGTATTTGTAGAAGATTCGTACAACATACAATATATGAGTTTAAACAATTTTTGTCATAATAAAATAATTGCATAATAACTTGAAAATATCAATAATCCTTGAATCAATAATCCCCGAAAATATAAATAATAATAATTTTTAAACCTGAAGACCGTAATTGATATTATCCAGTCAAAAATGCTATAAGAAAAATCAAATCGTTCTTTTCTAAAATATATTTTTATATCCATTTATTTATTATTCAAATCGAAAAAATAATTATTAAAATTAACAGACAGATTCAATTTAATTGCGTTTCTGAGTAACATGATGTAAGATAGAATCTTATAACATGTTAAATATGTCATGTCTTATAACATAAACTGCGAAATTAAATAACGATTTTGATTTCTCTATACTTCTCATTGTTCCGGAAAAGCTTGTTTTAAATAAACCATGAACCATGGAGATAGATTTCCCCTTTAAATCATGTTTCAAACAATTCATGTTTTCAGAAAGTGACTAATTAACGCAAAAAATCTCCCATCAAACTCAGAGATTAAATTTTAATTCACTTTCAAACGATTTTCAAGCTTTTCGTTTGGATAAACCACGGAGTTAGGGAGTAGAACTCCTAGGAAAAAGTTCCGTTTTTCATTAATATCTCGACAACCCCAGGTCTTAGAAACTCGAAACTTGGACAAAATTTATGGGGGGATATTTCAAGGCTATTCACCAAATTTCATTAAATTCGGTTCAGCCGTTTTTCTGTGACGATGAGACAAACGAAAATTTCGTTTTTTACTAATATCTCGAGAACCACTGGTCGTAGAAACTCAAAACACGGATATAATTTTAAGTGGGGCTATTTCTGGGCTACCCACAAAATTTCATCAAATTCGGTTCAGCCGTTCTCCCGTGATGGTGTGACAAACAGACAGACAGACAGACAGACAGACAGACAGACAGACAGATTTTCATTTTTATTTATATAGACTAGCAGCATACCCGTTCTTCGTACGGAGTATATAATATAAAGAAACATGAAATTCATAATCATGCCCAAATTCTTATAGTATACTAAATGACATGTTTAATCAAAATATTCTGTTAAAATATTTAATATAATGCTCCTAAAAAGAAGTTTAAGAATCTCTGTTCTCGCTATATAAAATTATCTTCATGGACATATCTGAAGAATAAAACATCTTGACCCCTTATGTAAGCAAATATAAAAAAAAATATGGAATTGAATCAATATATGCAAAATAAAAGCGTTAAGATTGTATGGGGCCCGTACTAATTATATACGCGAATATTAGAAAATATAACCTGTATTAGTAGATTACATGTATAAATTGAAAATACCAATAAACCCGTAATCTTTAAATCTGAAGACAGTCATTTATTCCAATATATGTCAAAATTAAAGTTCTAAAATTATATGGGAAGATATACACGTACTACTTATAATGTCCGATTATTAGTAGAAGATTACCCATTTTGCAATATGAGTCACAAATGTTTTTTGGTAAAATACAGCAGACGACGTAATAAATTGAATATATAATTAATCCCCTTGATCTTCATACCAGAAGACTGTACTTGATTCCAATATATATGTCAATATATGTCAAAATATATGCCAATATACCTGTACTACTTATATTCTCGTAGGTTAGAAGATATACCCGTGCATTCCTAGAAGATTACTCGTACAACGTACAATATGCGTGTGTCAGCAATTTTTGCCGCAATAAAACAATGGCGTAATAACTTAAAAATATCAATAATCCCTGAATCAATAATTCTGGAAAATATCAATAATAATAATGTTTAAACCTGAAGAGTATAATTGATATTATCCAGTCCAAAATGAAATGGCAATTAAATTTATTTTATATACATATCTTCATTATTCAAATCGGAAAGGATTTAATAAAAATCGTCTGCCGCATAAACACATTGGATTTAAATCCGTTGCTAAGCGACATGATATCATTTGCCTCAAATAAATTGGTAGAAAAAATATCGTCTAAATAGTTATATTTCTATGGAACATTTGGCGACAGTTTCGTCAAATTAGCGACATTTTAAAAAATCGCCAAATTTATCGCCAAGTGGGACTGTAGAATTGACAGTTCCACTTTGCGACAAATTGACGAAATATCATCACAATACTATCCCCTAACAAAAAACAATTAATATCATTTATGTAGCGCAATTTTATCAATTTCAAGATATTTTTATAGATTTGAAAACATTTTTATCAATTTGGTGACAATTTAAAAATTCGCTAAATGTATTACTAAGTAGGATGGTTGGTCTGACAGAGAAATGCTAACCAAACATCATTTCAGTACTCTCTTCTAACAAAACAAAAAAAAATTTCATTGATATGTAGAAGACCCAAGCCACACGACCAACCCAAAGGTTTATGGCAGCTGTTTGTGTGTCGTTTATATCAATTTGGCGACATTTCCGTCAATTTGGCAAAGTTTAAGAAAAGTTGTCAAATTAGCGATATCCCTCCAAATTCGTAGCTTTGAATTTGCAGATCTGAATGAAACATTCTTATCCCGTTTCAATATACTAAATGAAAACACTACAATTGTATTAGAAGATATACCCGCTCTACTCTTTTTCTGTTTCAACAATCGGCTATATGAATTTATTGGCTAAACACAATATATGAGTTTAGTAGCTAAATACGATATAAGCTTGATAACTCTTTGCCAAAATAAATGAAATTGATGTACGCAGTCAGCAATTTATATAATTAAAAGAAAAATCAAACCTTCCATTCATAAGATATACTTTTATATCCATTTATCCATTTATTTATTATTTAAACCGAAAAAAAATAATAAAAACATTAACAAACACATTTAATTTAATTGCGATGCCGAGCAACATGATATATCCTCCTAAAATGTTAAAATTTATTAACCACTAACAGCACACCCGTTATTCGTACGGAGTGTATAATTTAAAGAAACTTAAAGTTCGCAATCATGTGCAAATTCTGTTAAAATATTAAATTTATTGCTCCTAAAGAGAAGTTTAAGAACATATGTTCTCACTATGCAAAATTATCTTCACGATCAGATCTGAAGAATAAAACATCCTGCCCCCTTTTGTAAGCAAATTTACAGAAGAAAAAATAGGAATTGAATGAATATATGCAACCCCGTACTAATTATATTGTCGCAGATCAGAAAATATGCCAATGTGTTAGTAGAAGATTAACCGTTATTTGCCAAAATAAAAGAGATGACGTAATAAATTGAAAACATCAATAATATCCGTACTCTTTATACCAGAAGGTCGTAATTGATTCCAATATATGCCAATATATATCAAAACATATGTCAATATACCTGTACTACTTATATTCTCGTAGATTAAAAGATATACACGTGTATTTGTAGAAGATTCGTACAACATACAATATATGAGTTTAAACAATTTTTGTCATAATAAAATAATTGCATAATAACTTGAAAATATCAATAATCCTTGAATCAATAATCCCCGAAAATATAAATAATAATAATTTTTAAACCTGAAGACCGTAATTGATATTATCCAGTCAAAAATGCTATAAGAAAAATCAAATCGTTCTTTTCTAAAATATATTTTTATATCCATTTATTTATTATTCAAATCGAAAAAATAATTATTAAAATTAACAGACAGATTCAATTTAATTGCGTTTCTGAGTAACATGATGTAAGATAGAATCTTATAACATGTTAAATATGTCATGTCTTATAACATAAACTGCGAAATTAAATAACGATTTTGATTTCTCTATACTTCTCATTGTTCCGGAAAAGCTTGTTTTAAATAAACCATGAACCATGGAGATAGATTTCCCCTTTAAATCATGTTTCAAACAATTCATGTTTTCAGAAAGTGACTAATTAACGCAAAAAATCTCCCATCAAACTCAGAGATTAAATTTTAATTCACTTTCAAACGATTTTCAAGCTTTTCGTTTGGATAAACCACGGAGTTAGGGAGTAGAACTCCTAGGAAAAAGTTCCGTTTTTCATTAATATCTCGACAACCCCAGGTCTTAGAAACTCGAAACTTGGACAAAATTTATGGGGGGATATTTCAAGGCTATTCACCAAATTTCATTAAATTCGGTTCAGCCGTTTTTCCGTGATGATGAGACAAACGAAAATTTCGTTTTTTACTAATATCTCGAGAACCACTGGTCGTAGAAACTCAAAACAGGGATATAATTTTAAGTGGGGCTATTTCTGGGCTACCCACAAAATTTCATCAAATTCGGTTCAGTCGTTCTCCCGTGATGGTGTGACAAACAGACAGACAGACAGACAGACAGACAGACAGACAGACAGACAGATTTTCATTTTTATTTATATAGATTGTCAATCAAATGCTTGTTTCATACGTTAAGAATAAGACCCACACCATAACTTTACGACTAACCATTTTCGAGATATTTTAGTTTTTACTTTCCTTATATACATAATGTATAAGGAAAGTATTGTGACGGGGTCGAAAATTCGAAATCGAGTTTTTGACGGGAGAGCACGTTTCAAGCATCCCTGATCACGAATCAAACATTTTTGAATTGATGTCTGTGTGTGTGTGAAAGTATGTGTGTGTGTGTGAAAGTATGTGTGTGTGTGTGTGTGTCAGTGAGTCTGTGGAGACGATAACTGACGAACGATTAGACCGATTCGAACCAAATTTGGTACAAAAATCACAATCCGTAAACACTGGAAGCCTATTGTTTTTAAATGCAATCGAATGTTCAGAACCCCCCTGAATTTTCGAATAAAATTTTGAAAAAATCGTCAAAAAATCAAAACCAGTAGTAAAGTTACGCAAATAGACATTTCTTATGTAATTTTTCATTTGAAAACGATTGACATAAATTTTAGAACGCTAACATGAACTGTTCTCGAGATATAGCACATTTTTCAAAAAAATTATTAAAAAGTCATATAAAATGAAAAAAAATATTTCCTATTGAGAAACATGTTCACTTTTCATATGTAATACCATGCGATAAATTGGGTGACATCATTCTCGTAGATCTAGCTCGTTCCATTCATGAAAAAAGATACTTTGAGTAATACTTCTGTATTTGAACGCCAATAGTTATTTTTCTGTTGTAAGAACAACTTATTTCTTCGTCCATAACGCTTGGCGAAATTTTGGCGACAAATTTGGCGGAATGTCGCCAACTTGGCGACTTTTTGAAATGTTGCCAAATTAACGAAAATCTCGCCAAATGGATAAAAATGACGCTAAATCAATGAAACTGACGACTATTTGTCGAAAATTCAATATCTTGGAAAGAATATTAGTATCTACTGTAAGAAAAACCTATTGTTTTTACTGTAAAAGTAGTAAATTCATTACATTATATAAGGAAAGTCATGTGTTGCCCACATCAGATTTTTTTGTATTTTTGACACGTTGCCTTTTAAAACGCACCCAGTTGCCGAATAAAAACGAAAATTGAATTTAAACTGTAAATTCAATGTAATTCATTATTTTGTGCTACTAAACTCGATTTAATGAATTATAAAGAAACAACAACAACAAAAAAAAAAAAAAGAGAGAAAATGAATTTGAGTCTGTAGAGAAAGTGATGTGTTGCCCACATCAGATTTTTTATTTTTTAATTCACAACAGAACGGAACGATGAGACTTCAATCAAGTTGGGACATACAAATTTGGATTCCATAATTCTAATAGTGGGCCGTGTAGTTTAATAAACAGCAAACTTGTCACATATTCGAGAAGGAAACAGTATCTTTTAACAATCAATATTAAATTTATACTGTTGAAGTCACACTCTCATTCAGAACTGCGAATTATAAATTTTGGAACAAGATTTCAAATGTTCCAAATCTATGACGGCAGGCCACGACCACTATTAGCTAAATAATCCCAGATGCCATTCAAACATTTTTTACAACATTTCTTTGTTTTTATCGAATTGAATTTACAATAATTAACTAATACAGAGGTAAAATCGTCTGAAAATATTTCAATCTTAAACACAGAAACCATTTTCCCCACTGGTTATTTATAAAAATCATTCAGATTTATTTAAATGGATTACTGCCTGAATAATTAAATTGGAAATAAAATGACATTTTATGATTAAAAAACAAACATTAAAACAACATTCCTAGGACACGAATCACCTATTTCAGTGACAGCAATGTGTGTATGCAAATTCAACGTAGATTTATCTAATCTAGCTCAAATTCTTTCCCTTGTGATTTCACGAAATTTAGCAACCTACGCGTTACCATATAACTCACTGATTAGATAGATATCCGCGTAGTTCTGAATAATAGAGGTGATCTTTTTTGCGAAATGATTTTAGGAAAGTTGTTTCTAGTTAAAGTTTTACTTTCCTCTGGTGGAGAACTAGAGAAAAATACATATGTTGAATTGGGATTTCTTTTCTTGATATGCGTTTAGCAGCAAATTAACCCATTTTTAGTCAACATTTTACTCTTTGAGAAAACTAGTTGTCATTGTATACCCAATATATATATATATATATTGGGATTGGGGGGGCTAGGAATCGACCATATGTTACTTGTGGCCATTTAAAGTTAAAAAAAAATTAAAGAGTCTGTAAAATTTCCTTTTTTTTTATTAAAAAGCATAAAAAAGACAAATGTTTTAAAAGTTCTTATACTAGTCATAATAGAAGCGACCAATATATATAAGAAAGTCTGTTTGTTTGTCTGTCTGTCTCTTTGTATGTTCTAAGTACAACAGTTTTTGACGTCCCCCCCCCCCCCCCCCAAATTTGATATGATTATTTTTTACTTTACCCCGCCCATCTATCTAAGAACAAGAGTTATTGAAATATTAACAAGAGAGATCAATCATGCATTACTATGATTACATTGATTATGAAACTCTTTCCAACTGCAATGCAATTTTATTAAAATATCTCTAAAATGCGATACATTCAGCGGTGATATTTTTAAAATTATCACAATACTACAATAATTTATTTTACTTAAAAACTTAAAACCATGAAGGTAAAAGTACTTTCTAACTCCATGCTTAAAACTTCATCGAAAAAGACAATACTATAGAATCGTCTACTTCTCTATGTAAAATCAATGAATGTTTTTATTCATATCAGCTATATTGCAGACTCCAGAGCTAACATAATTTTGCTTTAAAGAAATTCAGCAATTCTTATACAATTCGTCTTACAATCCCTTGTTTGCATTTTACATTCATTAAAGTAAGGAAGGCTTCGTTGTAAAAATAATCAAAATTTGATGATCATTTAAACTCAAATATATTGTAATTGCGTTGTTTCAGTATGTAGATGCAAAGAATTTAAGCAAAAATAAAGCGGTTTTAGGACGGATGCAACACTAAATATAAATTATAAAGAACTTTAAAAATCACGATTTTGACACAAGATGGATGCTATATTTTATTTCGAAGTAGGTCGCGTGATCTCTTCATATAATATGGGTACAATTATTATTTTAATTTTTATTTAAAAAACTATCGAACATATTTTGCTGAAATTTTTTTTTTATATATTTTATGGCATAATTTGAATATTTCCTAAAATTTTCGAAGAAATTTGTGAATTTTAAATTTGCTTTTAGGTCCCATAGGGTTCAATGTATTTCCTTTTTTTAACACGGGTTCAATTCAAAACTAATTGGGTGATATTATTCATATACATTCTCATATGTCCCACAAACCGTCTCAACAACACGTGCAGTTATCGTGCGAACAAACAGACAGAATGTACAAAGTCATACACTTTTCAAGTATGTTGTAAAGTGTTAATAAAAACCATAAAGTTAAATCTTTACAGATAGCATTTTGCAGACGATTATTGTCCTAAAATTAATTTAAAAAGGATTGTATTATGTTGCTTAGAAACGGAATAAAATCCTATGTGTTTATTTAACAGACGTTTTCACTTTCCCTATATACATAGTATAATGTATAGGGAAAGTATTGTGACGGGGTCCAAAATTCGAATTCGAGTTTTTGATGGAAGCTTTAGGATATATCGTTAGGATATCTAACAGAATTATACGTATAGATATCCTCCTCCCGGTCACCCAACCTGCTGCTCATACCTTCGGGTGAGTCGGGTAACTTGGATCTTCAACGTATAGATATATCCTAGAATAGATGGAGTCTTCCTATCTTTTACAATACCAGAAATCCGGAGGTAATTCATCTCACTCTGAACTCTCACTTTGACCTCATGGTTTTAACGAGTAAGTGTCAAATATCTTCTATAATTGGCTACTTCTCTTGACATTCTGCTCGTCCACTCTGTTAATCATTTTATGTCCATACCTTCTTTTCGTACGTTAGTGCAATTTGAACGTCGACCACTCGTTCGGATCATAAGCGCCGATGACCTTTCTTAATTACTTCACGGAAATAGGCATCAACCGAAAATAACTGTTTAGGCCCAACCAACCTAAGAAACATCTTTGGATTGTGTAATCCATCTATTATACAGGATATATACGAATTCACAACGAAAGGCAAAATAAATATAGGAGGCAGTGATAAATGTTTATAGGAGAATCCGCAATTTTTATGAGCAGCCATGTATGAGTACAGTTTTGGAATCACTTAGAAATGTCCCAATCCAAACAATCTTGTTATTTAAGCATTTGAAAAAACCTTGAAATTTAGTGGAATTACTTCCTCTACGAACCTCGCAGCTCAGAGAAAATCATTTATCTATGTTTAGTCAGCGTTCCCTCATGGATTATTGCTTCAAGGATTGCGTTGCTAGTTAAATGTTATTTCAGTGGGGACGCTTTATATTCACAACGGTGATTTCTGATTAAATACGAATGCACCAAAATTAACCTTGTTCATTCATGTTCTGATGCTATTGTATAAATAAATAATTCTTTGACAGGAAAGAACGTTTCTGGACCCATTGAACACCTACCTTTTTGAACACTTTCGGGAAGATGTCTGTTTGTATATGTACCGGTATTTAAGTCTGTCAAAGGCAGAGACTCTAACGGTCATAAAAAAATTAACGGCAACTTTTTTGTTTAATATGTGTCATTTTGTTCAATAATGTATGGTGTTTATCGTCGAAATAAGTTGCCTCAATGGAGAACTGACTCAGCTAGGTTCGGCCTCGTGGTCGAGTTTCAGATTTTCATGTTCCAGATAGGGGCTTTGGGAGGATTTTGAAAGATTTTACCCCTCCCCCTTTTCATATTGTCTACTACCAAAGAAAATTCGAAACTCTAACTCCGATGGGTTCGGCCCATTTAGTTCGATACTATAAGTGTACATATATTCCGCCTGGATCACTGGGGATTGCTTGATGGTCTTGAAATACCTAAAATTGTAAAACATAACCTCCGTCTGGGAATGGGGGGGGGGGGGGGAGTGAACATTCGACTACGTTAGGCGCTATCCGATGGTTGATACTATACATGTGCAAAGATACAGCATTCTGGGTCATCAGGGGGCTTCTGGAGGGTTTGAGAGGACTTCGAGACCCAGCATTTTCTCCGTCACTCGGGGGGGGGGGGGGGGGGGACAAATAAAAAATCCCGCTCCTTTGGGTTCTATACCATATAGTTACTACTAACTAGATTCAGCTTTATGGTCACCTGGGTTGGAGGGGTTCTGGAGGATCTGTAAAGACAAAAATATGTTTGACACGTTAGACAATTATATATAGTCACGTATCTACGGATTCTACATTTTTAGACGCATATGCCCTAAGCAAAAACATGAGCCTCCTCCCAACACATTCCCCCACCAATATACAGAGGTTATAAAACAAACTGTAATCTGTTATAAACAAATTGAAATCGAATTTTATTTGATTTTTTTTTCGCAAGACATACTGTTCGATATAGAAAAGTTCAAATTTCTCACTTATCTTCCAAAATAGTTTATGACATCTCCAAAACAATGGTGACCATTCGTATCGGGTTTAAAACTATACTTACGAAGAAAGAGTGCGCTTATTTTATAATAATGAATATATTTAATCTTGAGAATGGTTCATGATATCTCCGAAACAATGTTGAGCATTTATGTCAGAATTAAAAGTATTGTCGAAGAGAGCGATTATATATTAAATATATTAAATTTTTATGCATTTTTTAGTTTTATATTGTTGTTGTTGAGACCCAGACCGTCCAACCTATCAGAAAGGTGTAAGGTAACTGTTTGGATGGCCGGGAAGAGCCACTCAATTTAGACCGGAACCCAGTGGGGGAGGCATCCACAGGGACCGTACCCTCCTTCCCCTACCACCAACCTCTTGGAAGCACTTACGGACCCACATGTTTAACGTGATCGTACTCCGTGTGAACACGGCGGCAGTTTTGGCAGCGGAGGGAATCGAACCCGGGCCTACCGAGTGCAATTACCGTTTGCAGACCATGGTTTAAAAACTGTACTTCATGGTTTAAAAACTTACTCCATGGTTTAAAAACTTACTCCATGGTTTAAAAACTTACTCCGTGGTTTAGAAACTGTATTCATAGAGTTCCTTTACCTCCATGATTATATCTCAAATACTTATTGATAATTTTGATCAAACTTTTGCTCAGCAATGAAAATATAATGACTTAAATAGTTAGTTATTTAATTATAATCATTTTATGGGCAAGATTTTGTCATAATTACTGCAATAATTTTTTCGTTACAAATTATACATAATTTGATCTGAAGTTATTTTAATTTAACTAAGTATAAAGTATATAGTTTATGTTTCATTAGAGCAGTGGTTCTCAATCTTTTTGAAGTTGGGGAACACTAAACTCTGACATTTTTTGCGCGGAACACTTACAATACAACATGAGCTTCTAAGCAGCAAAATATGTTACATTGTATTGATTTTCCTTTTGCAACAATTTTTAATTGTGTATTTGATTTTTTCGCGGAACACTTGAAAATGGGTTCACGGAACACCAGTGTTTCGCGAACCACGGTTTGAGAACCACGGCATTAGAGGGCTGCATAATATGTAATTAAACCGCATGTGTATGGGAATATTTTGAGAACAAGAATTATACCTTCTGTTAAGTATCAACAGATAAGTTTATAAATATTAAATAAATAATCAAATAAGGGGGCATAGAAATATTTGAGAAAACCTAAAAAAGTAGTTCTATGATTGAGTGCTTCTTCATCTTGATAACTTTCACTCGACATATATAGTTAACTATAAAAGATAGATATAAATAGCAAACGACAAAAATGCGTACTAGAAAACTTAGTATTAAAATCTATATATATTAGTAAAAAAAGCTCTTATAGTTTTCAAGTAAACTTCTTGTCAAGCTTAAGAAGATTGAATATTTTCCGTTTTCAAGTCTGTAATGTTTATATCTCAAAAGCTAAAAGAGTAAGCTCTGAACCTGAACAATAAGCAAGAATCTATACCTATTTGACAGCTCTAAGTGTATATAATTAATTGGATTTTGGACCGAGATCTAAAAAACGCAGCTGTCTGAACGAGATACTTTTTTTTTTCATTTTTCATACTTTCACTCGAAATATCTTTGAAACTACAAAATATAGATATAAACGCGGAGATATTTTATTTTAATTTAGCTTCTATTTATGTGACAGCATTTGGATATATTTATATTGGGCAAATAAAAAACTTGCCCTCCCTAAAGTTTCATTCGCCCCCCCCCCCCCCTCTCCCGGCCAAGAAGTCTTAAAAGCCTGCCTGCTGATAGTTAAAGTACAGTGTCTAGAAGTCTATTCTAGGCACTGTAGCCTATGAACTCCCTCCACTTCCATCCAAATGGAAATGTGTGGAAGACCCAGACCACACGACTGACCCAAGGGTTTTCAGTAGCCGTTTAAGTGGCCGGAAATGGAAATGTGTAACGTTGCTCTATAATCCACAAGCAATAATAGAAGATAATTTTACACACACATTATATAAATTGTCCTAATTTTATCCAAATATACCAGTTAGAAGTTTATCAGTTCACTTATATTTTTCAAAGTGTGTTTATGTGTGCTCGCATATACGAGAGAATATACTGTATACTTTTTATCATTCATCGTACATTGTATATTATCTAAAGCAGCGGTTCTAAACTAGTGGTACACGTACCACTAGTGGTAAGCAAATCCTTATTTTCAATAACATTTATTTTCCATGTTAGAATGCACGGTTGTCTCAATTCTGAGTGGTAAGAAAATGAAATATAAAGAAACTAATTTCTGTTAAACAAGTACAAGTATTACATAAAACATTAATCATGTTGTTAATCATAATCAATAACCATCTTATTTATTAATCATATTGTTAATCGCATTTGTTAATATTTTTAATTTTTTATTCAATTTTTCTTTTATTAGAAACCAAATAAAAATGTGTGACAACTCAATTAAGTGTATCTAAACATCCTATTGTCATTCTTATATATATCACTTCTATTATTCCTTGAAATTCTGTTAATGTCCAAATACAATTCTTCTATGAGCACCCCTCGGTTTTATTTTTGGTCGCATATAACCAAGAATGTTGTGATAGCTAAAAATTACTTTTTACTTTTTAGTGTATTTTACTAAAATAGCATATTTTTTATAATATTTCATCCACAATTATGTTAAATTTTGCCACATGCTGCCATATTAAGAGAAAATATAAAATTTCGAAGTTTTCGCTCAAATTAAAAAAAAAAAAGTGTATCGAGTTATAGATTATTCGTTCACAAAGCTAGATAAAGTTTCGTGAAATCCATTAATATTTGTGGCAGCTATCCTGTACACAAGATATCGAGCACAGATAGACAGACGGACATCACTCTAAAAATAATCAAAACGTGTTCAGGAGGCCCTAAAACATATATTGGTATCAAAATCTAGAAATAGAAAATTTTCATGAAAACAATACTTTCTCTATACTACATTCTACAGAGGAAGTAAAAATTACACAAAATATTTGACAGTCCCAATGTGAAATCTGTATATAAATTTGTATATTAAAACAAATAATAAACACTGTTTCTTTTTTTTATCATCTGTGTTTTCAAAATAAATAAATAAAAATCGGCGACCCCTTAATAAATTCTTGCAACCCCAAATGGAATCGCAACTTGACTTTTGAGCACCTCTGCTTTAGAGGTACGAGTACCACAGTTTGAGAAACACTGTTCGACACAAATTTAATGTCTCTTGGAAAAGGTGAAATCTTGGAAATTATAAAAAGTACACAGAATATAAAAAGCAGAAAAACTCCGTTCGACTACTTCTCAAATTTTCTAGTACCAATTTATTTCGAAAAACTTATCGTAAGATTTAAACAAATTTCTTGGTGGGAAATGTATTTTCAATTTTGATATTTTTTAATAGTGAACTGCGTAAATTGCTACTCTCAAATAAAATCTCTCCACAGAATATGACCTGAAAAGTTTTCCCTTAGGCAAAAAAACCCCTTAGGAAAATACATTGTTTTTAAATTTTAATCATAGTTGTTTCTTCTCTTCTTGTCCGCGTGATGGAAAAATAATACTCGATTGAATTTTCCATCCCTGTGAATTTTCCTTCCCGAGTTGCATAGCTTTCGCCTCACTCAACTTGAGGAAGGGACCGTATAAAAATGTAGTTTATGAATAGGATCAGTCATGAATTGAATGTTAGCATTTTTTTTGTTTGGGTTTTGAATGTTAGCATTTTTTTTGTTTGGGTTTTGAATGCTAGCATTTTTTTGCTTGGGTTTTGAATGTAGCGACAGATGCAACTTAAGATTATTCTATATTTCTCAAGTAATAAAAATAGTATTATAAAATCATAAGAACAAAAAAAATTGTGAATTCCGGTTCTATTTAAAATGCGTCATTGAAACTAGTGGCGTGGGAAGGGGTGATGCCCCCCCTCCCTCTCATTGAAGTAAAAATACATAGTTCGCCACAGAGTAGGTGAAAAAGAAATACAGCACTGTAAACCCCTTGTTTGATTCTCACCTCTTCTGAGATCTTGGCTACGATTAAAAGTACTAAATATTAATCTATCTATAGTTAAAAGTAGTAATCTATGGTTAAAAGTAGTAAATATTTAAATAATCATTTTGGGTAGAATTTTTAAATTATTGCATTAACCATACTATTAGTAAAACAATATAAAGATGCATCTATTAAATTACATTACATTTATTGGAATGAAAAAAAAAATACAAAATAAAAATATGAAATGCTTGTTCAAATGATTTCGATGTGAGTTTACAGGAACATTTTATTGAAAAAGGATATACTGTACCGAAAAATGCTTTTAATGTATAATTTTTTAGAAAAACTACATCGAAGTTACCTTACTTCCTGTAAATGACAGATGAGTTTAGAACTTACGAAATTTTTCACAATAAATTGAAAGATAATCAAAGTTTCAAAATTATAAATTTCTTTATACAATGAATAATAGACATACAAAAATTACAAGTGTGCTTAATAACAGATGTTGAAATTTTCACACATATTATTCAGAATAATATGTTTGAAAAATTGAACATTTCTTGTTAGACACACTTGTTATTTTTGTATGTCTATGAAAAAAGAAATTTAGAAGTTTAAAACTCGGGTTATTTTTCAATTTATTCTGAAAAATCTTGAAATTTCTAAACTCATATGCTATTTACAGTAAGTAAAGTAAATACGCAGTTTTTCTTTCAGAAGTAAGATAAAAAAAAAGAGCTTTGAGATGAAATATTGAATATTCCTTTAAATATAATAAATTCTTTAGTACGCGTTTTTAATGCTGAAATGAATTAAATGTTAGTTAAAAATTTGTCAACCAGATATACATTATTGCAAAACTTGACAAAAAGTAAATTGTTTTTTACTAAATTGGTAAAGAAAATCAATTATATGAGAAGTTTTAACTTTTTATAGATAAAATAAAATTGGATTTTGATGTATTACAATTAATTTTTAGATGGAACAATAAATATGTTCCAAAATTGTAAATATCTTAAATTCAGTGTAATAAAGTGTTTTAAGTAATTGTTCGTAAAACGGGATAATTTTTCTGGTTTATTTGTATTTTCTTAACTAATGAAACTGTCATCAGACGATATTTCGAAAAATACGCCAAATTGATTATATCTAATTTATTAGTAAACGTTTTTTCAAAAGATAATTGCATGACAATCAATTCTTTCAGTAATTTTTTACATTTAGGTGTTTAAATTTAAATTAAAAATAATTTTAGAGCATTTTATGGGGAGAATATTTAGCTAAGATGAGTAGAGTGAAAATCTATCCTTATTCAGTGCGCAAAAATAGAAATTATACAAAATATTTGACAAATATCGCCTCGTTTGATGTCGCTATATCATGAATAGATCATAAAACTCTCATTTAGTGAGAATACCATTCCACACACACACAAACCGAACACCAGTTATTTACAGCTAGGAGAGAATATCTTAAAATGGCGTCGAACAAACATTTCAACTCCCAATTTTATTCCACAGCAGTTGAGCTTAAGTCGTCTGCAGCATGCGATGGCGAAAAACAAATATATGACTTCAAAAGTTACGAAAAAACAACATTTATACTCCAAAGGGTACAGAAATGCTAAAAACATTTACTTTTGCAGGTTATATACTCTTGAAATATCAATTTAGTCATGTACATTTTGAGCGAAACAGGCATTAAGCCTAGCCCCATCAGCGTGGGAAAGAAAAACGTGCGAGACCCCTAGAACGAATAAGAGATTGCGAACGTGGCTCTTCGGGGAGATGTTTAATATTTACGTTTCGTTTGCCCCAGCCTTCACGTGTTATCTATTAAAAATAGCTGAAACATATAGCTTAATGTTCATATATTGATGTGGTACTTGAAATTATACCAAACAATATGATTTTAATTAGTATTTTAAGTGTTGAAAAACCTATTTGTGGTTTTGCTTCTGCGCAAGCGCAGTAAGCTTCTTCGTCTTTGCCAGCCGTCCAAAGCCATGGAGGGTAAGCCTAGCATATCAGAAATGGCGACCGAAACGGACTCTGATGTCACAAAATTGAAGGGGACAAAAATTTTAGTTCACGTGGAGGATGCTCTCTTTGACGTTTTGGTGGTCTCATTTTCAATCGGAAATAAAATATTTCAAGGAGCTTTGCTGGATATCACGAAAAAGTGAGTAAAATTCTATTTAAAAGCTAATCTTCATTAATTCCAAAATGAGCTGATGTTTGTTTATGTGGTAAGCTGTTGCTCTCAATTACTTGTTTGTGTGAAATATAAATGAATAATTGCCTATGCCATCAGTTAGTACACATTTTTACAAACCTATTGATGTATGACACTTGACCTGAAAATGATTATTTAATAATTTTGGTCTTTGAAAATTCTTGTCATAAACTGTGCATTTCATAGTATAAAAATCGTTCTACTTCACAAAAAAGTGCTATCAAACGTTCTAAATATAGTTTAAAAGAAATAACTTCATGCTCATTATCTATAACAAATGTAAAAAAATGATTTGTGTGTTTATAATAGGAAATATTTAACAAAAATAACTTTGTATTGCATCTAGTTTCTCAGAACATATGCTTAAGATGATATGTATTTTTATGTGTAGGATTGATAAATTGTGGTATATTTTCCTGAAAATATTTGTTTTTGTTAAGTTTCATTTCAGTTGTGTTATTGTAAGTATTAAATGCAAATTTCTTTGATTATTTTAATGGTATTATTCATAATCAGAATTACATGTGAAGCAGTAACCAAGCAGAATTACATGTGAAGCAGTAACCAAGCAGAATTACTTATATTTCTCGTGTTATATACAAATACAATCAAAAGTGTGCACAGATTGAATATTTTAGTTCAGAAATTTTAATGTTAAAACTATTCTCCAGTGAGAATTTCATTAAAATGATGTTAGTATAATTTAAGCCTGATTTCCTTAGCTATGAAATAGCTGTTTTAAATGTAATTTTTATTTTAATTGATAATTATAATTGAAATATTTGTCATTAAAATGTCAGTTCTATTAAACTTAATTTGAGCAGAAAAAAAATCAAGCAGTAGATATTTAAAATATGCACTATTCTTGAAATTTGATTTAATTAGTCTCACAACATTTCAAGTTTTAAATTTAATAATGATGACCTACCTCATTTTATGTTAGTAATCAAATAATTTGGGAAACAGTTACATTAGGATATTTTCACAAACATTTTCAACTTAATTTATCATAATTCATTTAATATTTTCTGTTACAAATACTTCTATTTTAGTGTACATTAGTATATCAACAATATTTCATTAGTTTGATAAACCTAAATATATATTTAGGCTGTATTATTGGATTGGGTGTATCAAATATTTCACTTATTCAGTGATTATTGAAATTAAATTTTAAAAAATTCAACTTAATTTATCATAATTCATTTACTATTTTCAGTTTGGTATACATATTTTTAAATTTTTAGTGCAATTAACAATGTAAAACCTAGTGTTTTAATTTTGAAGTTTGGTTTGGGTTTGATAAATTTTAGAACTATATTAATGAATTTAAGAGTGTATCAAAATTTTCACTCTTATTGATTGATTATTGAAGTTATTAATTCTCATAGCAGATTTGTTTTTATTTAGGAGCACTTATTTAAAATTTATTTCTTGTTTTTGAAATGATTTTTCTAATATTCAAGTTAAAATAGGAGACATTTTCAGTATTTGTTTTGGGAGTATTTTTTTTTTAGTCCTATATATAAAATAATTATTTTTATTATTTATCAGAGCTAATTCCATTATTATACTAGGCATATTTCTTGAAAACCATTTTTAAACCTACTGTTCTGTAAAATCTTATATTTCTGTTGAAACTTAATTATTTATCTTAATGAATATTTTATTTTCATAAATTTTAAAGTTTCATAATTTTCATAAATTTTAAATTATTCTAATACCAGTTGTGTAGGAATTCCACTTGTTAAACATTTGTTCCAGATAAACAGTTATGAATCCACTTTTTTCTTTTTAAATTGTAAATAACATAATAATTTAATTATTGCACAAATATAACAATAAATAAATTACCTATAATCTACCAGGTTCAGCTACTTGTAGATGCAAATTTTTTCTTCTTGTTTTCAAAGAAGTCAATTTATGGTTTCTTAAATTTAAGGATCTCTAAATCTAAATATTTCAGAACAATTTTATGCTTACAAAATTAGGACATACATGTTTGTATGTAATCAAACATTAATAAATATAAATAGTATTCATATTAGTGATAAAGCAAGTTAACAAGTTTCCTAGGTAATTAATTTTGATTTTTCTTAATTCTCTTATCTACTAAGTAGGGGCCAGCTTAGTCCCGGTCACATTTATTTTGAAAATTTTGAGGCCGGGGCTTGCTTTAGATTGCAAAAGTGTTCGGCCCGAATTCGAGCTCTAATAACGTAGGACAGGACCGAATTTTTGATTGCGAATTATCGAATATTAATAGTTATTGTTGAAGTTTTTATTTGCTTTAATGTAACAAGTTTTGAATAAAATATTTGTATAATAAATTTCCTTATTCTATAAAAGTAATTTGGAAATAAGAACAGAGCAATCGACTTATTTCGTTACACGAATCAAATTTGTTTATTTAGCGAACGTAAAATCAATTTTTACACCTTCCCTCATTTAGGTGAAAATTTTCTTTCTTTCCTTGCTGGTTTAAAAATATCAAACAGTGCCCAAAGCATTGAAATGCGTAGTGACTGTACGTAAAATGTAGCGTCATCGCTGATGTCCTTGAATTGATTTCAAGTAATTCTAGTTTTTTGTTTGGTGAATAGAAAGTTCGTATATATGATAATGCGCTTTAAAAAATAAATTTCAACATTAGGAACTGCGTCTACTTACGTAGGAAAGATTGTTTTAACAGAGATTGGAAACTTAGAAGCTTTATATACGAATGTGAATAAAATATAATAAAATTAAATAACCAGAATACTTCGTTATTTGTTTAGTTTCGTTTTGAGCAATTATATATATATATATATATATACATATATATATATATATATATACACACATATATATATATATATATATATATATATATATATATACACACACATATATATATATATATATATATGTATGTCATATATTTATACTGTAGACCGCCCATGGGAGAAGGGAGCATTAATGCCATATGACCCATGCTCAAAGTTTGTCCTGACCTTATGTACGCGTAAACCACTGGGGCTGCTATAATTTATTATAAAGGTCAGATATTTTATAAAGTTTTTAAAACTAATTGAGAATATCTGCAGTTTATATTAGGGCATTTAAGGCAAGTAATCACGGCCCATATGTAGGGACATTTTAGGGGCAATGGAGTTTTTTTAGTTTTGTCATATGCACAATTTAGATTCCACAATCTTTCCCCAGCCAATACCCGAACACTAAAATACAGTGTGCTTACTTTGCATCTGTGATCCTTATCGCCTAGTTGCACCATAGTCCCCAAAACAGCCTATTCAAGGCCACGGCCAGCGGTCCCGATCTTCACGGCCCTATCACCTTCAGATATTCAACAGTCAAATAAAAAATTTACATAAGCAAAACTTAAGCAACATAATTAAACATAAATCTATATATAATACAGCAAAATTACGTTGCTTAAGTTTTCGTTATCCTTTGCACAACATATTTTAGCAAAAGGGCATTTTTTCAAGATGAGCTCCATATTTAAATTTCCTGATAATTTTTTTTGCATGTTCTTGCAGTAATCTGCTAACCATAAAAATATTAGAGGTGTTTTTTTTTTTTTTTTTAAGAAAATGCGAGAGGGGGAAAATTGATTGTGTACAATATAAAATCTTTACTTTATTGCATTTTCATAGTAAAAATAATTTACCTGTTTAATACATTTGTGTATAATTGAATTTATTAAAAATTAACGATTTTTATATATTATTATTGATATCAGTTTTACAGAAAGAATTAAAATACAAGGAAATATTTCAAATATTCCTCTTATAACTCCTATTGATAACTAAATTGCATACTTTTAAACCATATAAAAGTTTAATAATTAGGCATGTTTTTGTTTTAGTTACCATCATTTCTTTTGAAGAAGCAAATCCCTTTTGCCTTTCTTTCCAAAATGTGAGAGTATTCTCCCATCCCAAAGTATCCGAAAAGTCAATGACAAAGAAAATAAATTTGATACCCTCCCAGAAACCCAGATCTTCCCCTGCAGCAATAAATAATGTCAACTTAACTTTCAAGGTCATATAGCCAAATTAAGGATTTTCCTCCAGAGTGTGCCACTAGGAATTCTTTGCACATTTTGTGGCTATTAATGAATGTAGTTAAGAATGTGCAGTTTCCCCTTTTTCAATATGATCTTCTTGCTAGCTATAAATATTAGTGCAAATTTATATCTCAATATTTTTTAAATAATAGCCTCATGTAATTTTTAGTGTACAATAAGTAAATTTCAGCATTGTTTTTTCTGAGGTCTGCTTTCTCTAGAAATTTCCTTAGCAGTTATGCTGTTGCTGAAATTTTCCTAAACAACATTGTTTTTTCCCCAAAATTTCTTCAACAGCTTCAACATTAAAAAATGTTTGTTTGCTATGATTTTTCCTCCCAGAAAAGCATACAACTTCATATATAGAAAAAATGATATCCTTGAAAAAGAATTGCATGGTACTTGAAAGTCCTTGAAAAGTGCTTGAATTTTTTTTTAAGAAAAGTGTATTCACCCTGAAATATATATGTATGTGTGTGTGTATATGTATATACAAGGTAGGATAAAAAAATTCGGAAACTGTGCTGACAATCGTGATTGGAAGAGAAGGTAACTATTTTACCTTGGCATAGCAACACATGTGATGTGAAATGGAAGAAGCAGGGTTTTTCCAGACGATGTGTGTCAGTAAACTGTAGTCATTCACGTTCGTTGAAAAAGGAAATGGCGTTTGAAGAACAACATGCGAATATCAAATTCTGCCATCGTTTGGGGAAATCGCCGAAAGAAACATTGCACATATTGCAGCATGTGTATGGTGAGAGAGCAATGTGTCATGCGAAGATGTTTTCATGACACACCCGATTCACGGCCAAACATGAATCCATAGAAGACAATCCACGGACTAGGCTACCGTCAACATCAATTACGGAGGACAACATTCGAAAGTTGGTGAAAATTGTGCATGCTGACTGACATCAAACCATCAACATCATTGCTGAAAAAGCAGGAATTTCGTACGGAAGCTGCCAAGCTATCCAGATGGACAAACTGAACATGCATCCTGTGTGTCAACATATTGTACCAAAAATGCTAACCAAAGATTAGTGTGATTTCATGTGCAATGTTTCTGTTGGCGATTTCCCCAAATGCTGACTCAATTTCTGCCAACTTTCGAATGTTGTCCTCCATAATTGATGTTGGCGGCCACCTAGTCCGTGGATTGTCTTCTACGGATTCATGGCCATCCGTAAATCGGGAGTGCTATGAAAACACCTTCGCACGACACATGTTCTCTCACCTTTAACCTGCTGCAACATGTGCAATGCTTCTGTCGGCATTTTCTCCAACCGCTGGCAGAATTTGATATTCGCACATTGTTCTTCAAACTCCATTTCCGTTTTTGACGAACGTGAATGACTACAGTTCACTGACATGCATTGTTTGGAAAAGCCGTACACTGCGGACCTGCTTCTTCCTTTTCACATCTCATGTCACATATGCCTCTACACCATGATAAAGTAGTTCCCCTCTCCTCCAATCAGGGTTGGAGATATCAGTACAGTCTTCGAACATTTTGATCCTACCTTGTATGTATATACGTATATATACAGGGTGTCCAGTGCTATCGGTGCCCAATGGCTATTTCCTCGACCTTTAGTCACAGAGATACACTTCCAATTGCAAAAATGTTTTAAATTTTAAAATCTATTATCTTAGAAACAGTTTAAATCAATAAATGCATTTCTGAAAGAAATACAAAATATGAATTTTTATACAGTCTCCCGATCCTACCAATTATATTTAGGAGAATCATCCTCATACAATTTTATGCAAAATAAATAAAAAGTCATCCTTTTACGACCAAAATTGACGGACTTACAGCTGTTTAAAGTTGGAGCACTTTTTGTGTTGAGAAATGGTCAATACGGCCCTTATTGGTTGGTTGCCTTATTGGTTGGTTGCGTTCTATTTCGTATTTCTTTCAGAAATGTATTCATTGATTTAAACTGTTTCTAAGATAATGGATTGTAAAATTTTTAAACATTTTTGCAATTGGACGTATATCTCTGTGACTAACGGTTGAGGAAATAGCCATTGGGCACCGATAGCACTGGACTCCCTGTATATACTCTTAAGGCAAAAATATCGATGCACCAAGAAAGCATTATTCAAATGAGACAAAATTTGGTATGTGTAATGTGGATGTACAGAAAAAGAAATGATTAGAATTTCAGAACAATTGGATGATTTATTGCACTGAAAGATCTACACAAAGTGAGCACGTCAATATGGCAGTCCATCTCTGGCCTTGATACAAGTAGTTACCCGACGTGGCATTGATGCACAAAGTTGCCGGATGGTGTTCTAAGGGATGTCGTTCCAAATGGCCTCTCAATTGACGAGCTAACTCATCTATATTCTGGGATAGTCGCAGGCGACTCCCCATCTCAGCCCAAATGTGCTCAATAGCCGAGAGATCTGAAGATCTGATGGTGCCTCGGAAAACTATCAAAGGGGTCAGGTTATCAAATGAAATTTTTACCCCAGACCATAACTCCCTGTTGTCGGGCTGTGTGGCGTGTGACAGTAAGAGCATGATCCTGACGATGTCCGTTAATATTTTTAGCGAAAAAAAGTTGGGATGTCTTTTACCGAAAATCAAAGTCCCGGAACAATGTGCAGAAAAAAAACTGTAACAATTTCGGGAAAATCGGAACATTTGTACCTACTGTGCTCTATACACTCAGGAAAAATGAAACATCATTAAGAAAGCACCCAGCCGCGACTTGTCCGTACTAGTGGACAATGGAATGACACGTCGTGCCTAATACTTCCTAAATAAGCTCTGGTGATACGCCATCAATAAGCTCCTTTGATTCGCCCTAAATATGCCTTCAACCAACTGTGTAGGCTTTATGGCTTTATATACTTTTATATAACCTTCTTCAATTCAGTATGTGAGCTCCTTCAATCAAAATCAACAGCATGTTTTCTAAATAAAAATTCCTGCAAAATGATAGTATTTTCAATTCTGGTACCAACTCGTAATCTAATTAAGTCTTTAAGCAGATGATATCACTTTTACTGGTAATTTCGTATTGAAATATCAAATCTTGAACGCTGACCTCATCCCAAAGGACAGGGAAAATCATGTTTATGTCATCTCGTATGCTGTAAGAATTATTTTTTAAGTTTATGAGGTTTCCATTAAAAATTCATTATTAACAAACTGAATACAGCAGAAACATAATTTTTTGATTGGAGCAGTGTGTAATATTCAAAGACACATCTGGTTAATTATGAAGATGGCATTGTTAGTGATTAGTCCATTATTTTATTTCGCATATAAAAATCAGAGACATTTTAAACAAGCAAAATGTATATATATTTTACAATTCATCAAAATTTGTCTATTAATTGTATAGATTCCGTTCAAAGTTTGCTCAAAAGAGAATTTCTCAGTCTTTTGGATAGTGTTTAGAAGAAACTCTACAATAATATTTTCAGTTGTTAAAGAACCGTTTCGTGTGAAAATCTCTCAAAATCATACTAAAACATAAAATCACTCAACTAATTCGAATTTTTAAAAAATCTTGTCCAGGCGTATCGTCCCAGGTCCTGAAGTACCTGTTAAAGACCCAGACCACACAACCAACCCAAGGGTTTATGGTAGCAAGATGTGTGGCCGGTTGAAGTACCTGTGTACCTGAAGTACCTGTGTACCAAATTTCATAGCCGTCCAACATTTAGATGTGAAGACCTACATCTTCTTTATTATAATTATTAATCATTATAGAAAAAGAGAGAGTTGAGTTTTCGATACAAAATGCAAAGATTTTTGGGTATTAAATACAAAATACTTTTCACATTAAAAAAATTCTAAATACAAAATACACGTATTTTTAAAATACTTAATACAATTTAACATATTTAAACATTGTGTATTGAGCTGGATTGAATTTTCATTGCAAAGCAACATTTATCTAAACATTTTACTTGAAATCATTGTTGCCATAAAGCCGGCAAAAAATTAATAAAAGCCACTCCGGTGGCTTTTATTGGTTTTAACCGGCTTTTTTTGGCCAAAATTGGCTTTAAAAAAAAAAAAAAAGCGTGAAGGATTTTAATTTTAAATTACACATTTTTAAGTGTTCTTTAACTAATTTTAAAGGCATTTTATTGGGTTAGAATTTAATAAATAACTTTATTTCTCAATAATGAAAACATTAATATTGGAATACCTGCTAGTGCAAAAAAGCCAGCTAAATTTATAAAGGCATACCAACTGCTTTACTTGGTTTACATTGGCCTTGAACACATTTTTAAAAAAATATTATTGCTTTAAATAATGAAATATTTTATTTTAGGAGTTGCTTAGTGATATATCTTATTTTTACAGTTGCTTGGTGATATATCTTATTAGTTAACTAATTTCAAGGATTTTATTGATATGTAAGAGTCTTATTTTTACTTATAAAAATTTAAAATCATACATAAAGTCATTTAATAAAAAAAACACAATTTATCACTATTGAAAACAGTATTGGGAGTAACATATGCATGAACAACTCTTTTGAATAGCATCAAGCTTTTCAAAAATTTATTTTAACAAGTTTTAATTTGAGAACAATTTTTAACCTTATTTGATTGCTCTCTCTTGCTAGCAGTGTGTAAAAAAAATGTTTTTCCTTTTTGAAGTAAAATTGATTTTTTTCCTTTTTGATGTGTGGTGATTTGTCTGTTTAATTAATTATAGTCTTTAAAATGTGTAGTATATGTAATGTAGAGCTATGCATTATGTAACAGAGGCTTTCAAAACACCAACTTGGTGTCTAATTTAATGCATTCTCCTCAATGTATATATATTTTTTCTTTTAGACATATTACCTTCATAGTATTTTTCTAGTGGTCATAAAATCTTGTGTACTTCGTAATATTTAATAGAAGTTTATAAACATTTAAGAATGTATCAAAGATAAAGTAATGCAAATTTAATGTCAATTGGCTGTAAACCACCTTTTCTTAATAAAAGCTGGCTTTTTTTAAGCGGTTAAAACCAAAAAAAGCCGGCCGGCTTTTTTTGGCCTGGCTAAAACCCGGCAACTCTGCTTGAAATAAACAAGCCTTAAATTTATTAAATTTTAACATTAGCATTTAAGAATGATTTGAATGTATTATCATCAGGGTTGGGCATGTTTTGTATATTTGATGTATAACATGGTTTTCTACTGATGTATCGAAAACCTCAAACATTGTCGAAAACCTCAGGTTTTCTACATATTATATGTGTAGAAAACCTAACCAGTCAATACGTCAAAGTAATACCTATAATAAACAGAAAATTATTTATGATTCTGATAAGGTTTTAAAATTTTAAATTATTTCTCATGCTATTTCTTTTGTGCAATATTTTAAAATTGTAATTTGAGAAAAAAAAACTTGTTATACATAAAATAGAAATTTTTTATAAGTTTTCGAAAGAACATGTATTTAAGAAAAGTAGTAAGCTACTAGCTGCAAATTGTAGCTGCTAGCTGCAGTATATAGATATAAAAAATTTTCATGCATAGAATTTTTCACATATTTCTATATTTTTTTTTTAGCCTTCTTATATAATATATGTTTGACTGTAGCTCTAAAGATAATTGACAATTGGCAGACTGTAGATGTGTGTATCAACAAGACTGTAGCAGATAATGGACAATTAGCATTCAAATTTGTATTTGAAGTATTACTCAAAGTATATTTTCTCATAAATGGAATGAGCTAGATCCACGAGAATGATGTCACCAAATTTATCGCATGGTATTACTTATGAAAAGTGAAAATGTTTCTCAACAGTTAATGTTTCTTTTTAAATTATGGGGTTTTTTGATAAATTTATTTGGAAAATGTGCAATATCTCGAGAACGGTTCATACTAGAGTTCTAAAGTTTATATCAATCGTTTTCTAAGGAAAAATTACATAAGAAATGTCTATTTGTGTAACCTTATTGAAGGTTAAGATTTTGTGATGATTTTTTCAAAATTTCACTCAAAAATTTTTGGGGGGTTGAACATTCGATTGTGTTTAAAAACAATAGGCTTCCAGTATTCACGGAATGTAAATTTTCTACCAAATTTCATTTGAATCGCTCCGTTCATGAGTTATCGTCTCCACAGACTCACTGACACACACACACACTCACATTACCTCAAAAACGTTCTATTCATAATCAGAGATGCTTGAAACATGTGCTCCCGTCGAAAACTCGAATTCGAATTTTCAACCACATCACAATACTTTCCTTAAGGGTGAGCGTCAGTAAATTTTCAGCCCTATCCGCGCTTTGTTAACTTTCGCGGCACACATATTTCGCCGAAATTCTGCTCAAACAGTTGCGAAATATTTTCTTATAGATAAAATGCTATGCTTAGATTATATTAAAACTAAATTTAATACCCAATAAAACATAGAATATATGTTTTATTTTAATTTAAAATATTTTTGGTGCTGCCATCTGTAGTCGTAATTTAATTCATACCGACTATTTTTATTTTTTAATGAACATTTTTAAATGTCTATTCCTTCTAATACGCTATTAAATACAACAGCAGATCATATATAATGCCATAATCACGGAAACGTAATTGAACTTGGACTTGAAGGCAAAGGAACTTGAAGACTAAACTGCAGTCCTCAGTGATGTACATTCAGATCCCTTATCAAATTTATAGAATGATAAATTACCTTTCCGTGAATGTGGCATTATTATATATGATCTGTTGTTGTATTTAACACTGTATTAAAAGGAATAGATATTTAAAAACGTTCATTAAAAAATAAAAATAATCGGTATGAATTAAATTACGACAACAGATGGCAGCACCAAAAATATTTTAGATTAAAATAAAAAATATATTCTATATTTTATTGAGAATTAAATTTAGTGTTAATGTAATCTAAGCATTGCATTTTATTTTTCAGAGAAAAATTCGCAATTGTTTGAGCAGAATTTTGGCGATACAAGTGTGCCGCGAAAGTTAACAAAGCGCGGATAGGGCAGAAGATTTACTGACGCTCACCCTTAAATACATTATACTATGTATATAAGGAAAGTAAATGACATCAACATATCAATGCCATCTGACCAAAGAATAAAACTTATAATCTGCTGTAATATCAAGCATGATTATGCAGAGTTCCCACAATCCTTGAAAAGTGCCTCAATTTTATTTCCCTTAAAAGTGCTTGAATGTTACAATAGATCCTTGAATTTTGTTCTCTCATTTCAAACTTTTAGTTTCTTGCACGGTTTTACCTCAAGCTCTGATTGTCTGAGTAGGATTGCACAACAATTGGTAATTATTCTCTGGTGCTATCTAGGATCGTAGACAAATATATGGCAAAGGCTTTTCCTTTGTACTGTAAAAAATAAAAAAATAAAATACCCAACCGCAATTGCACAATTTACTTCATAGAACAAAACAGAAGATATTATTTGATAGGGATTATTGTTTTCTACAAATATCAATATTTAAAATTTGTGGAAGGGGTGATCTTCATAGTTATTTTGTCAACAACTACAAGATCTTCAAGGGCAGACCCGTTGATCAGTATGTATTCAGATTCTATAAAACATTTTAAGCAGATTAAAAAAAAATGTTTACCATTTTTAAAGGAATTTTCATCTTTTTGCAAGTGTTTGAAGTTTGCTGATCCTAATATTAAATATGTTTTCTACTAAAAGCACAAACAAAATCCATATAAATTTTAATATTCACACATATTTGGAATATTAATTATTAATTATTAAATTAACATTAAAAATTATGAATAGATACAACTGTTAATTTGACAAAATTTGGGTTTTATCCATGCAATATTGAGTGTGCTATCAAATTTTATTAAAAATTCGATGATTATTGTGATTAACGGGGGCCATTTCCAACATTATTGAAAGAAAACCTTGGGTGTTTTGTTGTTGTTGTTGAAACCCAGACCGTCCGACCTACCAGAAAGGTGTAAGGTAACAGTTTAGACGGTCGGGAAGTGCCACCCAATTTAGACCGGAACCCAGTGGGGGAGGCATCCACAGGGGCTGTACCCTCCTTCCCCTACCACCAACCTCTCGGAAGGACTTTTGGACCCACATGTTTAACGTGATTGTACTTCGCATGAACACGGCGGCAGTTTTGGCAGTGGCTGGAATCGAACCCGGGCCTACCGAGTGCAACTCCAGCGCGCTAACCAATGGGCTACCGCGCCCCTTGGGTGTTTTGTGAAAAATATCAAACACAATGGGCTGCCGCGCCCCTTTGGTGTTTTGTGAAAAATATCGAACACCGCACCTAGCTCATCAATGTTTCAAAATAACTATAAAAATGGCCCGTTATGCAAATTTTAATATTTTGATTTTTTAATTTTTGATATTTATAGAAAACATTAGTCTGTATCTAATGATATCCATTTTGTTCTGTGATATAAATTGTGCAGTTGTGGTTGGTTTTTTTCTTTTTATGGCTGTAGGTTCAGATCTTTGAAGTTATTTGTTATTATGATCCTTGAAAAATAAAATTTGGGTCCTTGAAAGTTTTTCAAAAGTGCTTGATTTTTATTTGTGGGAACTTTGACTGAAGTGGATGGCTCCCTAGGAAAGCTGCATTGATACTGTTAACAAGAGATCAAATTGTAGCAGAGTGTTTGAACATTTGCTTCCTGGACTACAGGTCATTGATTCCGTTTACACCAAGGATAGACAGTCAATAGGTTTACTAGCTATGATAGGTCCTTGGCTTCTCTTTCGATGAAACTAAACTGTGGTTAGGGCATGATTGATGCTTGCCTCATCACCAATGACCAAGGAACATGGTATCTATAAGCTACCTTGACCCATTACCCCTCTATAGAGTGGAGTATTATAAAAATAAAAGGTCTGTATACATAGGTGACTGTTTTAAGACAATTTGCTGCAAACTTAAAAATGTATACTAACAATAAATTAATGAAAACTAAAATTTAAAAATTAATATTTGTCTATTTCAGGTTTCAAATATAACAAAATAATCTTATTGGGGTTGTATATATAGCAATAAATGAATAAGTCAAATCTTGCCTTGTACTGCCCGTAAATGGATCTGCAAAATCAAATGATAAAATTTAAAACTATCCATCCTTTTTATTAAATTTACTTTATTATTGGAAGTTTTGGTACATAAAACAATATTTTTCTTCTCTTCTTTCTAATATGATATTGAAACAGAAATGTACACATGTTATCTAAACTAAAAACAGTAGTTTCCTGTTTATTTTTTAAAAGGACACTTAAGTTTGTAGTCTTTTTCTCAAAGAAAGTGTTTTAAGTTCTGCATTCTTTTTAATTCCTTCTAGATTTTTTTATTTTGCAATTAGCAGCAATTTCTTTCTTAGTCTTGAAAACTGAATATCAACGGATCCTTTATTATTGATTTGCATCATAGATTTTCAGCAGGTTTTGTTTTGATTGTTAGCACTGGTAGATACATTTTATGCCTTTATAATGCTGCTGTTTAATTGTCTGTTTTATATTAAAATATGTATTCCCTAATTTCTAGGAATGCTCCATATGGGATAATACCTCCTGATCCCCCAAAGCCTAAAGAAGAGGAGGCGACAAGTGCAAATATTACTGAGGGTACAGAAGAAAAAACTGACAAACTCTATGCACTTAAACAGAGGCATACATATTACCAAGTTCCACCTGGATCCCATCCTTTTATCTTTGGACCTTATAGACCTTTTGGTCGTAATGCAAAAGACAAAAGTGTTCGTATGCGAAGGCTACGTCCTCGCAAAGTGTTATGTTCACATTGCCAAGGTGTTTTGAATGAAAATGATCCAAATCAAAAGAGAGTTGAGGGTGTTGTGACTCGTAACAATGCTAGCAATAAAAATTCTCAGTGTGCTAGTGCAAATACTGAAAATGGTGCTAATACGGGTAGTGCAACTAATGCAAATCAAAGGATTATTACACGAAGTACAAAAATTGAACTTTCAGAAAAAAATAATGACAGTGCCTCTTCTAATGCTGCTAGTTCAGCAGACTCAAAAAGTGATGCAGAGAAAACAGACTCTAAATCAGGGGAATTTATTTTGAGATCTAATTTAAGGACTGAAAAAATGGTCTTGAGGAAAAGAAAGTCTACTGAGCTTGAGACTGATTCTTCTTCTACGCCTCCTGAAAAATTAAAACGTGTTGACACATTAAAGGTTGAGGAAGTTGACTCTGTTGGGAATGGAACGACTCCAAATTCAAAGCCTGGTTTAGCTAAAACAAGTCCTGTGATCAAAATTTCATTCGCTAATCCTCAAGGCAAGGATACAGTTCTTAAAATTCCTGCAAGGATAAAACATGCTAGTGATACTGAAGAAGATAGCAACTGGTCATTGCAGGAAAATTCTAATTACAGTGTTAAAAACTTTTCAAGTGCTAAAGCTGCCAAAAAAGCACTAAAAAAGGCAAAAAAGGAAGCTCAGAAAAGAGCTGCTGCAAATACAAATTCTCCCACTACTGCTGTATTAAGTCCCAGTAATGAAAATGGGGATGCACATAATGCAGAAAAGGAAAAGCATCATCACCATAAACATAAAGTTAAAAGGAAACGTAAGCATAAAAATGGTGAAACTGAGACAGAAAAGTATGATTTAGAAAATACCGATACCCGCAATGTGTTCAATTCAAATGGCAATGATGGTTGGTGTTTGAGGACAAATTTTCCAGGTGATATACATGGAGTTCCTGGTGAACTCAATAAGTCAGCAAATGCATTTGAAGAAGTTAAACATAAATGTCTGCAGAAGAAACTGTCAATTAGTTTAAAACGCCTCAATGCCAAAGCTTATATGAGATGTAGTCCTAAATATTCTATAGAAGAAGATTCTATAGCCAGTGATGTCAGCAGCTCTGCTAGTAATGTTAGTGTGTGTTCGGGTTCTGGAAGTGACTATGGGGATGTGCCAGATTTCCCAAAGCACTCATCTCCTCTCAGGGACATGGACAAAGTTAAGCCATTAATGATGAGGATAAGCACTCACAATGTAAAAAAGTGTGTTTTGGATAATGGTAGGGATATGTGTGTGAGTGATATTGTTTGGGGTAAAATTCATGGGTTTCCATGGTGGCCTGGCAAAGTCCTTGCTTTGACTGTTTCCCAAAGGGATAATGGTGCATTGCTTAACCAGCAAGCACATGTGTCCTGGTTTGGTTCTTCAACATCCTCCTACATGCCTTGCAATCAGCTTACACCATTCTTGGACGATTTCAAAACTAGGTTTAACAAAAAGAAAAGGGGTCCATACAAAGAAGCCATCAAGCAAGCAATGCTTGAGGCACAGTCACCCCATAAAGATATTTCAGACATGAGTCTCGTTGCATCATAGCATAAGTTTTTAAATAGAAAAATTAATATTTTTTATCAGAAACTGACACCAATTATAGCTTTAGTGCAATTATTTTTTGCTTTCATAATGTTATGTTTCTACTGCACAGTTGCTGCTTTCTTTTCCTATCATTTTCAGTTTCTCTACCTTTTAACATAAACAAATATTTTATAGCTTTATAATTACCTCTTTATGAGTATGAAATCTTGTTAATGGAAGGTTTTTATACTTACCTTATGAATTGAGTAATATGATGCAGTTGTTTATCAAGCTCATGCAAATAGTTTATATGTATTTATGTGTGCATAAGCTAAAGTACATAAATATGTATAATTCAGATACCCAAATACAGCTATGTTATATTTGAAAGCTCATGTGTTCATAATCATAATTTTGTTTCTAAAAAATTAGAAAAGGAGTAAGTAAAAATAACATTTTTTTAATATTTATATAAGTACTTTTGAGTTCAAGCATTAATAAAGTTTCTTCTCAAACATTAATAAAGTTTGCTCTTGTTTTTGAAACATTATCCATAGAGATTAGCTATATAATACAATCTTGTTTTTGTGGGCATAAAATGGTTAACATAAAGTGTTAAAAAAAATTTGTTGAAATTATTTTTTAGACATGAGCTCATATGGGAAGGGTTACCAAGAAAAGTAAAAATTATTTTTTATATATTTCAAAAGAGAAATATTAAATTCTGTCATGCATGGATAAACCGATGCATGACAGAATCATATTTTTTTTTTTGTTTGTTTACATCTGTATATATTTTCTTGTAACTTATAATTGGCTAAAGATGCACATAAATTACCTAAAAGACTAAATATTTGATCAGCTATATAATTTGTATAAACAGAAATAAATATTTAATGTTGCCATACTTTTGAGGATATTCTCTTTTGGTTTTATATGATTATGTTGATCATTTCTATTGTTGAACACTTATCAGTATTTCAAGAAAATATTTGGACCTACTGATATCTTACTTACAATCCTTAAAAAATTCTCTTCAAAAATTGCTTTATTTTATAAATGATTTTTTGTACAGAATATTTGGTATATTTTAAAAATATGAATGCAACAAGCAGCAAATATGATATTGCCAACTAGAAATTTAAAATTCCTTTTAAACAAAATGTGATTTCATTAAAGAGATTATTTCTTGATATATCTCTTCAACTGTTTGTATAATTTTGCATCAAAATTTTTGTTATTTGTGTTCAAAATTAAAAATTGTTGCAACTTTCTTGTCATGTAATTGTGCTTCTAGTGATATTTGCAATTGTATATAACATTCACACCTGTATAGTGTTTATAATGGATTTCTTCAAGAAAAATATCTCCCACAAAAATTGGAGAAAATTTTGGTGCTAAATCTTGAAGACCTATTTTGTAAAAAAAGAAAAAGAATGAAAGAAAAAAAGAAAATTGCATACACAGCTATGTATTAAAATTACAAGGCCTGCAAGTGCAGTGTTGGCATTTGTGATTTTTTCTATTTTTATTGAAACTGTAAATTGTACTTAGTCAAGATTTCATACTTGCAGAGGTAAATAACTACAAAATGTGAAATCTTCATCATTATATTTTAAATGCCACTAAAAGTGTTTACTGTCTTTCACTGCACCATGAGTCTAAAATTCATTGCTCATTTTTAATACTCCAATCTCCATTGAAAACCATCATAAAGATAAAATATTTATTTTAGTATAATATGTATTGTAACTAGTTCTTAGACTTGCTGTAAAAAAGTTATTAAAACTGTTGAAAAGTGTTCTAATTTTTGTTTATAAGAAAAGTTTATATTATATGAAATTGAATTGTCAAAAGTTATATCTCAGGGTTCTTGCCAGAAAGTAAAATCATTTTTTATTTATTTGATTTATTCCAAAACTTTTTAACTCTGTCTTGTCTTTATATGAAAATATTTATTGTATTTTACAGCATTACTAACACTTTCTTGTTCTTTGAAAGTTTTTCATACTTCTACCTGAATACTGTACTTGACAATATCCGATAGAATGTTTGAAACATATCAATCATATTTATTTATGTTCAACAAATGCGTAATGTCCTGTGTTATTTAAAATATATTCTGTTTAAAAATGTATATTAATACTTACTAAAAAATATTCATAAACTTTTCCCTCATTAAAAAATTAAATTTTTGTAACTAACATGAAATTAATATTTTAGAAATAAAAGGGCTCAGACTTTTTTTTTATGTTATCAGTAGTTAATAAAGCTGTTACATTAGATTTAAGCAAAGATGGGTTTTTTTTTTCAAAGTTGTTTATTTTAATAAAATAGTATGGAAACACTCAAAATAATTAATTCTTTAAAAATAAAGACAACCAAAAAATTGGCCACAATTAAGTCTTTTGTTAAAATCTTCTTTTTACTACACACTAAAATCACACGGCCATAGTGCATTCGGACATTGGTAATGCCCGAAAGCTCTATGGCTATGTGATTCTAGTACATCTTAAAAAGGAGATTTTAATAAAAGACTTTTAATTATGGCCAATTTTTTGGTTGTCTTTATTAAAGTATTGTTTATTTTGTTAAAGTGTTAATGCCTCATACACTTTCTTTAAAATAGCCTCAATTTACTTTAACAGTCGATTTGGACTTCATTCCACCTATTGCATAAATAAAACATTTTAATGAAATGGTATTAATCAGTAAAATATCTGTAAATTGTCAATGTTTCTTAAATTTTATATTGACTAATTGATTTGGGTTCACTCTTTAATAGCATTTGATATCTTTAATAGTTGTTGATTACATAGAATTTTCAAAGACGGGTACTTTTGATCTTTCTTTTACTTATATTACTCTGCACTTAATTTAGGCAGCTAACATTTATACATATAAATTTGTGTTGAATCCTCTAGTGATCAATTTATTCCTTTAAAATGGAATTTCCCTAATTCAATTTATATAATACTTTTGTCATTCATTTGCATATTTTTATGATGCACTTATAACTGAATTACACCAGTTTTCAAATGTCTTTTGTACATCTCCATTATATTAAATGCATAGTTTTCCATGTCTAAAGTAGTTTCTTCAATTTGTAGTGTCAGGACTTGCCTTTCACCAACAATGATTGATCAGGTAGAACAATATATTATCATTCAGTTTAAGAAAACTGAATTATAATATTAGTGGAATCAAATCATTTGCCTGTTTTTAGCTTAATTTTCAATTAAGTTAATATTTAAATTAAATACTATAATGGATTTTTAAATTAAACTCTCCTATGTATTTAAGTTTACATGACTGGTGTTTATCTTGCTAGGACTTCAATATTTTATTTTCATTCTCAGAAAAAGGTAATAAGTTAACATTTTTAACAAATCGTAGGCAAATTCATTATTACGCTGTTAACATTAAACAAAAATACAAACTTAAAATTACTTTTTAAAAAGGCAGTACAACTATTCCAGATATCTAAGAAACATTTGTTAACCAAATATTATCCATCTGAAATATTAATAATTTAAGACCACTGTTAAGTAACATGATCTTTTTACCAGTGTTTGACATCAGTTTTAAAATATGAACGTTTTCATGGTAAATTTATTGTAGATTTTCATATTTAGGGAATTTCATAACAATGTAAATATTAACACTGGGCAGTTTTATTTAATATTAAAAATTTTTAGCCCTCACTTTGTCCTTTATTTATATTTTTCATTAGATATGGAAAGTATATGCCACATTATTTTTTATTTAAAATAAAATTATGAAATATTTTTATTTTGGTTTTTTTTTAAATAGAAAAAATAATTATTTTTTCTCATTGATTTAAAATAATTTTATGTCGGGTTCCTTTGCGTGAGGTTTAATTGTTTTTACCAATGTAATTCAACAATATTAGGTTAAACTTGTCATTGAAACAATCATAATTCTAATATGATTTAAAATCAAAGTTTTTTAGTTGTTTATTCTGTATACATATAATAAGCTTGTTTGATACAGTTTTTCAACTGCTCACAATCAACCCTGTGGACTACATTTGTTTGAATTCTGTACAATAAAGATTTTCATAAATTGTATAAGAAGTGCTGTGTCATTTGCTACTCTTCATAAGTTAATGATATTGCATTTCCCTTTCACAAGTACCTTGGAAAACTTGCTCAAACCATTTTATAGTAGAGTTTGGCTTGAATTTGATTCATCAAAAGTTAGAAAATATAAAAGCTGAAGCATAATCAGTTATTGGGACCAAATAAGAATCAGAAGTTGAGATATTGTATAAAAAAAATTGTCTTACCTCACATTTTTATTGTACTTATTGTAGATCATACAATAGTTTTAAAAGTAAAATTTAATCTCAAAATACAAATATGGTTGTACATTTTAGTTTGTTCCTAGTACAAAGAATTTTCCTTTTCTTTCACTATCTTTTGAATGCTATGACCAAGTACAAAATAGTTCTTCAGCCATGCCAAAGAACGATAAATGTTTGCTGAAGTGGACTTTCTTTTTATTCACTTATTCTTTGTCATCTCTTAATAAAAGTTTGGTAAAATGTCATCCTTTTTACACAACGCTCTTGGATCCCCTTAACAAAGCAAAATGTAAATTGCTGTTAAATTTTGCAAACTTATGAGTGATGGCAATAAATCATTAAAATTATATCATTTCAGGCTTTTTGATTTTCTTTAATATTTTGAACAGTGTCAATTTTATTGGCACTAAAAATGGTTTACTTTTTATATAAATGAATTGTCAAAATGTTGTCTGACCTTTAAACACTGGAATTTGTCATTTTGTATTTATTTTAAATATAATTTGCTGCAAGTAAAATTAATTTTCTAAAGAATAAGATTTCACACAATATGTGAGTCTTGGTTGTATTATTTTCTATTATTACTCATGCTGGATTTGACATATGGTTGAGTAGGCTGTAGACAAAAACAGAAAATATGTTTTGAATTTTTTTTTACACCTTTCCTTTTTCATTTTCTGTCAAGTAAATCAGCATATTATTTAAAAATTTTAATTGAATTTTATGGAGATTTTCTTTAAGTAAGTTTCCTTAAGAATTATACAATCACTGTTAGGTATGCCTTAAATTCCAGCTAATTATTAATTATAGGTGGTAAAATTTTTTGTCTAAAAATGATGACACCTCCTGCTGAATTTCTTGAAATTTTTCAATCTTAATCTGTTTAATTATAGATGGGTTTCAAACTGGTTTTTGCCAACGACAAACACTAATTTCTGCAATTTTTTTACTCTAGCTGCTCCAAAAAGCAATGCATATTCTGCGTAGTATTCCTTAGCATGTAATATAAAATAGCAATTATAATTTAATGACAACTTTCTAGTCTGGATTCTTAAAATGAATCAGCAATTTCCATATTTACCACAATAATTGCATTGAATCATTGTCTTTTTAAATCACATTGAGTTAGTTGGTTGTATCCCTCCATTTGTAATGAATGTCATTATTGAGACAGTTAAGTAGTCAAAATATTCATGTGTTAACATTTAACTATGTCTAGAATAGTGTATTGTACTTTTATTCAAACACCTCTGCTTTTAACTTGCCACAGAGTGTTCATTTATTGATGATAGTGAGATTGAACATCTATAACATAAGTCTTCTGTTAATATTTCTTTTATTTAATAATATGTAACATAGTTCAGCTTTAAGTGATATGTTTCCTATATTTAGGGATTTTTTATTGTACATATTTTTAAAATCACTAATTATAGCAGTCAAATATGTAAAGTTTTATTAATATTTGAGTTGATTTAGTTGAATATTGTCACTTTTTTCAATTTGTCCTTCAATTTCATAATTTCAATAATTTTAAAATTTTGTAATTTTGCCATTATTTTATTCAAGAATGTTTTTTTTTAATCTGGAATAAATTATTTTTCTATTGGAATTATTTCTTGTTTATTTAAATTTTAGTATTATAGTTTTATATTAAACAATTTCTCTGGCACATTTCGCAATATTCTATTTAATTATATTTAGACTTGCAATGCAACGGACAGATTGTGTTTCCTATGCAATGGGTTGATATGATATTGCATTCTAATGGAGTGTTCATACTTACATATATGTGTAATGTCGATTTAACAGTATACAAACCGTATTCAGTTTACAAAACATAATTTTATACAACAAATCTTTTTCTTTTCTTTAAGTCCACATACAAGATATAGTATATGTTCTGCTCTAATTGAAAATATTCAGATTTATATTTTGCTTGCCTTATACATGCATAAATTTTTGTTACTATTTATAGAGTAAATGTAATACGAACAGATCATGAGACATAAATCCTGTGCACAGACATTTGAAAAATGTATATCTAGTATCTTTGCATCCCATACTGTATGTACAAGGTGATTTGAAACTCTATACAAATTTTCATAGGAGATAGGGAACAATAAAGCAACCCTTTTTTGTCAATGAATGTATGTCTAAAGAGTCACTCTTTGGCACTAAAACATGCTGTTGGGTGGCACATCAATTGGCTACTTTCCCCATCATGTACTTTGTAACATGTAACATGTAACATCATGTAACATGTACTTTGTGTAACACGGAATATTGTATGAAATCTAAAGTGGCCGACATGAATCTAGTGTATTGGGCTGCCAATGGAAAGGAAAAAGCTACTGAAAAATTAAAAGTAAATCTTGCAACAGCTCATCTGTTTTCATTGACAGCCCCATATGCTAAATGCATACCAGCTCTGGGTTCAAAATAAGTAGTCGTTAGTTGTATTTTGCACTTATAAATTTCTTTTTGACAATCAAGATTTCAGACCCAGTCGTTATTTGCGCTAACTTTTCTGTTTTTTGCATGCATAATGCACATTTTTACTTATTAACCGCTTATTCTTTCTAACAATCTAGCCAATGTACTTTGTGGATTACATGCGCCCATGCAGTAAGTCAAAGGCAGGGCTGCTAATAAAAGGTGATTTGTTTTGTGAACTACATAATGCAGATAATATAAATAATTTCAAAATTACACCCATGTAGAGCATTTTGGCAACTGAAGAAAATTGGTTGAATGCCATTAATGCCTGACTTTCTGCTACAAATTTCTAGCACTGTGCCAGCAGTACTACCCAGATTGTCTGATCTATTTGAAGATGTAAGGTATCTGTTTGGATGATAGGGAAAGAGCTACCCAATTAAGTCCCAAATCCCAGTGGGGGTGGCAGCCAAGGAGACCATATCATCTTTCCCCTAACCCATTTAATCTCGGTTGGACTTTTGAATATACAGATTTATCATTTCTATACTCATGTAGACACTGAAATGTTTTTGTGAGATGTCGAGGATCAAACATGGGACTACCGCATGTGAGCCTTTTGCCATTGTGACTGTGCTATCCAAGCCATGATGCATGTCAGTTACCTCAGCATTCGTGAAATGTTCCAATTTACACATATGAAGTCTGTATTACAAATGCCAACAGCAAAAAATAGCAAATTTTCAGGCCCAACATGCTTTAAAACCAAAGAGTGATCTGAGGAGATAACGTTTATTAATGAAAAATGTTTATTTTAGTGTTTTCTCTTTCCCATTAAAGTAAAGAGTTGTGAATCACTCTGTATATGACAAGGATTCGATTTTTTGTTTTCTTCAGAAACCCTCATTTGTATTGAAAATGTATACATATATAAGATTTGTTGTGGGGGGAAATATGCATTTATAGGATTTGACATGTACTTACATGGTTAAAAAAAATTGACTATGGATTTTTTAGGAGGGGAGGGGCAAAAGTTGAATGGCTATTGTATTAAAATTTTATTCATGTTTGTCAGTTTTTAATATTTATTCATGTACTGTAGTTTCATTCACTTGAGATCTATAAGCTTGATCAAATTTTAATAAAAATATCTGTTTTAGAAACTTAACAAAGTTCAAAAATAAAATAGTTTGAGAAAAGTAATTGATTCAAATTATCTTTCCTATGAAAATTTCCTTTACTAATGTATAATAGTAACAAAGATATTAAATCAATGAGATGAATAAATATGAGAATTAAGAGAATCTATATAAACGGAATACTTATTTTCATAATATAAAAATAAATTACATTTTCATACTCCATGTACAATTCTATATTATTAAATTGCATTGTATTCAACATAATACTTAAGAACACTTAACATGCATACAAAGACGTATGCAGGGAATTGGGCTGAAAGAGCTACAACCATCCTCAAAATTGTGAAAGAAAATTAAATGATAAAGCTAACATAAGTTTAAAAATTAAAATATGTATATAATATTTCTCTTTATAGTTAAAAGTGATAAATTTCAATAGATTATTTTACATCTTCATTTTATAATGTGTTTCATTTACATTAGAGCTCATAATAAAATGATGAATAGCACACATATGAATTTGAGAAAAGTACTTTTCTGATGTTCATTGACCATAAGTAATTGATTCCGCATTGTATTGGCTACCTTTAAAAATTATACGCGAGTGCATTTTTAACAAATTCTGGTATTCAGTAAAAAAGTTCTAAAAATCTGGTATTCTGAAAGCCAAACATAAACAAAGTCTACTCATTCAAAGTCAAACATGAACCTTGCTTGCATTTTTCAATTGTAGATTGGTAACATTGTAAATAGACAAAAGTAACTTTCTTTTTGTTTTTGTTAAAAAATGTTTGGTTCTCGATGATATTGTACTCATCAATGTGGTATGAAATACATTTGTTTAAAATTATTGGTTAAATGTCTACTTAAACACAAGAAATGTGTATTTAAGCTTATATTTAAGTGTGCATTTCATAAGCCCCCCCCCCCCCCTCCAGTTAAATCCTGCAAATGCAATTACATGCATTAGTATTAAAAATGCTGTTCTTTCTAATTTGGCATATTAACAGCCTAAGGTTGTCAAAAGTTATATTGATTTGTAAATTTTCAGCTCTTAAATTAAATAGCTCAAACTGCTGTAAAAGTATCTAAATCAAAAACTTTGTTAATAATACAGAATATATCAAATATGCACTATTAATCATTTGTTATATTCAAATAATATTATTATATGATTATTATTTTTTCTAATTGTATTATGCTTCTATCACTCACAATAAGACCAGAATGAGAGCTTGTTGAATTATGCAGGAATAGAGGATTTTGTATTCATATATGTGTGTTGAAGTTTTTAAAAATAAGTACTGTTTTAATTCTTGTTTTGAGGGAAACAAGAAAGTAGGTAACATACACACAGCCATATATATTGTAAAATGAGCACTCCATAAAAACTCTTGAATTTTGCCTTTAACAACAGTACAAAAGCTAATTAGCTAATATTAATCTAGAATTTCATAGATTTTAATTTTCGCAGCAATTTTGCTGTTTTAAGTATAGTTTTATTACTGTGTATATTTATATTCCCCATTTCAACTTCCCATGTTTACTCGCCTGTCACAGCGAATTGTAATGTTCTCTGGCTTGAACCCTCAATTTCTATTCTACTGGAACTGAATTAGTGAGACATCTATTTTCTGAAAGTATCAAATCTATGTATTGATTTTTCTTCTCATATGTAAAATACAAATGTACAGAAATGATTTATAAGATAACAAGTCTGTGAAAGAATTATATGCTGCTGTACATTTTGTAAACTAGTTTTTCTAATTCAGTGCTCTGTTTTGTCACGGGCATTATTTTGTACTTCAATCCTCACTGGTTATACAGTGAGCTTTAGTGTATTAACAATTAGAATTATTGACTTTTATTTCCATCTTAAATGTTGTTTCAAACTTCTTTGGATTCTTCATTCTTCTATTTTAATAAAAATGTAAATTTTATTTCTGCGTTTTTGTTTGTCCATTGTTATAACAACCACAAGTGTGGCAACTGTAATATTACCAAGCTTTGAGGAGACTACATCTAACTTTCACCTGAGTAAAGCGTCTCGGCTTGTTTTGTGATTTTGAACTGGGCGTTTACAGCCTCGTGTAGCTTGAGCTCAATTTTGAAGAGCTCCCGAAATTGAAAGGTTATAATCGATAACGATAGTTAATAATACTGAAATGACAAATGAGGACATTGAAGGTTTGAAATAATCTGACAAATTTGTGCTGACATAAATTAATTATTCCTAGAACACAAAAACACTTTTTAGCATGACGTCTGTGTGTGTGCCAGTCTGTGCAATGTATGCATTCACTCTAAATCAAAAACTAATGGAACAAATTTCATAAAATTATATTGTCATTATAAATTATAAGTCACTTGTGGGTTGTTACCCTGGTGCTGACTAGATTTTGGTACGATTCAGGATAAAAGAACCTGCTTTTTCTTTCTTTTTTTTTCTGCGAAATGGTCCGCAAAAATTTTATGTATCCACTTTAGCTAAAAAACTGAATGACCAAATTACACAAAATTTGGCAGATAAGGTTACTCGAATGTTGATTAAATTTTGGTGCGATTCGAAAAAAAAAAAAAAAAAACCTGCTTTTTTTTTTTTTTTTTGCGATACAGCCCTCAAAAATCGTCAAAATCCAAAATAAAACACTGTATGCTCAAATGTATTGTTTAAAAAGTACAAATTCAGTGTCATTTCAAATTATTAAAAGTGTTATTTTTATGCAATTTAAGAAAGTATTAAACAAATAAAGAGAAAATGAATTTGAGTCTGTGGAGACATTCATGTGCTGCCCACATCAAATTTTTTACTTTCCCTACAATACATGGTAATGCATAGGGAAAGTATTGGAACCATGGCGAAAATCGAAACTCTAGTTTTGCACTGTGTCAAGTACTTTGCTAAGCTCGCTTCTCTTGGTTCATCTCACCGAATGACGCATGCCACTGATAATTTCACAACAAAACAGGTTTTTAACTGGAAGAAAGTTTTGAAATATTTCTGTAAACGCGAAAAGGCAAAAATACATTTAAAATTGTTTTAGTTTTGTGGAACGACTAGAATTTGAGTTGTAACACCATTTGCGACAAGTTGTCAACTGTCCATTCTAAGCAAAATTTCACAACAAAAGAGGTTTCCAACTGGAAGAAAGCTTTGTAATGTTTCTGTAAACGCGAAAAGGTAAAAATACATTTAAAATTGTCCTAGTTTTGGAACGACCATTGAGTTGCAGCACCATTTGCGATAAGTTGTCAACTGTCCATTCTAAGCAAGTCGAATTTTTGTTAGAAAATACATTATTTCTAGGGAAACAATATGTTTAACCCTGTGTGTGTGTGTGGGGGGGGGGGGGGGGGCATGACAAAGCTATGTCTTTTGTGGATAAACGGAAGTTTTAAGTCTTTTTTTCAAATCAGAGCAATAAACCAAGAGGAAGAAATAATATAGTCACGTATTCATTTCTACAAAAGTGGCTAAATCCAAAATGAAATTATTAGTGTCATAAAAAAATAAGATTATTACAGACATTTGTTAAAACAAATTAATGCTTGCTCTGTTTTTACAATAAATTGCGAGGAAACGAGACAATGTCACACTCTAAAACATTTGAAAAAAAATATATGTCCTGTAACTTTTTACTTTCCTTATATACATAATGTATAAGGGAAGTATTGTGACGGGGTCGAAAATTCGATTTCGAGTTTTCGACGGGAGAGCACGTTTCAAGCATCCCTGATCACGAATCGAACATTTTTGAAGTGATGTCTGTGTGTGTGTAAGCGAGTCTGTGGAGACGATAACTAACGAACGAATGGACCGATGAGAACGAAATTTAGTACAAAAATCACAATCCGTAAACACTGGAAGCCTATTGTTTTTATACGCAATCGAATGTTCAGAACCCCCCTAAATTTTCGAGAGAAATTTTGAAAAAATCGTCAAAAAATGAAAACCGCTAATAAAGTTACGCAAATGGACATTTCTTATGTAATTTTTCATTGGAAAACGATTGACATAAATTTTAGAACGCTAACATGAAGCGTTCTCAAGATATTGCACATTTTTCAAAAAAAATAAAAAAAAAAATATATTTCTTATTGAGAAACATGTTCACTTTTCATATGTAATACCATGCGATAAATTTGGTGACATCATTCTCGTGGATCTAACTCGTTCCATTCATGAAAAAAGATACTTTAAGTAATACTTTTGTATTTGAACGCCAATAGTCATTTATCTGCTGTAAGAATAACTTATTTCTTCGTCCATAACGCTTGGCGAAATTTTGGCGACGAATTTGGTGGAATGTCGCCAACTTAGAGACTTTTTAAAATGTTGCTACATTAACGAAAAACTCGCCAAATGGATAAAAATGACGCTAAATCAATGAACATGACGACTCATTGACGAAAATTCGATATCTTGGAAAGAATATAAATATCTACTATAAAAATAATCTTTTTTTTTACTGTAAAATTAGTAAATTCATTGCATTATTATAAGGAAAGTCATGTGCTGCCCACATCAGATTTTTAATATTAGCATCGTGTTAACATACATTTTTGTATTTTAAGGGCAGTAAGCTATGGTGAATATCCTGAGAGAGAAATTTTTGTCCTGAAATGTCCGCAATTTTATTTTTATCCTAAAAGTCTATAAATGTTAACTCTTTTAAAAAAACTTTCAATGTTTCAAAATTTTACTTTCCTTATATACATAATGTATAAGGAAAATATTGTGACGGCGTCGAAAATTCGAATTCGAGTTTTCGACGGGAGAGCACGTTTCAAGCATCTCTGATCACGAATCAAACATTTTTGAAGTGATGTCTGTATGTGTGCGTCAGTGAGTCTGTGGAGACGATAACTGACGAACGAATGGACCGATTCGAACGAAATTTGGTGCAAAAATTACAATCCGTAAATACTGGAAGCCTATTGTTTTTATACGCAATCGAATGTTTAGAACCCCCCTAAATTTTCGAGTGAAATTTTGAAAAAATCGAAACCGCTTATGAAGTTATGCAAATAGATATTTCTTATCTAATATTTTATTAGAAAACGATTTACATAAATTTTAGAACGCTAACCTGAACCGTTCTCGAGATATTGCACATTTTTCAAAAAATTATCAAAAAGTCATATAAAATAAAAAAAAATATATATTTCCCATTGAGACACATGTTCACTTTTCATATGTAATACCATGCAATAAATTTGGTGACATCATTCTCGTGGATCTAGCTCGTTCCATTCATGAGAAAAGGTACTTTGAGTAATACTTTTGTATTTGAATGCCAATAGTCATTTATCTGCTGTAAGAATAACTTATTTCTTCGTCCATAACGCTTGGCGAGATTTTGGCGACGAATTTGGTGGAATGTCGCCAACTTGGCGACTTTTTTAAATGTTGCTAAATTAACGAAAAACTCGCCAAATAGATAAAAAGATGGTAAATCAATGACGACTCACTGATGATGACGACATGGAAAATGACGACTCATTGACGAAAATTCAATATCTTGGAAGAATATAAATAACTACTATAAAAATAATCTATTTTTTTTTTTTACTATAAAAGTAGTAAATTCAGTGCATTATATAAGGAAAGTCATGTGCTGCCCACATTAGATTTTTTACATTAAAATCGTGTTAACGGACGTTTCGTATTTAAATGACACGATGGTAGTAGTTGTACTGAAAATCCCGAAAAAGAAATTTTTGTCCTGAAATGTTCGTAATTTTTGCTCTTAATTTAAGTATAGGCAAATGTACTTAGGCTTATGTACTGAAGTACATAAGCCTAACCATAATCTCTGATGGAACATACAGGGTTACAGTGCTAAATTTCGTTTTCCAGCATGAACTCTAGAGAACTAATCGGGATGCTCGAAACATAAATTTCGAAAACTGGGATTTGAATTTTTGATCCTCATCTCTTCGGAGATAAAATATTCTAACACTGGAACAAATTACTCGGCGTTCCCCGAGTCCAAAATAAGCGCCCGCTATTTAAATAATACAATTAGAGATAACACAACTCAATTTCCAAATCATTTTCAAACATCTTCCTATGCAGGGGAAGTAAAAATATTCATTTTTTACAAAACCCATTTTGTACACAAAAGATATATTCTCTTCAATACTTTGTAATTTTGTTAAGTACATGTGACATTCTTTAATGCAAGTATGGATGATGGCCCCACCTATATCATTTTTAATTTATGTTTTGAAAGGGTTAGGTATAGTCATTAAGAAAGTGTTTCATATGACTAGTTCTTTATTTATGCGAACTTCCAACTTGATGCCATAACTTTTCAGTCCTAATTATAATCGAAAGGTTTTTGTGTTGTGTTCCATAAAGTATATTAGGTTTGATTTGGTAATGTAGACTAATATGCAGGGTTGCAATATATATATATATATATATATATATATATATATATATATATATAATATATATATAATATATATATATATATAATAGTTTATGATAATCCTAAGAAATAATGGAGATAAATTGTAACACCTAGATAAAACCAAAAATTAAACATTTAAGAAAGTAGCAAGCAAAATTGAATTGAAATACTTACTAATTAGCTATTACTACAGAAAATAAAAATCCGGGCAGTAAGCTCCATGCCTTTCTAATTCGTGAAAAAGAAAGATGCGATAATTAAGGGAGTATAAAAATTAAACAGTATTTAGTAGCTAGCAATCAATAAACAGCAGATAACAATGATGAGAATTCTAAAATATAAAAATAAAGAAAGACGAGGCTTGTCAATAAAATGGAACAGTGCTAGGCCTAAGATGGAAGTCAATTTAGAATATATTCATCGTCAAGGCTGAGTAACCATCCAAATTTACCAAGAAAAATGTGCTTATTTCTGAATGCAGAGATAGTTAATAACAATGAACGCCATATACTAAGCAGACAGACATAAAATGGTTGAAATATGATAAAGAAAGCGAATAATTGCCAAGAGGGGGGGGGGGGGTGATGATAAGCACAAAGTTCTGATGAGTAAATTGCAAATCAACTGTTGCTACTCGTAAGAGATAAAAATCAGTGTTGCCAGTAAGAAGAAAAAGTAGGAAATACCCCTATAAAAATAACCAATGGAAAGGAGTTAAAAGTATAAGAATAAAGAAGTTAAAAGTATAAAGTAAGAGTAAAATGTAAAAGTAAAAAAGAAGTTAAAAGTAAAAGAATGGTAAAGGAAAGTATAAGAAGAAGTGAATTATAATGATAAGTAATAATAAAAGATGTATCATTATAATTCACTTCACAAAGCCGATCAATTAATATAATCAAATGAAAATGGAAATACTAGTTATATGACATACAAAACAATTCAAAAGTAAATAATACTAAGATCTTTAATAAAAATATTTAAATTGACAAGAAAAGGAGAAATTATTAAGGTGAATTAAGTAAAGAGAGTTGGTAGCACTTAAAAATCAAGAGGAATGTTTCATGAAACAACAGACGATTTAGGCTTAGTTATATATACAGTGTTTCTTTCAGGATATTTTGGCCGGGAGTGCGAATGAAACTTTAGGGTAGGGAGCAAGTTTTCTATTTGCCCATTATAAATATATAAATGCTGTCACATAAATAGAAACTAGGTTAACATAAAATGGAAGGAGGGAGGGCGTCGTTCCCCCGGATGTACGCCTTTAAGAAACACTGGTTATATACAGTAAAATCTTCCCCAGTATAACTCGGCGCTTAGGTTAAGTCGAAAGCCCAGGCCAACCGACTCGTCCGAAGACTAAGAGTAGCCAGATGGTAGGCCGGAAAAAGGTTAAGTCGTAATATTTCTTCAGTTCGGATTGGCTTCCGCAGAGGACAATCCGTTTACCCGTCGCCAATTCAAATACTACTCCGTATAACGCTAGTCACTGTGAAAAACAGACGTGATTCAGTGTCAATTAGATAGTTCTGGAAAACATGCAACTCGTGAAATTCTTAGCCAATCTACAAAATTCCAAAAGTTTCTAAAAACCGCCAAGTTGGCGATATTTCGCTAAATCCATCTCTAAGTTCAGAGTTTGGCGTCAAGTTCAAGCGACTGGACCTTTAAATTATAGCAATGCTTTTCTGTAAGGAATTCGTAACAATATGATGTTACATCCGTTACATACTTCCGTTTTATCCCGTCACATTTCTTTCATGATACTCGCAACCTAAGATATTTCATAAAAGAAAAAGAAAAATGGGGTGGATAGGACCAGGCGAAAAGAACCCTATAAGAACACCTTATATGAGTTCAAGATGTTTTATCACTAAAGAGGAGACAGCAAAATCTCCAAGAGATGAGTTCCAGGTGGCTATCAATGAAATTCCACCATGATCTGCTCTTAAAGTTACGCAAATGCAAAACCTCCAATATGAAAAACACGGAGTTCTCTATTTAAACTCGCAAAAGTTGAAAAACGTGAAAAGTACAGAACAAACAAAAAAAATCTCATATAAAATCAGAGAAAACAATAAACCTCATCTTACAGGGTTGATTAATGCACGGGCCTCCAGGACCGCTGTCCTGGGCCCCTAAATTTTGTATGTGTTAAACATTTTAATCAGAAATAATTATTTATTTAATCAGAAATAATATTATTTATTTTATCTATCAGAAATAATTATATATTATTTATTATTAATATTATAATTATTTATTTTATACTGGCAGCGATTACCCGGCGTTGCTCGGGATTTACGATACAAAACTCTGATAAAAATTACACCGGAACAATAGGACCTTGAATCTTATACATTGTTTTTTCACTGTGAAAGAAGTAAATTCATTGCATTATGTAAGAAAAAAAATCATTGCATTATATAAGTCTTAGCTGCTTCCTGCATGCCTGCGGCACGCCCTTCGCAGCTAGGCCCTCCGGGCGGGTGGCCCTGGCGGCTAGCGTCTCGGAATGCGATTTGGAATTTGTTTATTAAGTGTCCACAATTGATGTACAGTTTGAAATGAAAACTAAAATTACGCTAGGCAACAATGCAAATGTTAACAAATTAAATGACATTATCCTAATTTGTTAGGTTTTACCAGATTGCTTGCTTGAAAACCGCATTTTTTTATTTTCCTCCCGGAGCGAAAACATACAAATTTTATGAAGTTCCTACTCTTGAGCATGCCACATACAACTGGCCATGAGAGAAGCAAGGACTTTGTCATTGAGCTTTGCTGATGGTCATGGCAAATGCCAGTCTAACTGAAAACTGGACTCGTTTGAAGCTAAATGGTAGGTTGGTTGGTATCAACGGTATGCGAGGTACGAATACGTCCTCTCCTTTTGGCTTTCCTTGTGGCTTCGATGACATTTGGTAAAATATTTTTGACACAGAGCGGTGTTCCATTGCATAGTTTTGGCGGATCCATATTCCGCAGAAGCATTATTGGTGATCCTTTCTTTAACTTCAAGATATGAGAAGGCATTCAAGGTGGCTCAAGGTAGTTCAGAAATTCCAGCGGGTAATTAACGGCATCACCGGTGTCCACTGCAGAGTCAAATGACTTGTCATGATATAAAAATCTTCCTCATGGAATGCTGATAATTAAATAATCATTTTGATTTCTTAAAACTTTTCGTTGTTGAGTAAGCCTGTGAAAAATAAACCATGGTAATAGAGTTTCTATTTAAATTCATATTTCAAACCTGCGATTTTCAAAAGTGACTAATACGTTCAATGAACTCTCACAAAACTCAGAGATTAAATTGCCTTTCGCGTTTTAAACCAACGATTTCCAACCTTTTTTGTTGGGAATCATGGAGTCAGAGAGTGGAACTCCCAGGAAAAAGTTTCGTTTTCGATTAATATCTCGACAACCCCTGGTCTCAGAAACTCGAAACTTGGACTAAATTTATGGGGGCTATTTCAAAGCTACCCACAAAATTTCATTAAATTCGGTGCAGCTGTTCTCCCGTGAAGATGAGACAAACGAAGGTTTTGTTTTTCATTAATATCGCGATAACCCCTGGTGTTAGAAACTCGAAACATGGACTAAATTTTAAGTGGGGCTATTTCAAGACTTCTCACCAAATTTCATCAAATTTGGTTCAGCCGTTCTCCCGTGATGTTGGATCATACATACATACATACATACATACATACATGCATACTTTTCTTCTTTATATATATGGATGTATTTGGTATGTCGTGAGTGCATGGAGGCCCCATATTGGCTTAATAAGGCCCTGGATAGGCCTTTCTATGTTACTTCACATTTTATTTGTTTTGCTGAGCAATAAAATTCAATTATTAAAACGATACATTCCATAGAAGAGGTAGCATGAAAAGTATCCTACTGTAGTTTTATTTTATTTTTTTACTGCTGTTTGCATTTGAGGTTTAGGTTTAATTTAGTTTTCGTTACTGGCAGGTTTCTTTCAGGATTTTTCGGCCGAGGGGGCGAATGAAATTTTAGGGGGCAAGTTTTCTATTTGCCCTATATAAATTATCTAAATGATGTGTCACATAAATTGAAACTAGGTTAACATGAAATGCCTCCGGGAGGGGGGGGGGGTACTCACCAGTATACCCTATGTACTGAAAATAAAACAATTTTTTTAACTATAAATAATGAGACATGAAAGACAAATTTTAGAAGCCTTGCTAGAATATTCGAAAACTTAAATTTTTCCCTTCCGTATATTCCAGTCCTTCCTCCTTTACCGTAACTGCAAATTGATGACATGTACAACGAAAATTAATTTACTCTAGATTAAGCCTCGAATAACAGCGCGACCCGGAAAACGTGTTATGATGTCGATTAAATCCATCTTTACGCAGAAATCCATCCAGTTAATCGTTTTTTTTTTTTTTTTTTTTTTTTTTTTTTTTTTTTTTTTGCAAACCTGCGTTAACACGGAAAGTCAATTTACCGACGCACTTACATTTGAACGTGATTTGGCATCACAGCGTGTATGTATGTCTAGCTAACTTTTAAGAGTTCTAAAATGCTTGATAAGAGATTAAAGTTGAAAGAGAAAAAATACTTTGTATGGACGGAAGTTAAGAGGTTACATGAAAGTTTCAAGCTTGCACATTTCTCTATATATTTAGCTCTAATTAAAAGATAAATTAGAGAGAAGAATGTATTTTGTACTTTCACTTTCCCTACAATAAATGGTAATGTATGTTGCGGGAAAGTATTGGAATCGTGTCGAAAATCGCAACTCTAGTTTTCGACGGATCTACACGTTTTAAGCACCTTAGAACATTGAAAAACTATTTTTAACGCGACGTCTCTGTGTGTGCAATGCATGTATGTACTCCGGCTTAGAAATAAATGGCCCGACGGAATTTCACAGAATTTGGTAGATAAGTCAGTTTCGGAACATGTTTTCTTTCCGCGAAATAACAAATAAAAATGAAATTAAATGCACTGAAATGTATTAATATGTTTGTTTTATACGTAAATTGTGATGTAAGAAAATAAGATCAACATTATAACCCTAGGATAAACTGTTCTCAAGATATTTTAGATTTTTCAACATCATTGCAACGTTGCCGCTTTAAAAACAGTCCAGTCGTCCCTTTTTGGGGAATATGTTTGTAAAAAATAACAGTTTTTACTAGATGACTTGATTCTGCAAAATATCAAGGGGTTATTTATTTTAATTTAGCAAAACGCACAGCAAAACTAGCAAACATTTACTAGTTATGTAAACATTTACCAGTACTCAATGACTCGATTCTGAAATATCAAGAGGCTATTTATTTTAATTAAACAAAATGCATAGCAAACTAGCAAACATATGCACAAAATACTAGCAAACATTTCATTTGAAATTTTCAAATATATGCTTTCAGTCTCAATCAATCTGGTTTATTTTTTTAAATCAAATAATATTATTTTGAAAATGAATAACCAAAGAATTCCAGAGGCTAGTGGAATTAGTCTCCATCAAGTGGGGGCAAAGTCCCCATCAAGTCGGGACAAAGAAATTCCAATTCATGCATTTACTACCCCCTTCCCTCTCACAGGAGAGGGTTAAACCCACAGAATACTATATAGTAGTCTGTGGTTAAACCATTCTGGAGGAATTGACAGCCAGGTACTATAACACCCTAATCCCTCCTGAATGTTTTCTGAGGTGTGATTTCAATATATTTAAACTCTTTGGGATACAAGTAAACGTTTTTGATGATGTTTCATGGGTCAAATAACACAATTTTAAAACACACTCCAGAGGCCAGTGGGATTAGTCTTCCACAGGTGGGGACTAACCTATGTTTAAAGTACCTTGGGGACTAACAGAGAAACATTCTACTTGATGTAGATAATCCCTCTCTCAGAACTATTGAAAGGGATTATCATACAGGTATTATAATATCATAATCCTTCCTGAATGTTTTTCTGGAATGTGATTTAAGTATATTTAAACATCTTGAGATACAACACTTAAATGTTAGCCCATGATTTTCCATGGGTATTCACCCTCTAGTGCAATAATAATATTAATTGTATATCTAATAAAAATCTTTAGACTAGATTAGATTGACATTTTTTTTTAAGTTCAATAAGTTTATTAGATTTTTTCAGACTCATTTGTTTCATTTGGAAGACTTTCAAAGCGCAACAAATTACTCTTTAACTGTTTATAGCTAACAAGCACTTTTAGTTTTCACCCTGATTTCATTTGGATACTCAGTCCATAAAGACTTTATATCAAAATATCAAATTATTTTGCAAACTTGCTTGACTGTATATAAAGTTATACAATGTATCTGACGAGATTTTAGATTCAAGTTAATCTATAAACTTTCCTGGTGGCTCATAAATGCGTATATGTGCATACATACATTTCCGTCTATTCTGTTCAAACCATACCACTCATTAAACATCTTTAAAATCGCCAAGTTCATTTAACTTTCTAATTTATTTTGTAAACAAAACAAAATATTTCATGCCTGTGCACTAATATTTCACCAAGGAGAAAGTAAATACATCGAGCTGCAATATTCGTGACGTTTCAAATATTACAGCAGTCCGCACTCATTGGAAAACACAGGGTTAAAATACTAAAATATCGAAATTATAACCACTTTACTTCAAAAACTAAAAGCTCGATTTTTTTAGGCTCTAATTAATCAGACTCCATTAGTCACAGAAACATGAAATTTGGCATGTCGTTGTCTTTTGTGGAACATTTTAATTTTTTGGATTTTTTTTTTAATCTTATCGTGCTAGACCGTCCCATAGGAGAATAACTTGAGAACCGGATCAACTAAAAACTCCAATTTTGATATGTTGTTGCCTTTTGTGGTGCATTTTAGCTTATTTTAATCCCTTATCGGACTAGCCCGTCCTGGGCCCGCCATAGGAATGTACTCGTTTTCTGCGAATAACTCGAACACTGCAGCAGGTAGAAAGTTCAAATGTGGTATGCCATTGTCTTTTTCTCGTATATTTTAATTTAAATTTTAAACCTTATCAGGCTAGCCAGTCCTGGGCCCTCCTTGGGAATGTATTCGTTTTCTGGAAATAACTCGAGCACTGCAGCAGGTAGAAAGTACAAATCTGGCATGTCACTGTCTTTTGTCATATATTTTAATTTATGTTTTAAACTTTATCGGACTAGACCGTCTTACACCCGCCATAGGAATGTATTTGTTTCTTTGAGGGAATAAAGCAAAAACCGGAGCAGCTAGAAAGTTCAAATTCGGTACACCGTTGTCTTTTGTTGATTACTTTACTTCCTTATATTTTAAACCTTATCGGGCTAGCCCGACTTGCGCCCGCTATAGGAATGTATTTGTTTGATGAACTCGAGATCCGGATTAGCTATAAAGCTCATATTTGACATATCGTTGTCTTTAGCGGTATATTTTAATTTTTTGAATTTTTGAGCTTTACCCGACCAGCCCGTTCTGGACCCGCCATAAGAATGTTGGGAATAGCTCGAGAACCGGAACAGTTTCAAAGTCCAAATTTGGTATATCGTTGTTTTTAATACATTTGAGTTACAGACATTTTAATAAATAAAGTTATGTACAAATAATAAAAGAGGGAATAAAAACTGCGTTTCTTTTTACTTTTCCGTCTTTGTTTCTTTTATTTTAGATCGAAAATTATTGTAAAAAGAATTGAACACTGTGGGACGTTAATGCCTAGTGGAAAGTTATGCCAGATATTTTTCGTTTCATAAGAAACTCATTTTATTCATTTATTTATATATTTTTGCGACGCTTTAATGCTATAACTGTGAATTTATGTTCATTGCACTTATTTCAAATACAAGTCAATTTTGTAATCTAGAACTTCAAAGATTTTCACTGCTGTTCGAATTTTCGTCTTTAAATTTCATCCCAAAGCGCATTAAAGGAAATCTGGAATTATATTTAGAATGTTTCTACGTTTCATTGGTTGAATAAAAATGCGTTATTCTGCTTTATCTCTGGAAAAATCCAAGTTTTTCTGCGAAATCTGGCAACGATGTTCCTAGAACAATGTACGCAGGCAAGCAAACACAAAGAAGATATTCATGTATGCAAAAAGAAAAATGAGTTTGTATCTGAAAAATCAAGCAATTTGCACATAAAGTGAGATTTTATTAGTACCAAATGCACGAGAGAATAAATGCTTTAGTTTATGGAAGAATGTTTTCGTTTCTAGCGCCTCAGAAAATGATATACCAGTAAAACATAGTTATACATAATAAATATAAAAAAATCAGAAAATTATATACCAGTAAAATATAGTTTAAAAATATTTTATAACTTTTCTGTAGATTTTTCAAATATATAGCAATTAACTATTTTGCCTAGTATGCACACACACACACACACACATACAAAAGAAGGATTTCGAGTTTTCGGCGAAAGATTACGTTTCAACTTTAAGTATCCCTAAACTCGAATCGAAAGTTTCTGAGGTGATGTCTGTGTGTATATTAATGTCTATGTATATTAATGTGTATGTATATTAGTGTGTGTATGTATGTTAGTATGTGTATGTATGTTAGCGTGCGTGTGTGTGTGTTAGTGTGCATGTCCGTGAGCCTGTGGGCGCAATATCTCATGAACAAATAAAACGCCTCGAAAATAATTAAGTACGATTATTACAATCTCTCTTATTATCTCTTTTGATTTGAAACGCAATCGGATGTTCGGAAGACACCTAAAATGTCGAATGAATTTGTGTGAATATCAGGTCTTTCAATAATGATAAATAAATGACAATTTCAGACGTAATTTTTCATTTAAATACGACCACAAAATTATACGATTCCTATGAAAAATAATTAGAAATATTTATGAAGGTAACATCACCCAATGACATCATTAAATTGAGGTCATTGTTGGATGAAAGTAACAAATAAATACTAGGGTGGTTTGGTTACTTTATATTATCGTGACAACTTTTTTTCCTTCAAATCACTTAGCAGCACTGTAATCGTTTCTTGTATGATTTGCGAGTTGCGACATAAAAAAAACTCACTTCACGCAATTAAAAATCTGATGTAGGCAGCACATGACTTCCCTACATACTGTACATTATTTTATTATTTATATACAAAATATTAAATTTTATTTTCCAAAGTAGTTACGTATGCATCTTAAATTCATCGACCTTACTTTTCTCGGAAAAAAAAATCATTTGGCGACTAAGCGCATTTTAAAATGGCGCCAGGACCTGACTGTGTAGATCTATAATTACAAAAATGTCGGTCTGTCTGTTGGTTGCGTAGTGGAAAAGTTTAAGCGACCCACAGACATGAAATTTATTACAGAGGTACCTCGTCTCCTGAAAGGAAACGTTTCATCAAAATTTTAATAAATTGTTTTCGATTATTTAAATTAATTAGTTCTGAATTTAATAGTTGAAACTCGTCCCAATCCCAATACAACAGAAAATTTTATTGGTAATAACATCTATTGCGCGTTTCTAAAACTAAAATTAGTGTACATACAGCTCAAACTAGAGTCTGTTCTGGTACCCGCGATTACCGCCGCTTTGCTGGTCGGGTTAGGGTCGCGTTTCTTTAATTCAAGTTGCGGATCGGATTTCCTTTGCTTTTCAAACTGCGGATCGGGTTGAGAGTCGAGCGGAAAAAATTAATTTTAAAAGCTGTACTTCATCACATTTTTTTATAACAGTAACTAGATAAATGTGTAAACGGGTGTTATAAACAGTAAACAGCAGAAAATTGTACCTATACGTTAGAGATTTAAAACGTATACGGAATTGAATTTTAAAATATAATTCCATTGCGGGTCACGGGTCTAGAATTCGGGTATTCGCTGAGGGGTCTGGCGGGATTACGGGTCGACAATTTTCTGCCTTCCAGGCTCCGATCGGAGAGGGGGTCGACAATTTTCTGGCTTCTGGGTTCCATGTCGGGGAAGGGTCGACAATTTTCTTTCTTCCGGGTTCCGGTCCTCGAGGGGTCGACAATTTTCTGTCTTCCGGGTTCCGGTCAGGGTGGGGACGAGAATTTTCTGTCTTCGGGTTCCGGTCGGGGAGGGTTCGACAATTTCTTGTCTTCCGGTTTCTGGTCAGAGAGGGGTCGACAATTTTCTGTCTTTCGGGTTCCGGTTAGGGAGGGGTCGACAATTTTCTGTCTTCCGGGTTCCGGTCCGGGAGGGGTCGACAATTTTCTGTCTGCCGGGTTCCGATCCGGGAGGGGTCGACAATTTTCTGTCTTCCGGGTTCCGGTCGGGGAGGGGTCGAGAATTTTCTGTCTTCTGGGTTCCGGTCCGGGAGGGGTCGACAATTTTCTGTCTTCCGGGTTCCGATCGGGGAGGGGTCAACAATTTTCTGTCTTCCGGATGGATTCAAACCCGACCCGCGTAAGTCTCTAGTTTAAACTGCTATGCTACTAATGTAATAAAATTAAAATAACTTTTTTAAAAGTAAAATACAACATAAAATAATATTGTCGACCGGATTTAAAGGAAAGAAATATCCTTCTTCGTCACCAAGAAAGAGAGCGTTTGAAGTCAGATTTTTATAGAAACCGGCAAGAGTTCGATTAGTTAAAATGTACTTGGTGACCTGCGTTGCCTGCAGTTTTACATCAGGGATTCATTTATCCAATATCAGCTGTCGCGTCTTAAAAATTTAAGGAATAAATTCAATGAATCCCGGTCCATTTTGTAGTACCGCATATTTCAGTGGCGTATTTTGAAGTTCAATTTGGGGTGGTTCAGTTTTAAATGAAGTTTATATCAGTCTCAGGGGGGTTAAGTTAGAGGTCTGCACGGGCTTGGGCCACTACAGAGTAGAAAAAGGCCCGGGGCACATTTTATTAAATTCTGATTGGATCGAGCAAAAATAATTGAAAAGCCGAAAAAAGATCAAAATTGAAACAGAAAAATTTTACATTACATATGAAACAAAAAAATTTTAAATTACATATGAAACAGAAAAATTTTAAATTACATATGAAACAAAATTCCCAGTTAGCGGATAAAAATCTCCCTGTCCCATAAACAAAAGTTCGCTCTGCACGGAGAACGCAGATTTGTAAACTGGGACTGGATACAGAAAAATAATAATTTCAGATAGGAAATTGGAGACTTATTATTCCACGACATTCTGTAGTCAAAATAAAACATAGCTCTTCGCAACTTTCACCTACTGATTTGAATCGTTTTATTTTTTGCATTTTGAAAGATTTTAATTTAGTGGTGGTGGTGGTGAACCCCCTAACCCTCTTTAAATACGCCTCGGACTATATATATATATATATATATATATATATATATATATATATATATATATATATATATATAATATGTATATATAGAGGGTATCACAAAAACATTGACTTCGGCTTTTATTCCTTAAATATTGATCTTAGATATATATAATAAATTGCAAAGTTGCGTAGGAAAAGTAGAGATACAGAATTTTATGAAATCGATTAAAATTTTCAAGAGCATCAAATTTTAAGAAGTACAAAATTGAAATTTTTATACGGCCCCCGTACAAAAACATTTCCAATGAGTAAAGTGTGCCCCATGAAATACAAAATTAGAATTTTTATAAGGCCCCCGTACAAAAATATTGCCAATGAGTAAAATGTGCCCCATACACTAGTACAAAATTTCAGCATTTTATCATAAAAAATCCCAGAAATATGAAAAGACAAAAATGCTGACTTAAACCACATTTTGATGCATCGATATGGGTTCTCAGAGGGGAAAAATCATATCGTCAGATCGCGTTTCAGGGGTCATACGTAAATTACGAAAGAAAACAATTATTACATAGATAAATAATAATTTTGCTTTTCATTGGTACAAAAGTATCTATACTGTGTAGAAATAATAACTTTACACAAATATTACAAAGCTTGTTCAAAATGTTTTCCATCCATGCCAAAGATCCATTAAAGATAAGAGGCAGATATTATTTGCCTATGATGCATTTCTGCGTTGCGTCCTTTGCAGTCTTGCTGTAAACAGTTACATTTCAATTTGTGATTAATCCCTCGCCAACTTTGTTTACTCTGGGACTTTTTATGATAAAATGCTGGAATTTTGTACATCACCTTATTAGTGTATGGGGCACATTTTACTCAATGGAAATATTTTTGTACGAGGGCCGTATAAACATTTAAATTTTGTATTTCTTCAAATTTAATCCCCTGAAAATTTTTATTGATTTCATAAAATTCTATGCCTGTTTTTACGCAACTTTGTAATTTATTATATATTTCTAAGATCAATATTTAAGGAATAAAATCCGAGGTCAATGTTTTTGGGACACCCTGTATATATATATATATATATATATATATATAATGGTGATGTTAATATTACTTGAATTGTATTTTTATTTTTTTTTATTTTTACATAATTCTTATTATTACATTTCAAATATATATATATATATATATATATATATATATATATATATATATATATATATATATATATATATCCACTTCACCTTATATTTCTCTTAGATCAAATATTTCTGAATAAATCTAATATTTTATACCCAATTTTAACATAATAAAATTTAGGAAAACGGAGTAATATATTTTTCTTTTCAAAACAAGTTAGAGAGCTGAAAAAAAAAATCGAATAGCAGTTTCTAAAGTGTCAAAAAAGGAAACAGTGAAAATGCATTAAGGCTATTTCTTTAAAAGCAGTAATATGTTAAGATAGTTTATGAAAAGCCTATAAGTTTTTAGAACAAAAAATATTAAGTTACATAATTTTCTTTTCAACAGTGCTTTGCTCTTTAGTTTTTATATTACTTTTAAGACTAACTGTTATGTTTTCAGATTATGAAATACATACAAATATTTCAAGGTGAAAGGTTTTTTTTTTTTATGCTTGGCTGATTTAAGATAGAAATAGCTTCTACGCATTTATTTCATTTCTAGATACAAATACAAGGGTTAGATAAAGTGAAAACGAAGTTATTATAGAGTAATTTTACTGTAATTATCTTTTCTTTTTTTCCCCTCTTTATCTATAGTCTGTATATTGTATGCCAGTGTGTTATTGTAAGATGTATTCAACAGAGGTTAGTATGAGAGGTCGGTTACATGCGAGATCTATCGGACATACAAAGAGAACAAACACATTGGCATATGAGCTTGAGTCGGGTTTAATTTTTTTTAATGCGGTTTCGAGCCAGGCCGGCCCAGATATGCCAGCAATGTTTGAAAAAATTATTAATGAAATTGAATTGAGATACATTAAAATATTTTGCTAATCGGCTACGTAAAGATGCTTAGAAAAACAAAATTTTCTTTAATTCTTTGTACAAAAATTGCGCAAATGCATGTTTTAGACGTATTTAGATAAACTTCATTTCGGAGTTGACCGGTTCCAGACTCAATGGACTTCGGTCCGGAACAGTCCGGGTTCGGGTTCTTCATTTAAAGCTCCTTCGAGATCGGGCCGGGTTCGAACATTGGAACTTTTGGGGAAAGCAGGGCAAAAGTCTGAAATTTTGGCCCGTGCACACCTCTATTTAAAGAGCAACTAGCATCTCATAGTTATGACCGTCTGCACAAATCATGACCATTTCATCATACTAACTCAAGTTGTATTCTAGTCTAGAATTAAATATTTATACTTTTAATCTTTCCAGTACCTCAGTAATTCAGTCTTTGGCCAACTTTGTGACGTTTCTACTAGCAGTCACAATAAGCGGGAAGTCGACTCCACCAATTAAATCTTTGGCCATATCGAAATGCTAAATTTTATTAACTAATATTTAATAATCTCTACTTATAATAAAACGGAATGTGTGTTTGACAGGGAACGCTTCCGGGGCGATCCACTCGGGAACTCTTCCGAGACAATCCACTCCTCAAACCTGTATGTGAATTGAATCTATGGGAGAATCAAAACAGTTTAATATTTGCCGCCATCTATCGCCCGAAAATATAACTAAAGTTCTCGCAAGTTGAATTTGACACATTTGCAATACAAGTAGTAAAAATAAAAATGCCTCCTGATGATTAGAAACTGCCTGAATAATATTCTCAAAAAATCTTCTTTTTGAATTGTGATGCTCTTTGAAGCAATTGAAGTAGCTTTCATTTCTTTACCAAGTTCATCCTCGCACATAATTGCCCTACGAGAGCGAAGAGAGATTGTAAATAAACCCAGGATATGATTCTTTTGCCGTGATTCATTCAGTGTGAGCGTCAGTAAATCTTATCAGTAAATCTATCCGCGCTTTGTTAACTTTCGCTGCACACATTTTTCGCCGAAATTCTGCTCAAACAGTTGCGAAATATTTTCTAATAGATAAAATGCAATGCTTAGATTATATTAAAACTAAATTTATTACCCAATAAAACATAGAATATATTTTTTATTTTAATTCAAAATATTTTTGGTGCTGCCATCTGTTGTTGTAATTTAATTCATACCCGACTATTTTTATTTTTTAATACACATTTTTAAATGTCTATTCCTTCTAATACAGTATTAAATACAACAACAGATCATATATAATAATGTCACAATTACGGAAACGTAATTGAACTTGGACTTGAACTTGAAGACAAAGGAACTTGAAGACAAAACTGCAGTCCTCAGTAATATACATTTAGATCTTCTTATCAAATTTATAGAATGAGATATTGCTTTTCCGTGATTGTGGCATTAGTATATATGATCTGTTGTTGTATTTAATACTGTATTAGAAGGAATAGATATTTAAAAATGTTCATTAAAAAATAAAACTAATCGGTATGAATTAAATTACGACAACAGATGGCAGCACCAAAAATATTTTGGATTAAAATAAAAAATATATTCTATGTTTTATTGGGTATTAAATTTAGTTTTAATATAATCTAAGCATTGCATTTTATCTTTCAGAAAATATTTCGCAACTGTTTGAGCAGAATTTCGGTGAAGAATGTGTGCCGCGAAAGTTAACAAAGCGCGGATAGGGCATAAAATTTACTAACGCTCACCCTTCAACGTGTTAATTGGAGATTATTTACAGTAACGTTTTTTGATAATCTTATATGTTAGGATAAAGACAAACAGAATTAATTTAATTATAATGTTTATTTATTTTCGTATATTTAAATATAATTTATTTTCGTCAAAAATAAAATACTCAAAATGATATTAGTTTAGGAAATGTTTGATTTTGCTGTTGGCAATTGGCAACTATAGTTTGTATTTTCGTTTTTAAACAGTTTTTTATTATTTTTTCGGTAACGTTTCTTTAACAGTAACGATTCTTTAACAATAACGACTTTTTAACAGTAACGATTTTTCTTACAGTAACGATTCTTTATAGCAACGTTTTTTGATATTCTTATATATTTAGATAAAGACAAACAGAATTGATTTAATTATAATGTTTATTTATTTTCGTATATTTAAATATAATTTATTTTCGTCAAAAATAAAATACTCAAAATGATAGTAGTTTAGGAAATGTTTGATTTTGCTGTTGGCAATTGGCAACTATAGTTTGTATTTTCGTTTTCAAACAGTTTTTTATTATTTTTTCGGTAACGTTTCTTTAACAGTAACGATTCTTTAACAATAACGATTTTTTAACAGTAACGATTCTTTATAGCAACGTTTTTTGATATTCTTTTATATTAAGATAAAGATGGTAGAACAGCTAACATTGTGTATACAGAAGCTCTTCAATATTAATATTAATAACGGGGTATTAAATGATAACATAAATGATTTTTATCATAATTTATTTGATATTTTACAGAAGTTACTCTTCTCTTACTGTACATGCTTTCTAACTTTAATTTAGCCATTTCCACAAATATTATGTCGAAAAGGCCCATATTATACTTGATATAATTTATAAATTTTGGCTGCAAAGAACTATATAATATTTCGGGGAAAAAACCGCCGAATGAGGAAATACGCCTATAGCGCAACCCGCCGCATTTAGCGGTGTGTAATAAAAGGGGTAACGCATCCATGTGCTACCTCAAAAAAGGTGGATCTCGAAATGAGTACAAAGGAGTAGCATTTTCTTTATTTTTACACTTCAAAACATGTAATCACAATTACAAGATTTAAAAACATGATATAAATATTTAATTGAATTTTTCTTTTTCATATTTTATTTCTTGCCCAATTATGTTCTTATGTTCATCAAAGATTTTTGATGTTTTCTTTTATTTGACTGCGCCCATTTCGCCTAACCACGCCGACCAACCATCGTCTGGTACAGCTATCGATTCTTACCCTAACAGCCACCTGGTTGACCTGCAGGGCCCAACCACTTCCATTATCATGCTGAGAGATAGTTTTTAAACAAGCAGCATCCCGTTAGGCACCCAGGGCCCGCCCACAACTTTGGTAAAAAATCGATATTTGCACATTTTCTGGTAGCTGTACCAGACGAAGGCTGGTCGTCGTAGGCGGCTGGTATTTAATAAACCAAGACTTAAATCAAAATTATAATCTCGTTCTTGCACATATATATGCCCATATTCGTCCTTTTTATAAAATTTTAAAACTATACGTTTTGCCGTTTTTTCGCAATGCGAAGTAAAAAAATTTCAGGATTTTCTTTTCATATACAGACTACTACGTTTCTACCCACATTTCTACTACATTTCTACACACATTTTTCTATTGTATAATTTTTTTATGTCAAAATTTGGTAGTTTAATTTCGAAATCATTTCTGATAGGTATATGTTATCAACATTAGATATTTATTCACATGAAATAATCAAATCCTAAAAAATTACAAATATTTTAAATAGGAGAATACTAATAAGGTAAATGACGAAAAACAGGAGTACGTCCTTTTTTCAACATTTATATCTTATCCTATTAATCAAAAGAGGTATCCTACGATAAAAAGTTTGGGAAGCATTGCATTAGACTATATTAAATAAATAAATTCATCATATTATGAAGAAAAAGTTAGATATTCCTCTTCATAAGGTTTTCTCCAGTAACGATATCCTCCGTTATATTAAGCCTCAGTTAAAACTTGAATTGAATATGCAAATACAGTTACAGTGAACGGAACTATGCATTAATTGAATACCGTTATCTAAAAATATGTCCTGCGTATCTAATGATAGGTAATGTTAGAGCAACATTTTCTGTTCCTCTTTTATCATACGCGCAATCAAATTCAATCGAAATATGTTGATTAGATTCAGATGCTTCAACATTAAAGCTAGTGTGGATAGTAATGGAAACGCTATTTTGGGAACATATGCATTATATTTAGGAATTATATTAGAAAATTTTCATCATTATATTACGCGATTAAATTGTTATATTTATGTCGGATAATCTGAAATAAAAAAACATTAGTAATTTTTTATAATCATCTGGAATAAGAATCTCCATTCGATATTCTCATACATTCATATTCCATTTTGCTTAGGTTTACTTCTATTATGATCAGCATTAGAATACAAAAAATCTGATGTGAGCAGCACATGACTATCTCTACATAAGAAAATAAGCTTTATATCTTTCACTGTGAAATTATGGTGTATAAAAATCTACAATACAATGCATTGAAGTTTCATGCATTGAAGTAACACACGTAAATTAATATTAGGCGCTTTTGGCAGATTATTAATTCAAACAGAATGGCTTATTCATAGTCACAAAATGACACATTGAGCTTTTTATACACAGTTTTTTCTTCAAAAGTCTTTCTCAAGTCCAAGTGTTTTGTAGAAGCAAACACAAAAATGTATGTTTCGAAAGAAATAGATAGATTATATCTATAAACTATTTCTACTTGGACAACATACATAAAGAAGAAAAAATAAAAGGAAACAAGTTCAATCATGCATAAGTATTGATTATGAAACACTTTCCAACTGAAATGCAATTTCATTTAAAAATTTCTAAAATGTGATGCATTCAGTGGTGATATCTTTTACATTATCACAGTACTACAGTAATTTATTATACTTAAATATTTAAAACTGTATCGAAATATAAATCATCTGATTCTCTATGCAAAATCAATGAATACTTCATTCATATATCTTGTATTCCAGACTCCTGAGCTAAATAATTTTGTATGAAAAAATTTCAGCAATTCTTATGTAACTCACCCTACAATCGCTTGAGATATTTGCATTCTGCATAAGCTAAAATTAGGCTTCGTTGAAGAAATAATAAAAGTTTAGGGATCATTTAAAATCACAACTATTGTAATTGCATAGGCACGGAATTTAGAAACACAGATAATACACAGATACACAGATAATATATGTGTGTGTGTGTATGTATTCAAAGTATTGGAATCGTGCCGAAGATCGGAACTCGAATTTTCGAAGGATCTACACGTTTTGGGACTTCTAGAACACGAAAAATTTATTTTTAGGAAGACGTCTGTGTGTGTAAGGGTGTATCTGTGTGTGTTTCTGTGTGTCTGTGAAGATATTACATCCACTCTAACTGAAAAACTAATGGAACTAATTTAATAAAATTTGGTAGGTAAGTTTTTTGTGGGAAGCCCTGATGTTCATTAGATTATAGTACGATTCGTAATAAAAGAATCCGTTTTCTTTGCGAAATGGCCGGCAGAAATTGCCTTTATCCACTCTAGCTAAAAACTAATGGAACAAATTTAACAAAATTTGGTGTATAATATTTCAATAACCTACAAGAAATTTATATACCAAATTCAACAAAATTTGGTATATAAATCATTTGTAGGTTATTCTAGTACGTTTCGAGAAAAAGGAACGGACTATTTTTGCGAAATGGCCCGCAAAAATCGTTAAATATAAAAATAAGACTACGTGTGCACAATTATATCAATTAAATTCCTATTTTATACGTGATTTTTGACAACAAAATAAATAAGACTAACCCCATTGCTCTAGGACTAGCCATTCTTGAGATATTCTATTTTTTTCGCGTTTTCGCTACGCCACCTTTATATGTCCAGCTATCAAATGAGAACCAAATTTAAGTTTAACGTCCAAATTCAATGTGTATTTAAAATACTTATGGCTGTTATTTTGTGCAGATAAACTCAAATTATTTTTGAATAAATAAAGAGAACGTGAATATGAGTCTGCAGGGAAAGACATGTGCTGCCCACATCAGAATTTTTAACAATATTACAACAATGATTTATAGAAGTGAACGGGGATTATTTGCAGGCCATTTCGAAAAAAAAATGTATGATTTATATTTAAAGATCCACCAAATTTTTGTAGAATAAAATGTTCAACAAATTTAATCTGTGTATCAAATTTTAACTCTCTAGGACGTAGGAAAGTGCATTAAAAATGCCATCAAATAAGTATATCATGAAGAGTTCATATAAAATTAAAAAAAAAATTGAAAAATTGTTATCTACCAAATTCATTTCAAAATGTGAAACCTTTGTCATATACAAAATGATTAATCTCTTGAAAAGATATTTATTATATAATATATCTCTTTTTTCTTTCTGGAGGATATCCCAAAAGTCAGAATTTAATTGAATCTGTTTTTTTACCTATATTAAATAATTTTTAATTAAAAAAACTACTTAACATATCTTACTGAAAATTTCTTCTTGAACTTGGAAAATTTCTAAGCAATTTGTGAATTTTAAATTTGCTTAAAAAATGTTTGAAAAATTAGGTCCCATAGGGTTCAATGTATTTCATTTTTTCAACCGGGGTTCAATAAAAAACTAATTGGGTGATATTATTTATTTATATTCCCATAGGTCCCACAGACCGTCTGAAAAACATACTAAAATTTCATTTTGATAAAGTCATTTTTACGGCAGTTATCGTGCTAATGGACAGACAGACAGACAGACAGACAGACAGAATGAACAAAGTCATAAACACTTTTCAACTATGTTGTAAAGTGTTAAAAAGGATACCTGGAATCTAACTTAGCAAATACACGAAGCTATCGATATCGGGAGCCCAGAATGAAGAGACCAGTGTTGCCATTCACAAAAGAAAAAGATATGATCTACCGTTGCCATTCGTAAGAAATAAATAACAGTAATGCGAAAAGACAAGTATAAGAGATAATATACAATCAAAGTGGGCAATAATAGAAAGGCTAATGTGTAAGTGGATGTAAAAGTAAAATATGATTAAAACAAGAGTATGGAGATGTCAGGCTAATATATAAAACGCCATGAATAGAATTTATGAAAATCCAGCTAATCTAAATTTTTTAACTATACCATTTACAAAATAAGAGGGATATTTATATAAATTGCTGGTAATTTTTTAGATTATCAATATGTATAGCATGAAATTGTTTATCAGATAATTTATAAATCTAAAAATCTGATTAAGTATAATATTTCTAAACAATAGAATCGAGTTGCAGGAATCAAATGGTAAGATTTTATTAATGTTAAAATTATAAATGTCTTTTTTATCATATTAGTTAGTAACAATTCTATTAGAGGGTTCAATAATAAGATTTAAATCCAAAAAATTAATATTTTTACTAATAGTAGCTTCATTAGGAATTAATTCCAAATTGTCAGGTTCGAAATCTATATCTATGATATATATTAATGACAAAATTTCCCTCTAATGAAGGAAATAGAAAACAATTTTGCAGCAGGTTGTTTGTTCATTGAATTCTTTAAGCAATTTCACGTGCAGCTTGAAATATGATAATAAATTAATAATTTATGAAAATAAATTAATAATTTATAAAAATAAGTTAATGCAAATATTCAAAATGGCATATTTATAAACATATAAAAGCTATCGAGAGCACGAATATTAAATTTTACATAAAAAGCTCTTTAACTTAAAAAGAGGAATTTATATTCCCCCTAAAATGAAATTTGAATCAAAAGCTTATTTTCGGAGCAGAAAATCAAATAAAACTCTTATCTGAATAAAGTCGTAGGATTTGTATTCTTTACTTAAAATATTCAAATTTCGCTCGCTAGAAGAAATCAATTGCTTTACAGGCATTTGAATAATTTATTTTTGATTATGACTCATCAAACATGCATTTTCTTTTTAAGATAAACATTAAAATTTTAAATTGGATATTAGAATTTTTAAATGGAAGATTACAGTTCATAATGTATTTTGAATACATTAAATCCAATTTGTATTTTACATTTATACTAAACGCAAGTCTAATTTGGCAACAGAGGTAGAGGAACAATTTTTATCATTCTTTAAGCAATATGTTCTATTTTTAAAAGCTTTTATTTAACTCGTCATGATCGATGTGTGATTGTCTACTTGTTTCAGCTTGGTTGTCTGTATGTTTCAAGTCCTTTGATGGCATTTTTAACATATATTTCCCACGTTTCAGAGAACTGAAATTTGATACACAGTTCAGTCTAGTAGAACCTTTAAATCTATTAAAATTTGATAGATATCCCTAAAAATAAAACCGTCATTCTTTTGGAAATAGTGCACAAAAACCCCTTTGTTGTAAGATAATTATAAAAGAGAGTACAATGTCAAGCTTCGGAATGGAACAGTCGAGTAGTTAAGGTACAAGGATTTCACTCGGACGACCCGAGTTTGGTTTCCGATTCTACCCAAACTGCCCCCGTGTTCACACGGTATACGGGCACGTTAAACATGTGGGTCCGTAAGTCCTTCCGAGAGGTTGCTAGTAGGAGAAGGAGAGTCGGTCCCTGTGAATACCACCCCCACTGGGTTCCGGTCTAAAGTGAGTGGCACTGTTCCGACCATTCAAAAAGATACCTTACACCTTCTGGTAGGTCGGACAGTCTGGATCGTTTAACATGTGATAATGAAAAGTTAAACACTGCCAAGTTTCTAATATCAACCACTTAACCATTGATCAACTTGATTTCTCATGGTTTGCTGCCATTGAAGCTGTTCATGGCGAGTTATGAAGAAAAGTTTTTACGCCCATAACGAAGTTTTTATATTTATTTATTTAAACGCTATATTGTGATATAACATTATAAATACTTGATACACAGGGTGTCCCAAAAAGATTAAAATGCGCTTTAATTCTTTACCAGTTGGAGATAACTGGGCAATGTAAATCGTAAAAATGTTGGTAAGGTAGGAAATAAGACTACGTTAATGAAATAGTCCTCCCATTAATTTTCAAAAAGTTACACTTTTTAAATTTTTATACGAACCCCTTAGACAAATTTGGTCAATCAAAAAATTTTTAATTTTAATGCAACATGATCATTATAAAAACCGCATATATGTATCTTTAAAATTGAGCGAGTTATATTTAATTGAAAATTGAACTTTGTGAATGGGGACCATATATCAAATTAGAAATGTAAATTTGTGACATATCACAAAAAAGATAAAATTGGATGATAATACATAGGATACCCAGCCGCGTAGTGAGTACCACTGCTTTATATGATCTCTGTCTGTTTAATGCTTTATTTAGATGCATTTGTGATAAAAAAATTTGACACATATTAACGTATTTTTGATCTAATCAATTTCCATCGTGAATTTGTTTATGATCCCTGTTTTCACTGATGAAACGGCCTTTCACATGGTACGGTAAAGTGGCATAAGTCAGATTTTTTCCTTTATCATAATTCAGTTGATTTTAAAGATACAGATATGCGGGTTTTTTTAATGATCTTGTTGCATTAAAAATTAAAATGTTCTGATTGACCAAATTAAGGGGGTCGTATAAAAATTTAAAATGTGTAACTTTTTGAAAATTAAGGGGAGGAGTATTTCATTAAGGTAATCTTATTTCTTACCTTACTTCCAACATTTTTGCAATTTACATTGCCCAGTTATCTCCAACAGGTAAAGAATTAAAGCGCCTTTCAATCCTTTTGGGACACCCTGTATAGAGACTCCATATTGCGATATAGTGTGATATCTGTATAATATGCACTGAACTGACTGACTGAATGAGGGAGTGGTGTATCAAAATTATCGAGCACTTCCACAGCTAGAATCGATTTTGGTGTCATTTGATCCATCTCAGCTTTGAAACTGAAAGAAAGATATAAAATTTTGAAAATTCGAATTAGGGGTGACAATATGAAGTAATAAAAACTAAAGAGCGCTGTAACAATATGTCCGCTTATAATAATAGTAGCAGAAAAACCTCTACAAAATTCCGAATGCCTAATATCTGGGGAGATTCTGGCTTTAACACTTGAAAATTATATAATTTTTAAAAATGCTCGAAAATTTGCTTGTTAACTGTACGAATTCCGTTCAAAGTTTGTTTGAAAGATAATTTTTCGGTCTTTCCGATGGTGTTAAGATAGAAACTCAGAAATAATATTTTTGTTCACTAAGGAACTCATTTGTGTGAAAATCAGACTAAAACGTAAAAGAACTAAAAAACTAATTCGATCTAAAGAAAAAATAAGGCCAAAGGGCTGAAGTAACTGTGTATCTTAGATTTTCAAGCAACAGACGACACAGACGAACAAGCAAACAAACAGACATCTTTCTTTATTATTATAGATAAAATCAGAAGCATTTTTCTGAAGCACAGTAACTCTTATTAAATGTGGATTCATTGTTTCTCTTTTGATTTATTTAAAACTGTATTTTAGTGTTTACTTTTTTCTAGAACTTATTGCACAACATATTCTTTTCCTTTTCTTCAAAATTTCCAAACATGTTCATTGGCAATATTGTGTTGCAAGAAGCCTCAAAAGTATGTTATGACTGCAACACTTTTTTAAGAAATGTTTGTTGGGTAGAAATATTAAAGATTTTTGGTAAATTTTTATATATCTTGACATTATTAAATTATTGTCTGTTTATGATATAATAGTCTGGTTGGTTTATTGGACTTCTTAGCCTTGAATGAAGAGTATATATATATATATATATATATATATATATATATATAAATTCAAACATTTTTTTTCAATTTTCCTAAACTTCTTCACTTTGTTATTTTCAATAATTATATTTTTCAATGAAATAAATTATACTTACAAGTCTCAGGGGTACCACAAGGTGGTTGCAGTAGCAGTATGTTAGCTAATTTATACCTTTATCATTATGAACAGTCTTTTACTTCAATAGACTATAAAATTTACAGATATGTTAATGATCTGATTTGCTTAGTATTTACTGAAAATTATGTCATAGATATAGATTTCTACCCAGACAATTTGAAATTAATTCCTAATGAAGCCACTATTAGTAATAATATTAATTTTTTGGATTTAAATCTTATTATCGAACCTACTAATGGAATTGTTACAAATTTATGTGATAAAAAAGACTTTTTTAAGTTTAACATTAATAAAATATTACCATTTAATTCCTGCAACTCGAGTTAATTGTTTAGATATATTACACTTTATCAACTTTTTAGAATTTATAGATTATCAGATAAAAAATTTCATGCTATGCATATAAATAATCTAAAACTTACCAGCAAATTATATAAATATTCAGCTTATTTAGTAAATGGTATAGTTAAAGAGTTTAGATTAGCTGAATTTTCATGAAGTCTCTTCTTAGTATTTTATATTAGCCAGACATCTCAACATTCTCTTGTATTAACATTACTTTATATTTACATCCACTTAAACATTAGCCTTACTATTATACGCCCCATTATTTTGTAGCTCTTATTGTAGAATATTATCTTTTAATGCCTTTTCGCATTACTGTTATTTATTTCTTACGTTTGGCAGCAGTAGATCTATACTTTTATCCTTTGCGATGGCAACACTGGTCTCTTCATTCAGGGTTCCAGGGTTCGACTGGTTTCTGGCATATGCAATGTTTTTTCCAGGTATTCTTGTTTCCTTTATTATTTTTCAATCTTTTTATGTGTAGTCCAAGTTCTTTATTATTTTTCCATCTTTTTATGTGTAGTCCAAGTTTTTAGAGTTTATAGATATAATCTATCTCTAATATCAGAAACACACATTTTGTGTTCAGTTTGAAAAAATACTTGGACTTGAAGAATAGTTTTTTTAGGATGAACAATTCAATTATTTAGGCCTATGGCTTTTCCACGTGTATAGCTTTGGTGCTTGGATTTTATTTATTTTTCAATTATCGATTCCATTACTTTGATATTTGTTGATTATCTTCAGCTTCATGACTAGAAATTTGCTTCCCTCCCCCCCTTCATTTGATTGATGAATCTCTATTTAATACTTCTTTTTATTATGTAGGCATATTTTAAAGTTAGAGTCTTTGTGTTGTAACTTCTGTCTATTCTATCATTGAAATTTCATACTATTGTTATATATATATATATATATATATTAAAAATTAAAATTGCTAGAATTGGTAGAAAAACTACAATTTTTGAAAAAAGTTGAAAAAATAATAAAATTATTTTTTTAATTGCACCCTTGTATCATTTTTTCATGTGTTTACACATCTCCATACGAAATAATAAAGAAAAAAATATAGTTGTATGTTAACCCATCTAAGGTTAATTAAAATAAAAAATTACAAACTTATAGTGAAGGAAACTTATATGAGACATAACTTTAATAATATCTTCAGCTTTATATGCTGTACAAAGAAAATATATTCTTTCAAAAACATATGTTTAAAGATTTGAGAAATATGATATCTTTTACATCCAACGGTTTTCTGTTTCTTTGTTCATACTCGTTTTTGTGGAAAGAATATTAAGAAAGAAAAACTATTTTAAAATTTCCGCAACATAATTTATATAACCTAAATGAAATACTGCGCGTAATTATTTCGCAAAAAGAAACCGGTAGTACGTTATTAAAATCTCAAAAGGGAACTAGAAATAATTTGAGTTTGTATGATCTTGTCTTTTTGAGTCCTGTATCCTTGAGAAAATGTCTAAGTGCGTCGAAATTCAAAACATTTTTAAATATGATTTGTGTTGTAAATAAAGCTTTCTAAGAAAATAATTGTCTATTGATAACATGTAAAATTGGACTGTTAACTTAAACCTCTACTTATAGCTTTAAAACTAGATGGAAAACGGAATTCACAATGTACAGATATAAATTTAACTAGCAAAAAATCGGGCTTTGAATGGACTATAGCATATGAAATATGCGAGCTGTGAAAGATTTCATATTAAAACATAATTTAACAAATAATTGGAGAAAGTCTGGACATTCCAATGGTTGCACTTGGACGAGCCGACTTCGATTCCCGACTTTACCCAAACTGCCCCCGTATTCACGCGGGATATGGGCACTTTAAATGTGTGAGTCCGTAAGTCCTTCCGAGAGGTTGTATGTCCTTCCCATTAATGTCCTCTAACCCAAACTTCCGAGAGGAGGGTAAGGACCCTGTAGATGCCACTGGGTTTCGGTATAAATTGGGTAGCCGTCCAAACAGATACCGTACACCTTGGGGTAGATCGGTCTGTCTGGGTCGAAGAAGGAGAATTGGTTAGAGAGCATTAATGGGAAGGACATAGAAAAAGAAAATCAAAGATACATGGTGTTGTGGAATTATCACCAAAAAATGAATTTCCTAATGTTATAGTCCATTACTTTGAAATTGGTGATTCAAGGTCACAGAAATTCCGGCCCATCTTAGGGACATAAACCTTTTGAAATATTTATTTCTAGGGTAGGAAGGGAACTTGTGACATTGAGCGTGTGACATTGATTGTGACACTGATTCTAAAATAATGGACTATAAAGGTGCCTTCACACCCATGACGCCGTCCGCGCACACGGCCGAATTTTGAGTTCACGCATGCGCAATATGAAAAAAAGAGGGAAACTTCCCTTCAGCGTTGAATAGAGCATGGGCACGTGATGTCACATGGACAATTTTGCACTGACGTTTCTTGACATTTCCAAAACAAAATACTCGTTTGCTTAGCAGAATGGAAATTTTCATTATTTCGGTATTAAAAACGGTTACTTTAGAAACTTACGATCGTTTAACCTCTAATTTTACTAAATTTATTTTGTTTGGTGGATATTTTTAATTAACCGGAAAATAAAATATTCACTTTAATTAAAATATATACACGTGTATATATATTTTTTTAAAAGAAAAATCGTTACATATCTTTCCCTTCACGCTCGCATATACATTGAAGAATTTGCTAGTAAATGTATACATCTTTAGAACGCTGGTTAGTGACTACGGTAAAAATGAGTAGTAGTTTGCATTCCCTTAAAATCACTTAAAGTGCGCTTTAGCAAATGAAATCTTTAAATATATGTTGCGAATAAATTGTGATTCAAGTATTCTAAATAACTTATTTTCATCACAAAAATAAATAACTTACTTTCATCACAAAGATAAATAACTTTGTGATAAAAGTAATTCATCACAAAGTTAAATTTCGATGTTTAATGGGTTTAGTTTCAATTTTTATTTGTCGTCATCGTCCGTTTAGCATTACACATTATGAGAAGAGAAAAGTCCAACTCCCGAGGCAACCTATAGGTTTTTACCGACTACAAGGGGAGAAGGCAAAACTACCAAAATTTCTTCCAGCAAAGCAGCAGCCAGGGGCCACGTTCTCGACGGAATCAATCACCGGGAAGGGTCCCGAAGAACACCCGTCAAGCCAAACCCCAGCCACCGACCGGACCTTGGCTCAGGCCATGAATAGGCACAGTCCAGTGGTCACGGTCACCCGGAAGAGTCGGGGTCTGGTTGCCTCACCGGTTCGACGACATTCATCGACATCCAGGTAACCCGATAATTATGCCCCCCAGGTTGGAGAACCAGAGTTACAGAGCTAAGATCCGTAACTACTTCAAAGAGTAACCCGCCCCGGGGGGGGGGGAGCACGCTTTAGCTCCGTTTAGCATTACACGCTACGGTAAAAATAATGACCTTTTGCCCTTACGTTTCTGCGCATTCTATCACGCAGGTTGTTTATATACACACTTGCTCATGCTCTATGCAGACAGCAACGCGAAAATCGAAATGAAACCGAATTGAAAACCTACAGCACGGTTGGCGGCATTGCGACAGCCAACAGAAAAAGAAACACCGTAGATAACGTCATAAATTGTACCTCGCTGGCTTCTCTTTTTTCAACCTGCTGAATCAATATTTTGTATAATAATTCTTTTATTTGAAATTTTTATATCTATTATCTCAGGCTGACACAGATGGGTATTTATCGAGCTTATACGGATAAATGAACATTTGAAAATGTTTTGATTTGTCCCACATCTGTATGACACATCAAATAAAGATTTGTTGATAAAATATTCACTCTATTTTACGATACCAAATTAGTTTAAAAAAGTGATACTGTCGATGTTGACTGCAATGAAACAAAAACAAAAAAATGTAATAGAAGCATCTAAATTCAAGAATGTTGTTATTAAAATATCACATCTTAAACAAATTTAAGTTTACTAACATTTTATAATTGATTTCAAATGTTTTCAAATGCCTACAATAAATATTCGAATATGTTTTTTGCTATTTTCATTTGTAATTTTAAAAACATTTGTCATTAAAGTAAAGATTTAAATTAAAAAAATAATTTTATCTACATTTAGATTTATTAAGTGACTAACTTATTTGTTTACTCAAAATAAAGGATTTTCAAGTGATAGTGTAAATTTCTAATTGTCTATATACATTTAATAGAATAAATATTATCCCTTCACAGTCACTGTTGACGGTTTAACGCAACAGTTCTCCGTGAACGAAGCATAAAGGACTTTGATTTCAACATCGGTAAGAACATGAAGTTTTAAAGTCCGACCATTGAATGGTCCCAAGTAAAATCATTTGCGGGATTACCCATTGACCCATGTTTACCTATTCACCAGCTACTGAAAAGCTATACCAACAGAATACTTGGGATAAACATAATAGGCATCCGTCCCACCCGAAGGTATACTGTTAGACGATCAGTCGTCGCGATAGCAAAATCGCACGCTTGGCACACAGCAAAGCCAAGTGGCCGCTATGGAGCCTCCGACACGGCCCAGCAGCGCCACCAAGCCAGAACTCCCAAAAGCCCCAACGAAATCGAAGAGCTCGCAGGTCGCCGAAACGCGAAACAAAGGGCAACAGCACCACCACACTGCCACCGTTCAGGCTAATCCCCTCACCAGACTCAGCTTCTTGCTGAGGAAAAACAAAATAAACAAAATAAGCTAAGAGACAGAGTCTTAAACAGAGCCAATCCTACTCAAAAGCCAATCATATCACAGATCCAACATTCAACAACCAACAAGTCAATAATACAACATACAATGGAACTGGACCACAATGATAAAAGCATAGTATAAACTATATAACAGGTCGAACCAATGACATAGTAAGATATAGGTCAACACTTCAGCAGATACAACCATAAAATACAAAGGATAAAATGTCAATAGTAAGCTTAGAATAATGTACAAATAGTGCTCAGGACACTAACAGCAAGTTTTACAGGCATTTCAATTTATCAAACATTTATAAAGATAAAGTGTATCAACGCCTTTGATGCTTGATTTTGCTCATTAACGCTTCTCAACAGTTGCTCCATCTTGTGTAAGGTCATTCCGTCCGACATATTGAAATTAATAAAGGTACTAGCGGTCACTTTTTTTGGCAATCACTTCTTTTAGCAACTTTTTTGAAGCAAAAAAACAGAAAAAGAACGCGGTCGCAAGGTCGCTAGGCGACTACTCCCTAAAAATGCACCTTTAACCCGCTTTTCGCGCGATACTACTTAATTAAGAGTGAAAATTGCATGCAATCAATGTACGGCGGGCGTGATACGACAGCCCCCCCAAATTACAAATTATCCTCTTTCCCTGACGGACATCATTAAAACTGAAACCCGTACTGAATGAGACTCTGTACGAAACACGTTGTAACATATACATTCTAACATTTAATATTTTAGTAACATTATCTAACATTTTCGCGCAAAATTGCGAGTAAGTTTTGTTTAGTAAATTTTAATTGAATCCCCAGTTTAGTACATACTGCATGTACTTAGTGTACTCTCTGTACGACACATATGTACTTAAGCCTTTCGTAAACGAATTTCTTGGACCTCCTTCTGGGCACATATCATCTACCTCTTCACTCTCTCTTGTTTTTTTTCCCCCACTCACTAAATTTATATTTTTCTCATCGATCATCTTTCCTGTTGCTCATCCTCATGCGTCCAGTCTTGAATATTTTCTGTTGTAATAGGTTCTAAAACTGGAATACATGAAAAAAAGATTATCTTTATCATCATCTTCTTCCTCGGTTTCACTGAAAGAGAAATGTTTCAGAACTTCACGAGATATTGTTCCCACTTCATCAGAAGAAGTGACGAGTCAGTAAAAATAAGAGCAAATTCGGATAACACGGAACCTCGAATAACAGGGACTCGGGTAATCGAGACTCTACCGTATTTACAAAGCTAATGTTACAAAGCTATTTTTCTTGAAAAAGAAACGTTGCATAAAACATTGCTGTATTGTGAAAATTATTTAAATTTAATTTATAAGAATTTATCATTTCTGATGTAATGAAAAAATATTTTGATACATTATTTTATAAACATGTTTCATAATTAAAATTCTGGATTCTCAGCGCGGTCATTATATGCTTGTAATTTAAAATACTGCATTTTTAAGCCAGATCGTGTTCTACTTTTAGAACTATTTTTTGCTCATATTTCAAGAAAATTCTGGCACATATCTTTACTCTATTATAATATTTTTTATAAATAAAACTTCAATAAAATATTTTACAATGTAGAATATAAAAAACAGATATGATAATTCTGAAGTTGTTTAACATAAAATCTTTAATTTCTGACAAAATTGTCTGTTCGTTCCTGTAGAACATAAAAAATTAGAAAATGCTTCTTCACTTTACATTTTTCCGGTAAAAATATCTCCAAAAATATTTTATTTTCTTAAAAACTTCAATCATAACCTTAAATCAACAACATTTTATAAATTTATAAAGAGTCTTCAATTTTTTGAATCCCGATTAAAAGTGCAAAGTAAAAAAGATGATGAAGAGTAATTTTGAATATGATAAAAGTGAGAAAGTATGTTATTAAAATATATATATATATATATGCAGGGTGTCCCAAAAACATTGACCGGCTTTTATTCCTTAAATATTGATCTTAGACATATATAATAAATTACAAAGTTGCGTAAGAAAGGTATAAAAGTTCATGAAAGAGATAAAAATTTTCAGGGTATTAAATTTTAAGAAATATAAAATATAAATTTTTATACGGCCCCCGTACAAAAACATTTTCAATAAGTAAAATGTGTCCCATACACTAATAATGTGATGTACAAAATTTCAGCATTTTATCATGAAATGTCCCAGAGATATGTTTAAACAAAGTTGGTGAAGGATTAATCATAATGTAAATGTTTACAGCAAGAGTGCAAATGACGCAACACAGAAATGCATCATAGGCTTGTTATTAGGCGAATGCAGCTCTGTATTGGCATGGATGGAAAACATTTTAGTAAAGTTATTATTTCTACACAGTGTAGAAACTTTTGGGCCAATAAATAGCAAAATTATTATTTATGTATGTAATCATTGTTTTCTTTTGTAATTTGTGTACGATATGTGAAACGCGATCCGCCGACATGATTTTTGCCCTCTGAAAATCCTTGTCGATGCATCGAAAATTGGTTTAAGTCAGCATTTTTGTCTTTTCTTTAGCTGGGACTTTTTATGATAAAATGCTGAAATTTTGTACTAGTGTATGAGGCACATTTTACTCATTGGCAATGTTTTTGTACGGGGGTCGTATAAAAATTTTAATTTTGCATTTCATGGGGCACATTTTACTCATTGGAAATGTTTTTGTACTGGGGCTGTATAAAAATTTAAATTTTGTGCTTCTTAAAATTTAATGCTCTTGAAAATTTTAATCGATTTCATAAAATTCTGTACCTTTCCCTACGCAACTTAAAAATAACTTTATGGCTTACAATACTCTTTTACATTGATATTGTAAAAGAAATAGTCGTATAATATTAGAACAATTATTTTTTTACATAAAATATATTTTTGGTAGAAAGACAATATTTGCAGTTTGATCTAGAACTAGAATTTAAACAAATATTTATGTTCAGTGTAGAAATTAAATTTTAAACAACGAAAACATACAAATCGTATTGAGACAAAATGAAATATAAAATAATAAAAAAAATATATTGAACCAAGACATCTTTATTTTTCAGTGTAATGAAATGTGTATCAATTCTTATTAACATTAAATTTTTCATTAGATTATTCCAAAAAAACATTCGAATTTCTTGCGAACTGTAAAAGTAATTATAAAATGAATAACATGTTACTAATTCATCAAGTATTAGCTTCATCAAAATTCCTAATTGGTACCAAGGAAGTCGAAATAAAATTAAAAAATATATATATTTTTTCGATTGCAATAAAAAGTGAAAGTTTATTTGAAATACAAAAATAAAAATGAAAATATTTAAAAATCGCTCAGTCAGGTGAAATTGATAGTGAAAGTAGCTCTTAAAACATAATTTTTAAATTCAGACACAAAATTAACCAATATACAGGACTTTGGAATACCAAATCTTTAAACATGATTAATAAAAAGAATATTTATTGAGACTTTCGAGAAAGTTAAAAATTTGTGGAGTTCACATTCAATATAGAAGCAAAGATAATTGTTTCAGTAGCTCAATAGATAGAGCATCGACTAATGAGCCAAGAATTGGTGGTTCGATTCCTCTCTGAGACAAGTATTCCTTACAATGCAAGTGTAGCGAACGTTCATAAAGCAGTATTACATGCCTTCAGCTGCAGTCTTTATCTAAATACTATATGATTCTGACTTGCTATGCTTTGGCCCTGGAATAAAAACCAGGCACTGCCAGTGCCATGTTGGTGATATCGCAATCTTGCTACACTGGTGACCTTGGTCGAGCATGAAGCATCCTTCACTCTGTTATTTCCAGTTTTTCAGCTTTCTGACAATTATATATGCATTGTAAAAACGTACTTTCTGTGCTTTCCATGAGATGACGCCAAGAGGTAGTTGAAAGAAGTATTCAAACTCTGGCGCACTTTCTTCATCGGCCACGTGATTGACAACACAATTCATGCAACCCGCCTCCTCGCGGCATCACGACCACTCCTTCCCTTTAACTTACACCTCACATGCCTCATCTGTAATCCAGAAACAACTTTGTTAGGTAATTGACAACTCACAGGGAGGAAGCAAATACTCATAAGGCAGTGTGATAGGCCTTGAGCTGGAGCCATCTTTAACTTAATGCTATGATACTGTCTTACCACGCTTTGGTCCCGGGATCAAATTCCGGCCCTTCCAAGTTGATGATTTTGTCTCCTCGCTACGCAAGCAATTTCAGCTTAATTGTTAGATGTAGTACTTGATAGCGGTCTGAGTCAGACGAAAGTAAAAAGCTTTTACTGTAAGCCAGGGATTGTTATTGTCGATGCTAATTTTATTGTGTGCAGCTATTGATTTGCAGTCTAATCTAGTTTTAAGTGCATATCTTGAAGTTTAAAAACGATAAAATTGTTTTTTACGAGATTAAACATTGCTCATATTTTTTATCATATTTTTCAAATTGAAGGAAACATATTTATTATTTATCATATTATTCTTAATCAGTATTATTTTTATTTATTTTTTACTATAGCAAAGGCATCTATCATTGTTCCCTGGATAAAAAATATATGCAAATTCTAAAAGCATTCTAAATTACGTTATGCTTGTTATGTATGTTGCAACTGTGAAAACTGTTTTGCATATCTGTAACCGTGCCAACACGTGCATTAACTGGAAGCTTGCGTAGCAATCATTACGAACTCACGATCGAATACTGCGTGTATAAGCCGAACGTCTAACATGCAGCTCAAAACGAAAACTACCTGCTGTTATGTTGAAGTTCCCAAGTTGTTTTAATAAATGTTTCTGTATTCAGTCTTGTAATCAATGAAGAACACAGCAGCGCTGAAGAAGTTTTCCTATCCCATAAAAAATAAAAAAGAAGTTTAAGTTAATAAATTATTTGTATAAATACATTAATAAATACTTGTCTAAGTTAATAAATTCTTTGTATAAAATTAACATCACAATCAAATCTATAAATATAAAGAATAAAATGCATATAATAAATATAAATATAATAATGAATATAATACAATATATAATCATATAATATAATAATGAATGTAATATAATATATATCAATATAAATATGAATTAAATGAATATAAATATAATGAAATAAAATGTCACTGAGTTTTTACGAAAAGTCAGAAATTTATCCTTTATATTCTAAAATGAAAAAAACCGTTATGGGCAACACATGACTTTCCTTATATAATGCAATGAATTTACTACTTTTACAGTTAAAAAAAATGTTATTCTTATAGCAGATACTTATATTCTTTCCAAGATATTGAATTTTCTTCAATTAGTCGTCATTTTCATTGATTTAGTGTCATTTTTATCAAGTTGGCGAGATTTTTGTTAATTTGGCAACAATTAAAAATGTCGACATTCCACCAAATTCGTCGCCAAAATCTCGCCAAGCGTTATGGACGGAGATATAAGTTTTTCTTACAGCAGATAAATGACTATTGGCGTTCAAATACAAAAGTATTATTCAAAGTATCTTTTTTCATGAATGGAACGAGCTAGATTCACGAGAATAATGTCACCAAATTTATTGCATGGTATGTCATATGAAAAGTGAACATGTTTCTCAATAGGAAATATATATGTTTTTTATTTTATATAACTTTTTGATAATTTTTTTGAAAAATGTGCATTATCTCAAGAACGGTTCATGTTAGCGTTCTAAAATTTATGTCAATCGTTTTCTAATGAAAAATTACATAAGAAATGTCTATTTGCGTAACTTTATTAGCGGTTTTGATTTTTTGACGATTTTTTCAAAATTTCACTCGAAAATTTAGGGGGTTCTGAACATTCGATTGCGTATAAAAACAATAGGCTTCCAGTGTTTACGGATTGTGATTTTTGTACCAAATTTCGTTCGAATCGCTTCATTCGTTCGTCAGTTATCGTCTCCACAGACTCACTGACACACACACGCACACACACATACTTTCACACACACACACACACACACATACTTTCACACACACACACACACATACACACACACAGACATCACTTCAAAAATGTTTAATTCGTAATCAGGGATGCTTGAAACTCCGCTCTCCCGTCGAAAACTTGAATTCGAATTTTCGACCCCGTCACAATACTTTCCTTATACATTATGCATATAAGGAAAGTAACAATTGGTATGGGTAAGAAAATACGTTATAAGTAGGAAAAGATATTATATTATTATAACAATTAATCAATGTTATTTTTTCCCTTTTCAAGAGTCAATTAAGGAAACCAATTAAAAATGAAGTATGTGTAGCGCATCTATTCTACAACTTACATTTTACTAGCAGCTGAATCCAGCATCGCTTATGATTAAAAATACTGTCTTTGCGGGAAAATAAAATCTGATGTGAGCAGCACATGAGTAAAATTCGTAATTTATTAAATTGAGTTTATAATGTTCAAATTGATACGGATACTTGATTGATATTATATCCAGTTTGTAGTTTCTATACGTTTCCTTTTTCATTCGACAACGTAATGCATTTTAAATTAACATTGCCATCTCCCCAAAATTCCAAATGACTGAAATACCTCAAAAACTATATGTCTTAGAGCAGTGATCTTTAAACTTCTAACACCTTCGGAACCCTACGCTTAAAAAAAAATTTTTTTTTGGAATCCTAGTACGAAAAATATGCCCCGCAAGCATAGTGACGTAACAGAAAATCTCGGTGCCCCCTCACCCACCACAGAAAAGTTTTGAGGCTACATTTACAAAAATTAACTACCGAAGACTGCAAATTAATTTTGACCATTGTAATCATAAAACCAAATACTAAATACAAAAATAAATTATTAAAAACATGTTATTCATATTTTTTATTGAATACAGCTGAGGTGAGTTTGCAGGCTCTAAAAAGCCGCCACTGCAGTGAAACATACAAGCATATCTGTAGGCATAAATGCAAGAAAATACAAAATTCAGAATATATCTAATTCAGAAGCAATACTAGAAGTAACTAAATTTAATGACTTGAATGCGCTTGCTTCTTGCTACACAACTTTTGAAAATCAGGCTTAATTGTTGTTATTTGCAAACGCATTTCAAATTCTGCATCTAATTTGTTCCTGTATTTAGTTTTAGTGCTGACATAACTCGAAAAAGATCGTTCGCAAAGAGAGGTAGTAACAAAAGACAGAAGAATTTTGACTGCTCGATCAGACACTTCCGGGTTTTCTTTGTAAACTTTCAGCCAAAAACCCAATAGTTCTTCTTGTTCAAATTGCATTTTTAAAGTCGAATCCATGGATATATCAATCAGTTGTTCTCTTTCCATCGGCGGTAGATCAGCATCTTCGACTTATATAACTGGATTCAAAATCCATTTCTACGACTGTTTGGGAATCGGAAAATATTCTCCGAAACTTTCCTGCAAATTCGATAAATGTTCGATAATGAACTTTTGGACAGTTTCATTGAGACCAAGTTCGTTTGAAACCAAATAATCGCTTAGCTTTTCAAAACATTGCACGTCATTTCTCTTTACATGATTTTTCCAAAGATCAAGCTTTAAAATCAATGCCTCAATTTTGCTGTGAACTTTGAAAATATGTGTTTTTGCTCCTTGGAGTGAAATATTAATTTCATTTAAACGGGAATAAATATCGGCAAGGTACGCCATACTTTGCATCCAATTTTCATCGTTCAACTTATTTGCGTATTCATGTTTCTGTTCAGATAAAAAAAAAACGTATCTTATCCTTCAATTCATAAAATCGACTTAAAACTTTTCCACGGGGTAACTAACCAACGAACCTCCGTGTGTAAAAGCAATGTTTTATGTAAACTGGATAATTCTTCGCAAAGTAGTGTAAATTACCGGGAATTTAATTCCCTTGATTTGATGAAATTGAGAATTTTAACTACATTATCGAGTACTATTTTCCAATTCATTTGGCATTCGTTTGACAGCAAGAGCATGGCGATGCGGGTAACAATGGGAATGTTGTATGTCAGGGGCTATGGCCATTATTCGCGATATTGCACCCTTATTTGCGTCGAGCAAGGACTTTGCTCCATCAGTACAAAGGTGGGAACAAGGTAAGTCATGTACTTTCATATAAGTATTGATCGTTTCAAAAATTTGTTCACCAGTTGTTCTGCCTCAAAGAGGTGCTCAAATAAGCATATTCTCATGAACAATCGAGTCAGAAACATAACGCACAACTACAAGTAATATGGCTAAATTAGCAATATCAGTAGGCTCGTCTAGTTGCAATGTAAAACCATGTGGGGAATTCTTTAAACGCCTTATTAATTCTTCCTCACAAAAATGTGATAAATCTTTAATACGTCTAGCAACAGTTGTATCAGAAAGAGGAACGCTATAAATTTGTCTTGCATATTTTTCACCGATTTTACAAATAATCAAATCTTTTGCACAAAGCTTGATTAATTTTTCTCCAATCGTGTAAGCTTCACCCGTTCACGCGGTAGGAAGCTTCAAGTGATGCTTCATTTTCATGAAAAATATATTTTGAAATGATCTTACCTCTGTTTATAAGCTCATCACGTTTACGTTTAAAATATTCAACACTTTTATCTTTCAAATTTGGATGATTAGTCTCCAGATGTGATAACTCAACACAACTGTGATAACTCAACTCAAACAACTTCATTCTCAATCGAATCGTCCATAATTTTGTAAACGGAAAAATTGTCCCGGCTGAAAACTTTGAGCAGCAAGAGGAGAATATATTACTAACTTTACTAGTAATTGGAAGTAAGAGAGGGAATCAGTATCTCTACAGCACAGTACAGATATTTTAAAATGTGCATGCAATTTATGAATTTCAGTTTTTCAAAAATAATTAAATTTAATTATCGAAATATTTGAATAACAAAAAATTTAATAAAAGTGTTATAAAATCTTATAACATAACAAAAATCTAAAATTTTATTTAAAATGTCGCGGAACCCCTGATAACGTTTAGCGGAACCCCGGAGTTCCGCGGAACCCAGTTTGAATATCACTGTCTTAGAAGAATGGAGTTTCGTCATTTACAGTTATGTATAAGCATTCTTAGTTTTAAATTTCAGATTTTGACGGTTTTGCATATAAAATAGTGTATTTGAATAAAATCAATAGAGCTTCTATAATCGCAGATTGTGACAACTAAACTAAATTTTATTTTATTTAAGAGATAAATAGAGAGAGAGAGAGAAGAGAAAGGGAGAAGAGAGAGGAGAGAGAGAGAGAGTTTTCATTTGAATAAAATCAATGGAACTTCTATAACAGTAGATTGTGACACCTAAACTAAATTTTATTTTATTTGAGAGAGAGAGTGTGTGTGTGCATTTGAATAAAATCAATAGAGCTCTACAATCGCAGATTGTGACAACTAAACTAAATTTTATTTTATTTAAGAGAGAAATAGAGAGAGAGAGAAGAGAAAGGGGGAAGAGAGAGGAGAGAGAGAGTTTGCATTTGAATAAAATCAATGGAGCTTCTATAATAGTAGATTGTGACACCTAAACTAAATTTTATTTTATTTGAGAGAGAGAGTGTGTGTGTGCATTTGAATAAAATCAATAGAGCTCTATAATCGCAGTTTGTGACAACTAAACTAAATTTTATTTTATTTAAGAGAGAAATAGAGAGAGAGAGAGAGAAGAGAAAGGGGGAAGAGAGAGGAGAGAGAGAATTTGCATTTGAATAAAATCAATAGAGCTTTCATAATCGTAGATTGTAACAATTAAACTAAATTTTATTTTATTTAAGAGAGAAATAGAGAGAGAGAAGAGAAAGGGGGAAGAGAGAGGAGAGAGAGTTTGCATTTGAATAAAATCAATAGACCCTCCATAATCGTAGATTGTGACAACTAAAGTAAATTTTATTTTATTTGAGAGAGAAAGAGAGAGAGAGTGTATTTGAATAAAATCAATAAAGCTTCTTTAACAGTAGATTGTGACAACTAAACTAAATTTTGTTTTATTTGAGAGAGAGGGGGGGAGGGTGAAGGAGAGAGGTTGAGATAGAGGGGAAGACAAAGGAGAGAGAGTGTGTATTTGAATAAAATCAATAGCGTTTCTATAATCGCAGATTGTGACAACCAAACTAAATTTCATTTTATTTGAGAGAGAGAGAAGCTAGTTTTATCCTCCGAATTGCATCAAAATCTAATCAGCACCAGGGTAATCCATAAGGGATTTACCCACCAAATTTTAAGAAATTTCATCCAATAGTTTTGTAACTGCAATAAAAAGAAATATCGCCAGCTTCTCAATGTCCCGAAAACTCCAATAACTGGAAAATGGTCCATCCTAGAGTAATGCGGTTGGTCATTTTCGTTTTGTCATTAAACATTACGTATAAAACAAGCATTTTATTAATATATTTAGCTTACCTGCCGAATATTGTAAAATTTTGTCAAATAATTTTTGAGATAGAGTGAATATATACCATACAGACAGACACACCCAGCCTTTCGCGTTCTAGAGATCCGATGATATGTAAATTCGCCGAAAACTCGACTTCCGATTTTCGACATGATTTTAATACTTCCCTTATACATTACCGTGTATTGCAGGGTAGTGAGAAATAGAAGCACTTTGATAAAATATCTCTCTCCCCCACTCCCCCCGAAAAAGGAAAAAAATGTTGGTTTGTAAATTTCTCTCAATCAGGCAAGCAAATGAGTAAAATTTGGCAGCTAATATATATCGTTCCCAGAGTGCATTTGGCTCTCGAAGTCTGCAACCTTAAGGTTCCTAGATATCTTAAATTCTTCTCCTAAAATATAATTTTCTTTTATTTACGAACAATATAAGAAATTTTCTATCCTAAATCCAAAATGACGTCGGTGAAGAAAATTTTTGAAATGCTTCTCTTACACATTCCAAGTCTAACTAAAGAAATAAAAGAACAGACATTTCATTTCTAATACAGAAGTGATTCATATTTGGAACTAACATAAAACACATAACTCTCTTTAATATGGCTGCAATAATACCGTCGGCTTTATGTGTTCTACAAAGAATATGTTTTATTTCAGAAACATATGTTTTAAAAGATCGCGTTAAAGTTTTATATCCAACGGTATTGTTCCTTTGTTCTTATTTATCTTTTGTATGGAACAAAAGATCATACAAAAGAACTTTTAAAATCTCCGTAACTTTAATAATTAAATAATGCCATTATTATAATCTAAAAGTGGAAAAAGAGATAAAAAAAGTTTTTTTTTGTTAGATTTATATCCTTGATTCTATAAATGTCTATCTCAAAAGACACCACTGCATGGTAAAAAAAACTCTCTGCCGAGTACAAAAAGAAAAGAAAAAAAACCTTCCAACCAGAGCTGAACTTTCAGGTCTAGGTACCCTGACGAAGGTTCCAAACCACCCACGTAATCATATGCAATCCTCTTTAGTCGTTGCCGATTTGCTTTTAATTGACTTCAACTGAAAAGGGCTATGTGTGATTTGAAGGAGGGTTAGGATCCTTCCCAGGGTTATTATGATACAAAAAAAAAGCGGAATTTCTGAGAAAAATGGAATGACGGAAAGGTAATTTATTTTAATAAAGAATTAATTGACTGCATTCTCAATAATCCGGCATTCTCGCTAATCTGGCACCTCCGAGTGCAAGAAATGGCCGGATTAGCAATAGTTTGCTGTAGCACAAAGACTCTTTTAGACAGTAGCCTTGCATAATGATTCATATTAAAATGTGCCCCATACACTAATAAGGTGATGTACAAAATTTCAGCATTTTATCATAAAAAGTCCCAGAGATATGTTTAAACAAAGTTGAGGGATTAATCACAAATTAAAATGTAAATGTTTACAGCAAGAGTGCAAATGACGCAACGCAGAAATGCATCATAGGCAAATAATATCTGCCTCTTATCTTTAATGGATCTTTGGCATGGATGGAAAACATTTTGAACAAGCTTTATAATCTTTGTGTAAAGTTATTATTTCTATACAGTGTAGATACTTTTCTACCAATAAATAGCAAAATTATTATTTATTTATGTTATGATTGTTTTCTTTCGTAATTTGTGTATGACCCCTGAAACGCGATCTGCCAACATGATTTTTCCCTTCTGAGAACCCATGTCGATGCATCGAAAAATGGTTTAAGTCAGCATTTTTGTCTTTTCATATCTCTAGGACTTTTTATGATAAAATGCTGAAATTTTGTACATCACCTTATTAGTGTATAGGGCACATTTTACTCATTGGAAATGTTTTTGTATGGGGGCCGTATAAAAATTTAAATTTTGTATTTCTTAAAATATAATTCCCTTGAAAATTTTAATAGATTTCATAAAATTCTGTACCTTTTTTTTACGCAAATTTGTAATTTATTATATATGTCTAAGATCAACATTTAAGGAATAAAAGCCGTGGTCAATGTTTTTGGGACACCCTGTACATAAATATGGATATTTAATGTTCATATATCGTAATCGTTCCTTCGTTTTTAAGCGAATTAATTCATGTCATATATAAATTACTTTCATTTACAAATAATATAAAAAGTATATTCTAAATTTAAAACGAATTCAACAAAAGTAAGCATTTCAATTACATCCATAAAGCTTTCCGAAACAAACTTTAAAGAAATAATAAACGCAAAGTCATATTTCTAATATAAAAGCAATTTATTTGGAACTAAGATAGAACACAGCTCAATTTAAAATGGCCGCAATAATACTGTCGGCCCTATCTGTGCTCTACAAAGAAACATTTTATTTCACAAACACATGTTTCAAAAGATCGTAAAAAAAAATGCTTTTATATTCAACGATTTTAGTTCCTTGGTTCTTATTCATCTCTTTTTTTGGAAAGGAAGGTCATATAAAAGTGCCTACTAAACTGCAGAAAATTTAATTGTAACATAAATAAAATATTACATATTTTTATTTCAGGAGACTGATATGGCGAGGATGTTAATATAATCTAAAAAAACTGATGTGGGCAGAACATGACTTTCCTTATATAATGCAATGAATTTACTACTTTTACAGTAAAAAAAATAGGTTATTCTTACAGTAGACACTTATATTCTTTCCAAGATATTGAATTTTCGTTAATTAGTCGTCATTTTCATTGATGCCGAAAAGCATTTTATGGATTTGTAACGCTGCCTCCTCCTTAAGACGTCAATTTTTACTTTCCTTATATACAGTAATGTATAAGGAAAGTATTGTGACGGGGTCGAAAATTCGAATTCGAGTTTTCGACGGGACAGCACGTTTCAAGCATCCCTGATCACGAATCGAACATTTTTGAAGTGATGTCTGTGTGTGTGTGTGTGTGAAAGTATGTGCGTGTGTGTGTGTGTGTGTGTGTGTGTGTGAGTCAGTGAGTCTGTGGAGACGATAACTGACGAACGAATGGACCGATTCGAATGAAATTTGGTACAAAAATTACAATCCGTAAACACTGGAAGCCTATTGTTTTTATACGCAATCGAATGTTCAGAACCCCCTAAATTTTCGCGTGAAATTTTGTAATTTTTCATTAGAAAACGATTGACATAAATTTTAGAACGCTAACAAACATGAACCGTTCTCGAGATATTTCACATTTTTCAAAAAAATTATCAAAAAATCACATGAAATAAAAAAAATATTTCCTATTGAAAAACATGTTCACTTTTCATATGTAATACTATGCGATAAATTGGGTGACGTCATTCTCGTGGATCTAGCTCGTACCATTTATGAAAAAAGATACTTTGAGTAATACTTTTGTATTCGCACGCCAATAGTCATTTATCTGTTGTAAGAATAACTTATTTCTCCGTCCATAACGCTTGGCGAGATTTAGGTGACGAATTTGGTGGAATGTCGCCAACTTGGCGACTTTTTAAATGTTGCTGAATTAACGAAAAACTCGCCAAATGGATAAAAATGACGCCAAATCAATGAAAATGACGACTCATTGACTAAAATTCAATATTCTGGAAAGAATATAAATATTTACTATAAAAAAAATCTATTTTTTTCTGTAAAAGTAGTAAATTCATTGCATTATATAAGGAAAGTCATGTGCTGCTCACAACAGATTTATTTTACTTTATTCAGATTGGAAGAAATTAAATAAAAATCATCTGCCTTACCACTAAACGTTTTTATCATTTAAAAAATAAAAGCAATATATTTCCTTATTACTGTAGGGAAATATATTGATTTTATTTACATAATAAATTCATCACACTATATCTATGGGTATAAGGGTGATTAGCGCGATTTCATCTTTTTCAAACACATATTTTGTGAAAAAATCGTCTGCAGTTCCTTGGAAAGAAACAGTTTCTTAATATCTCGCCCACCCCTGTACCTAGAACATGGACGCAGTCGTCGAAAAAAAATTATCAAAGCAAAATTGGATAGAAAATGATCATTGGTCATTTGCATATACGGAACACAGACAAACGAATTTTTGATTTTATATATATTGATACATAATGATTCATCAGTAAATTATTCTTTCGGTTTTTCAAATTCTTGAAATATAATTTTCATTTATTTTCGAATAACATCAGAATATTTCTGTTCTAAATTCAAATTGATTCCAATGACTGAAAACTTTTGATATATGCATTATTGAAATTTACCCAAAAAAAGCAAAAGAACAAAAGTCATATTTCAGATACAGAAACAATTTACATACTTGAAACATAACTTTCTGTAAAAGAATTGCAAAATTATCGTCGGCTTTGCGTTTTCCACAAAGAAAATATTTTATTTCACAAACATGTGTTTAAAAAGACTGTAATTTATATATATATATATATATATATATATATATAACCATAGGTTTTCGCCCTTTTGTTCTTTTCTGACATTGTATAAAGCAAAAGTGCTTCTAAAATTGCTGCAACTTTAATTATAATATATTATAACATATCATTATAACATATAACATATTATAACATTTATATACGTATTAACAATTAAAATTTATTATTATAACAACTTTAATTATAATTTTAATTATAATAATGCATGTTATATTTTCGACACAAAATGTCAAACATTTAAAAAAAATCTAATATATGCTAAGGTTTTTTTTTGTTGTTGTTTTGTTTTGTATCATTGAGACCTAAACTCTTTACATTTTCTGCAAATTAGATCCCGAACCATTTTTGTCCATATGCACCAGTGGTTTCAACACAATTGGAAGTATATTTGGCTAAAATAAGTCAATACCAAAATAAAGCATCTTAAAAAGTTGAAATATAAATTATTCCACAATTCTCATTTTATTCCGCAATGGACACCTATCACACAATCCAAATACATAATTATATATACCAGAAATTTATTAATTACATTTATGTAACATTTTAATCATTTGTCAAAAGTAAAAATCTGATGTGGGCAGCACATGACTTTCCCTACAGACTCAAACTCATTTTCTCTTTATTTCTTTTAAGATTCATTAAACAGAGTTTAATTGCACAAAATAACACACATAATTGTTTGAAGTATAACACTGTATTTGCACTTTTAATTCAATTTTTGTTTTCATTTGGTATCTGGGCGTGTTTTCAAAGGCGACGTAGTAAAAGTGCGAAAAAACTAGAATTTCTCGAAAACTGCTTGCTGCTTGTCCTAGAGTAATGCGGTTAGACTTCTTCTTTTCATCATCAAAAATTACGCATTAAACAAGCATGTAATTGATACATTTGAGCATACGTAGACTTTTATTTTAGATTTTGACTGCTTTAGCTGGTCACTTTGCAAAAAAAAAGCAGGTTCTTTTTCCCGAATCGAACCCAAATCTAATTAACACCAGGGTAACCCATAAAAGACTTAGATATAAAATTTTAAGAAATTTGGTTAATTTTTTTTTTGAGTTAGAGTGGATATGTACACTGTACAAGCAGACACATACACACAGACATCATGCTAAAAATAGTTTTTCGTGTTCTAAAGGTCCCAAAACATTTAGATCCTTTAAAACTCGACTTGCGATTTTCGACATGATTCCAATACTTTCCATATACATTACATTGTATTATAGGGAAAGTAATAAATTATATAGAAATCGTCATTTCACTGATTTATTAAAATATTTTCCCAGAATAATAATAAATTTAAGTTGCTAAATTTTTTTATTGATGAAGTTTTTGCAAAATAAAATAATGGTTTGTGTAGATTGTTAGTTCTCTGAAATGGAATTGTGTTTTATTAAACCGTATATACTTCCAATATTATATATATATATAATAAACAATTATAGATCGTAATTAATCTTTCGTTTTTCAGCAGACAACGCCACGACACATACACAAATTACTTTTGTTTCCAAATAACATAAAAGTCGTATTTTGGATAGGATTTAAAAATGACTTCAATAAAGGTAAACTTTTCAAATACATCCATAAAGCAATCCAAAATTGACTTTAAAGAAATAATAAAAGTAAAATTATATTTCTAGCATAGAAGCAATTTATTTGGAACTAAAATGAAACGTAGCTCAAATTAAAATAGCTGCAATAATGCCGTCGGGTTTATGTTTTCGGCAAAAAAACAACAACAACAACAACAAAAAACATTTTATTTCACAGACACTTGATTGAAAAGATCGTAATAAACTTTTATATCCAATGGTTTTGTTCCTTTGTTCTTACTGGTCTCTTTTGTGGAAAGAAAAGTCATACCACAAGTGCCTACAAAATTGCAGTAACTTTAATTATAACATAAACGAAAATAATGCATGTATTTATTTCAGGACATTAAAATGGCGGGGTCATTATTATAATCTAAAATGGGAAAAATAGATAATTATGTTCAACATTTGTTTAGATGTTTCTGAAAATTTTTATTTTCGACGTAAATCAGTAGCTATTAATATTTGTTTTAAAGAGCCCTGTATGTTTTGTCCAATAATAATATAAACAAGTTTCTGAAATGTAAAAAAATCGATAGGAAGATGAAACAATTTCCAGAAATGAGTTACCGATAGACATATCGATTATCATATCAATGTACGATATGATAATTATGAGATGTGATAAGGTCATTTTACGTCCTGATATTCCTGGAAGTTTTTAAACTTATTTCTTGTCGTCGCAAATGCATTGGACTAGTTGAAAAGTCACAGAAATCATTTAATAGTGTTTCAAAACGATTATTTTCAGCAGTTTGTCTTATACTTGTTACTATTACAGACAGACAGATGATTCCAATTCAAAGTTATTTCAACTCTTAAATAAGGTAAAAGATTGATAAGTGTGATTTTGTTGGTCTGTTTAGATGTTTTCTTTAAAAAAAAAAAAAAATGGAAATATAAGCATGTCTAATTTTTCGCAAAAATGATCAAAACCAAAAGTAAAGGATTACGTATGCTCAAATGTATGTATTAAATGTTTGTTTTATACATAATTCTTGACGATGAAAAGAATTACCCTAGAACTAGCTATTCTCGATATATATATATATGTATATATATATATATATATATATATATATATATATATATATGTATATATATATATATATATATATATGTATATATATATATATATATATATATATATATATATATATATATATATATATATATATATATATATATATATATATATATATATATATATATTGAAATGTAATAATAAGAATTATGTAAAAATAAAAAAAAATACAATTCAAGCAATATTAACATCACCATAGAAGCAAATTCAAAGCCATAATGCCGATAAGAGAAAAGAACAGCACCATCCCAAATTCGATGATTAATTAGAATTAAATTCACCGTCAGGTCTGAGTATTTAATTCCAATTAACCCAAACAAATGCCTGTTTCAGATTAAGCAATAGTACATTACTATAAATACTTAAACTCAGACTACAGGCAACAAAAAATGAAAAAAGGATACAGCAAGAAAATTGTATTACCATGCGGCATGAACCATTCTTCCACCACGTGTATACACTATCAACCTCAACAGCTCAATCTAGAAGCACCGGAATGAACAAGTCGAAATTCTACCAGGGAGGCAGTACGAACGTTCACGGAGTTACTCCCAAACCCGTCCAGTGAGTCTAAGCTGGAGACTGGACAAGCAATTCAGAACACAACCTCTCAAACATGCAAACATGAATATGAATATGAATCAAAGATGAAAATTCCTACTAAACAAGTAATTCATATGAAAAATGGATAATCGAGAATGCCACTATACACCATTATAAGGGCGCTCAAAACCTAGTTTCAATACTGACAAAAGTTACATTTTTTTGCGAAAATAAAATTCAAAACATTAATGTTAATGCATCTTATTTTCCTATTTTTTGATTTTTCTAATGTTTTTGACTTAGTTTATTATTTTTCATTTTTATTTATATAATTAATAATTATATATAATATATATATATATATATATATATATATATATATTTTTTTTTTTTTTTTTTTTTTTTTTTTTCCCCTACTGTATGTTAGTCACTATAATTGGGAATGTTTTCTAGGATGTTATCGAGTGAAATTTGATACACTGAGTTGATAATTTTAATAACAAACTTGGGGGGATATGCATTATTAGTCGCTGTACTCAATAATTCCATAAAGTGCGCTAATTTATAATCTTCATCACAAATTTTATTGATTCTAAGAGCCTGGTTTATTATAATATTTCTAAATACAGATATATGCAAACAAGAGTCAAAATGTTGAATTTTTGATGTATTAAATTTAAAATCCTGTCTTTTATCATACAAGTTTATAACCATATTACAATTTTGTAAATTTAAATTTAAATCTAAAAAGTTTGCAACATTTGTGTCATTATTACTTGCATTTAATTGTAAATTTTTTGGATAAAAGTTTAATACTATAGGGATATTATTATTTGGGGATACACATAAAATGTCATCTAAATATCTAAACATGTGCATATTATGCAAGCTAGGATTAATGTTTTTTTCATAGAAGAATAAATACAGATTAGCTAACAATGATGAGGCACCCCCCCTCTTGTGGGATACCAACCTGTTGTTTAAAAAAAGTACCACCATGTTGAATATAATTCTCATAAAGAGTGAAGTTAAGTAATTTTTTAAATAGAAAATATATCAATAATTTATTTGCAAAACATCAGCACTTGTTACCCGTAAAAGAAATCAAAATACAAAAATCCTTCAAATATAATTTACCAATTGGTAGAACTATTTACAATTACAGTGAAGTTTCCCGGACATTAAACTCCGATGATCTTACATCGTGTGTATGCAGCAATAAAAATCTTGCCCCTTATGTCAACTCCTCTCATGGACACATTATTACTGGGGATCTCAGTATAGTTCAGGATGATATACTTTGGGATATTATGAATAAAGGGTCTAAATTTCGCATTCCATTCTGCCATCACCCTAAACAACTTCTTCAGTCTATATCATTTGATTTTGATAAATTCATATATCAACTTGCTTGTCCACATTCCATTCCTATTGAAGCTTTCCATCTATGGATGTATACTACCTTACATCTACTTAAAAATGTTATTATAAACACACACATTAAATTAACGAAGCCTAGGTATCCTTATAAACAACTCCTATCTGCTATTAAAGAACTACAACAACATTTTGTCATAACTTATGTAGATAAAGCTTCTAATAATTATGCCATCATTTGTAAAAAATATTATGTTTCTCTGTTACAGAATTACTTAAAAAATAATCAAATTTTTAAATCCATTAATAATCAGTCTATCAAAATCAAAACTAAAATGCTAAAATTATATACACAATTAAATATTAATTGTAAGTTTTTTAAATTTCCTTATGTTACTTTGGTTCCTAAATTCCATGAATCACCTCTCAGTTTTAGAACAGTCACTTGTGGACATAATACCTTTACCACTACAGCTAGTAAGTACTTGCTTAACTGTTTAAATAGAATTAATGAATCTCTTAAATTTAGGAAGTCAGCATATTTCATTTTGAACAATAGTTTTGATTTAGTAAATCACCTTAGCAAGCTTCCACAAATTCTTGGTTTCCATACCTTTGTAAAGACCTATTTAATAATATTGTCATTAAAGATTTATATAAAATTATTATCTCTCTTTATCATAACTATCTATCTTCCAATAAAGTTGCATTCAATGTCAAAAACTTTCCTATGTTCTTGCACTTTGTGTTATACAACAATTATATTATCCAAGGTGATAACATTTATTTACAAACATCTGGTGTACCACAAGGTGGCTGTAGTAGTAGTATACTCGCTAACTTATATCTTTATTATTATGAATGTCATTTTAACTCTAATTCATATATTCTATATAGATATGTTGACGACTTAATTTGTATTATCATTGATGATTCCTATCCAATTAATATTGATTTTTACCCATCTAACATAGAATTAATTCCTAATGAGCCTAGCATTAGTCAAACTGTAAATTTTTTAGACCTAAATTTAGATATCCTCAATAATCATGTAATCACCAATCTATATGATAAAAAAGATTCTTACAACTTCACTATCATTAAGCTGCTATCATATCAATCTTGTAATTCTATTCAATTGTTTAGAAACATCATTTTAAACCCGCTCTTTCGAATACATCGACTTTCTGATCATCGGTTTCACTTTCTCCACATCAATAATCTTAAACGCATTTGTCAAAATTACCAATATCCGGAAATATTTGTAAATAATATTATTAATAATTTCAAATATACCACGTAATAATTTTACACATACATTTTTTATCTTTGATTGGATAACTCAATTTTGAAAATTCACCCATTCTTATCACCTAACTTACCACTTGTCCTGAGTCTATTACTGTTTACTATTTTCGAATGACTATTTTCCACTTGTCCTGAGTCCTATACTGATTACTATTCTTAAAAGTCTCCATACATAATATGTATCGTTTCGGTATTCCTGTATTCATTCCGGTGCCCTCTCGCATTGACGAAGTGAGGTGAAATGCTCAGTCTCTTGTTCAACTTACTCGTGGTAACAATGCTTGTGAGTTCATATTTCTGTTCGAGGAGGTATTATTTTTCTGATTTGTAATTCAATTGATTTATTTTTCTCCTTCCACTAGTCAGTAGACAGTTCCAATGGTATCCATAGTTAAATACTATCGCCATTGTTAGAAACTGGCAATTCTATCGGTTTTAATTCGAATTGTATGGCTGTCCTGATGAGAATGCAATTTCGAACTAACCGCCATTTTTTGTGTAGTTTCAATTGATTGTTCTCTATGTCTTAATCTTTTATCTTGAGCTAATTATTATTGCCGTTTCTCATTTTTGCCGTGTTTTCATTTTAATATATTTATATACTTTTAATTGTGAATTTTGTATCCTAATATTCTTCTCATCCCCCTTTCCATTGTAGTGATATGTTACCTTCTATCTTTATCCTTAGTCTTGGTCTATTGTTACTCATTTGTAACAGATATGCTAGAGATGGGGTTTTTTTGTACATACAGAAGTTTATGCATAATTTTCGATTAAAATCTTTCAATTTATATATATATATACATATATATATATATATATATATATATATATATATATTTGAAATATGTGATATATATATATATATATACTTTCTAACTTTGGATTTAATAATTTATATTTATATATATATATATATATATATATATATATATATATATATATATATATATATATATATATATATATATATATATATATATATATATATATATATATATATATATATATATATATATATATATATATATATTTATATATATATATATATAAAATGAAAGATTTTAATCGTAAATTATGCATAAACTAATGCATGAACAAAAAAACCCATCTCTAGCATATCTGTTACAAATGAGTAACTATAGGCTAAGACTAAGGATAAAGATAGAAGGTAACATATCACTACAAAGGAAAGGGGTATGAGAATAATATAAGGATTCAAAATTCACAACTAAAAGTATATAAATATGAATAAAAATAAAAAATAAAACACGGCAAAAATGAGAAAAGGCAATAATAATTAGCTCAAGATAAAAGATGAAGACAGAGAACAATCAATTGTAACTATACAAAAAATGGCGGTTAGTTCGAAATTGCATTCTTATCAGGACAGCCATACAATTCGAATTAAAACCGATAGAATAGCCAGTTTCTGACAATGGCGATAATATATATATATATATATATATATATATATATATATATATATATATATATATATATATTCTTTTTTTCGCATTTTTGATAGGCTTCTTTTGATAGTACGTACCAAATAGAAAGGAAAAATTTATTAAAAATGCAAATTCAGTGTCATTTCAAATAATTATGCTTGTTATCTTGTGCAATTAAGTTCAATTTAATGAATTATTGCAGAAATTAATTAAGAGAAAATGTATTGGAGTCTGTAAGGGAAAGTCATGTGCTGTCCACATCAGATTTTCGGTATTGGAGCTACGAGTTTACAACTAACTGTAAAATGAAACTCTAGCTGGTCCCCCTTTTTTTTAAACACACTGAAGACATCTATGGTTAGGCAATAATTTTATCGCGAGGGGGAAAAAAGGAAAATTCGCTGAATGGTCGAGGGATAAATTACGAAATTTTTCGAAAATTTTGCAGCCTATGATTCACCTCAATATTTCTAAAAAAAAGTCGATTAATTATGAAGCAGTGATATAAGTAACTACTATATTCAAATCATAAAGCATTATATCATGTTGTTTTAAATAATACATTATAAAGCAAATTTTTGCGCTCTTTTCAAAGCCGTTATATAAGAAATCAAGATTTTCATTTAGTGCACAGCGCTTTGATACATTGCATTGTTCATACACAGATTTTCCTTTTTGCTTTCCCTACAATACATGGTAATGTATAGGGAAAGTATTGGAATCGTGTTGAAAATTGCAACTGAAGTTTCCGACTGACCTACATGTTTCAAGCACTTCAAAACCCGAAAAAATCTATTTTTAGCGTGGCATCTATGTGTGTGTCTGTCTGTCTTTGAGTCTGTCTGTGCAATGTATATATACACTCTAGCTGAAAAACTAATTGGTAAAATTTCACAAAATTTGGTAGATGAGTAACTTATGGGTGACTCTGGTTCTGATTAGATTCTGGTACGATTTGGAAAAGAAACCTGCTTTTTTGAGAAATGAGACGCAAAAATATTCAAAATCTAAAATAAAAGTCTACATATACTCAACTGTATCAGTTAAATGCTTGTTTTATACCCAATTTTTGACGACGGCAAAAGAAGACCAACCCCATAACTCTAGGACTAGCAATTCTCAAGATATTTTAGTTTTTTTGCATTTGTGCCGCGTTTCCTTTAAAAATACGTCCAGTCTCCAAATGAAAAAGAAAACTGAATTAGAACTGCAAATTTGGAGTAATTTCATATAACTATTCAGATTGCTTTGTGCCATTGAATTCAATTTAATGAATTATGAAAAAACAGAAAGAGAAAATGAATTTTAATTATGTACTGCCCTTATCAATGTTTTAATACAGTGTATGTTGTCCTGTAATACGATAGTCCTGTGAAGAATTGTTTAGCAGCGTCACTGTTTGCGGGTATTGACAGACAAAGAATGACGACTTTATGTAGACAGAAAAATACGTATTTCGTATTCCAGAAATCTATTGAACCTTTGCAAACATGAAATTATTTTACACTCACTCGTTATGGGCGAAAAAGCAAGCAATTCTTTGTCGCCTAAAAGGTCCAAGGACCTAATATATTCGATATTTACGATTTTTTTTTTAGCCCCAAAATTCGCGAATATATCTAATATTTGCGAAATAAAATAGAAGTGTTCAGCATTGACACTGTTTACGGGTATTAACAGACAGAGAATGACGACTTTATGTAAATAGGATTTTTTTTTTTTTTTTTTTTTTTTGTATTCCAGAAATCTATTGAATCTTTGCTGACACGAAATTCATATACACTCGCTTTATATGAGCGAAAAAGCAAACAAATCTTCGTCATTTAAAAAGTCTAAGGACCTAATATATTTGATATTCGTGATTTTTTTTTTTTTAAAATCACAAAATTCTCGGAAATTCGCACAAAAGAGAATAATTTAGTTTTAACACATGATAATGAAGACTTGAACATTGCGAAGTTTCTAATATCTAATATCAACCATTTTTACCGGTGAATGAAAAGTTTTACCTAAAAAAAAACAACGAAGTTTTACATTTACTTGTTTCATTATCCCATTTTAAAAAATTCGGCTGAAAATCGGAAAAAATAAAACAATTTCATATAACTGAAATCTCCATCATATACCTCTGACAAAATATTTACCTAATATATGCCAATATTAGCGAACATAATAACCAATTGTCTTACTATTAACCTGTTTATTTATGACCGCAGCAAAGCGAAAAAAGAAATGGAAATAAAAATAATAAATTGTCACGAAACAAATTCAATAAAAAGGATTTAATAATTCAATAAAAGCGATTTAATGCACCACTGAAAATCGAAACCATAAATCATCCTATATTATTTACTATATAATAACCATAAAAAATGCTTAGCAAAGGAAAACTATGAAGCAAATGAGTTTCCCATGGGAGAAATAACCAAAAAGAAACCATTTCCAGAAATGAGGAATTGATGTATTATGATAAATATCAAAAATGAATGCATATTACATCAATTTTCTGAAAACCAGAGACATTTGAGTACGGAAAATAGCTATTGCTCATCCTTTGGGCGGAAGAAATTTCGTTTCCATCAGAAAATGTTTTTTACTTCCCTGTATTCCTGCTGAATGTATTTAACTTTTGAACTTCAAATATTCGTAAATATTTTAAAATATAATTTGAAATGCAGATTGAATAACTAAAATATATAATACTAAAATATGTTTATTTTTTTATTTATTTATTATTAGTATTTGTGTGTGTGTGCGTGTGCGTGTATGTGTGTGAATGTATCCGCGTGTGTGTGTATGTGTGTGTGTGTGCGTATGTGTGTGTGTGCGTGCGTGCGCGTGTGTGTGTGTGTGTGTGCGTGCGTGCGTGCGTGCGTGTGTGTGTGTGTGTGTGTGTGTGTGTGCGTGTGCGTATCGTCTGTAGTTGAAAATCAAAGCTTCAGACAGCTACGAAATTTGGTATCGGGTATGATGAACCTCGGTGACCTGGGATAATTGATATTTTTAAAATTCAAATCAATTTTTTAGTTACTTTTTGTTGAAGTACGATTTTTGAGCGATTTTCACACAAAGCGGTTCCTTAGCGATCGAAAATATTTTTGCAGAGTATCCATCTCGACATTATGAAGATCGATCGAAGGCCATTCTTCTAATGATTTCTTAATCATATCCGTAGGATAATCCCTCCCCCCTTCATTACTTATTTAAATTACATCGAAATATATATATATATATATATATATACATATATATATATATATATATATATATATATATATATATATATATATAATCTTTATCATGATTGTCTCTCTTCCAATAATGTTCCATTTACTGCCAAAAACTTTCCTATGCTATTGCACTTTACATGTTATACAACAATTATATTATTCAGGGGGATAACATATATTATAAACGTCTGGTGCACTTCAAGGGGGCTGTAGTAGTATTATTCTAGATAACTTATATCTTTATTATTATGAATGTCATTTTTTCTCTAATTTATATGTTATATATCGATATGTTGACACTTAATTTGTATTATCATTGATGATTCCTATCCAATTAATATTGATTTTTACCCCTCTAACCTAGAATTTAATCCCTAATGAGTCTAGTGTTAGTCAAACTGTAAATTATTTAGACCTAAATTTAGATACCCTCCATAATCATGTTATTACCAATCTATATGATAAAAAAGATTTTTATAACTTCACTATCATTAAGCTGCTATCATATCGATCTTGTAATTCTATTCAATTGTTTAGAAACATTTTAAACAAACTATTTCGAATACATGGACTTTCTGATCCCCAGTTTCACTATCTCCATATCAATAATCTTAAACGCATTTGTCAAAATTACCACTATCTGGAAGTATTTGTAAATAATATTATTAATAATTTCAAATACATTACGTAGTAATTTTACAATTGCATTATGTATCCTTGATTGGATAGCTCATTCTTGTGAACTTCACCCATTCTTATCACCTAAGTTTCCGCTAGACTTGAGTCTGATACAGTTTACTATTTTTGAAAGACTACTTTCCACTTGTCCTGAGTCCTATACTGATTACTATCTTTGAAAGTCTTAATTCAAAAAAAAAATTTCGTTCACGTTCAATAGTATATTCATTCCGGTATCCACTCACTTTAACGAAGAGATGTAAAATGCTCTGTCGTATGTTCAGCTGCAAACATTGCGACACATACGTGGTGGCTGTACCTGTATGTTTATATTTCTAGTTTTTAATTCATTTGATTTTTATTAGTTCTCCTTCCACTAGCCAGTAGACAGTTCGAATGGTGTCCATAATCAAATACTATTACCATTGTCAGAAACTGGCTATTCTACCTGTTTAAATTCGAATTGTATAGCTGTTCTGATTTCGAACAAACCGCAATTTTTTATGTAGTTTCAACTGATTGTTCTCCATGTCTTGAACTTTATTCTTGAGCTAATTATTATTGCCTTTTCTCATTTTTGCCGTGTTTGCTTTTTAATTTTATATATATTTATATATATACCTATTTGTAATTTATGTATACTAATATTCTCCTCCTCCCCATACCTTTATAGTGATAAGTTACCTACTATTTTTATCTCCTTAGTCTTGGTCTATAATTACTCATTTGTTTCAATTTATATATATATATATATATATAAACTAAAAAATTATAATGAATAACGTTTAACTAGTTGGCTTAAACAGAACAACAATCTACAGGAAAAACAATTAATAGGTAATTATATTAATTAAAAATAGAATGCATAACAATGGATGGAAGGAAATGAAATTGTAAAATCCTCAGGAGGTGTATAGAAAACATGTGCCTTCTAGGAATAGTTCGTTTCATGAAATAACCTTGTTATAATAAACAAGAAAGATCAATCATGCTTAAAGCATTGATTATGAAACACTTTCCAACTCCAATGCAATTTTATTTAAACATCTCTAAAATGCAATACATTTCTAAGTAATATTTTAAAACTTATCACAATACTACATTAATTTATTATATTTGAAAACTTAAACCTTCATCGAAAAAAATGAACTTCATTCAAATGGCGGCATTGAAATTTAAATTGCCTGGTTTAAACATCTCTAAAATGCGATACATTCCTCGGTAATATTTTTAAAATCATCATAATACTACAAAAATTTATTATATTTGAAAATTTAAACCTTCATCGAAAAAAATGAACTTCATTCAAATGACGGCATTGAAATATAAATTGCCTGGTTTAAACATCTCTAAAATGCGATACATTCCTCGGTAATATTTTTAAAATCATCATAATACTACAAAAATTTATTATATTTGAAAACTTCATCGAAAACAACTGACATTTATTCAAACGACGTCATAGAAAAAATAACACGCCTGGCTCTCTCTATAAAAGCAGCATTTCATTCATAACATTTCCCCAATCATTTCATTCATCACAGTACTAAAATAATTTATTTTATTTAAAAGCTTAAGACCATGGAGTTACAAGTAATTAAACTCTATGCTTAAAACTTCATCGAAAAAAATTGTCCTTCTCTGTGTAAAATCAATGAGTATTACATTCATATCAGATATGCAGACTCCATGATCTAAATACTTTTGCGTTAAAAAAATGCGGCAATTCTTATACAACTCATCCTACATATTTTGCTGTTTACATTTTACATAAGTGAAAAATAGGCTTCGTTGTAGAAATAATCAAATTTGGATGATCATTTAAACTCAAATATATTGTCATTGCGTTGTTTCAGTATGTAGATGCACAGAATTTAAGCAAAAATAAAGAGATTTTAGGACGAATACAACACTCAATATGAATTAAAAAGAACTTTAAAAATCACGATTTTGAGACAAGATGGATACCGTATTATATTTTGAAGTGGGTCACGTGATCTTTTCATATCATGGTCACGTGATCGCTTCGTATAAGAGATGTAATTATTATTTTAATTTTTATATAAAAATCTACTGAATATATTTTGTTGAAATTTTTTTTTATATATTTTATGGAATAATTTGAATATGACCTAATATTTTCGAAGCAATTTGTGAATTTTAAATCCGCTTAAAAAATTTTTGAAAAATTAGGTCCCATAGGGTTCAATGTATTTCATTTTTTCAACCCGGGTTCAATCAAAACTAATTGGGTGATATTATTCATTTATATTCCCATAGGTCCTACAGACCGTCTGAACAACATGCTAAAATTTCATTTTGATTAAGTCATTTTTACGGCAGTTAACGTGCTATCGGACAGACAGACAGACTGAAAGCCATAAACACTTTTCAACTTTGTTGTAAAGTCAAGTGTTAACAAAAAGACTATTTTACACCCCAATGAACTACATAAAAAGGACCCAAGAATAATAATGAAGAGAAATAAAGAGATTTTTTTTCTGAAATGGAAAAATAGTTTAAGCCTATTACTTACATGTGCGTAGATGGTAGTATGTACCTTAATTACTGTTGCAACTGTAATATACGGAAAGTCATATGCTGTCCACATTAGATTTCTTTTCTGAGAAAAGATATTAAAACTCGAGATGAAGCACAATGCATATAATTAAAATACCCGATATCTCATGAAGTTAAATATTCTATATTTCAATTACATGACATGAATATTTTAAAACTTTATTAACAGGGCAAACTTTACTTTCTTTTCGCCATTTTTATGGAAATGAAAAAACACTCTGCTTATCGCAGAGGGGGGGAAGTTTTATGGTATACTTTAAACGAGTTCACCCCCCACCCCCCCTTTTAAGTAAATTTTCGGGAAAATGTTTTCAAATAACATGAAAAAAGAAAGAATTTTAAATTAATTTTTCTTCTTTATAAAAAAATCAGACTATTACCTGAATAGAATTTTCTTTTATCAAGTGGTTGAAAAAAAAAAATTGAAAAAGTGTTTCCATTTGAAGGAGTGGTTCAATCAATAAATTAATCTTTAATAAACAAATATATTTTTTATTAACATTTCTTCTGATATTTTTATTAACATTTCTTCTAATTTCCTGAATAATGTCTTACTATATATCTATTAACTGAGAGATCAAATTATTATCACAACCGGGTTCGTATTTCCTCTACTGCCAATTCTTCCTTCGGCTCCAGCAGCAATGGGTACGCAATAATAAGCGTTGAGGTACGGGCGGCGGATGTGATGCTACTGATGCTACTTCCAGTCACGTGTGGTCACACCCCTCATGACGTCACTTCTGGGGTTCACATCTGCCATAGAGTATTCCACATCACGTGGCCTCAGCCCTAGCAGCAGCATAGCAACTGGGAATGTAAGATAGACAGTTAAGACTTAATCTTTACGTTAACAGGGATTTTTCAGTGGCAAAGCGTTATCAAAATAAAATTCCCATCATAAAAAGGTATTGATTCATATATTTTGGATTCCAAAAATGGATTAACGTCTTCTCAAGCTACATTATTGTCGATTACAGTCATACTTACGTTCAATATGGTTTAGAAAGATTTCAAACTTAATACTTTATGAATAAATAAGTTATTTTACATTAATAGAAAATAAAAACTTACTTTTTATAAGATCGATGCTTATCACAAATTGAATTTTCAAGGATATGAGAACTTCAATGTTGAAGATGTTAATAATATCATATCCTTCTTTTTAAGATCTGAAATCCCCTTTTCGCGTCTTTCCGATTTAATTTAATATTACCGGGTTTTCTGTTTTGAGAATACAGGGGATACTAAAAAAAAAAAAGAACGAAACAGAAGAATCACTATCACCTCGACTACCACATCCCAAACAGCACAAAAGTTCGACATATTTATAAACTTGTCCTTCAAATCTCACGCATTTCTTACGAAATCAAATGGATCAAGTCAAAGAATGATCACGTGGTGTCCTTCAAACGTTTTTGAAGCAGACGATAAAGAACGTATGACGTCACGTTGAAAAGCTCTATACTAAGGCTCCTATATAGACTATAGTATATATAGGACCCTTACTCTATACTGCCAATGGAAGTGACATCATCAGATACTACGTAACCAGTAGCGACGTCACTTCCGCCGGCGGTATGTCAGAGCTTTTTACTGACGACCTGAGCTCATACTCGGTGTTTGGTCTACACTCTTTAAAATTTAATAACTGTTGTCCTCAAGCTATTCGTAAGTGCACCAGGGCCACCTATAGAGGGGAGAGCGCCATTTAAGCCAGGGGCTCAAGCTTCAAAGGGGATCCGCATCTCTAAAAATTTGTTTGAGAGAGTAGGCATAAAAAATCACAAAGGAGAGAAAATAAAACGTGGAGGAAGTCCGCGACATTTGTTATTTATTTATTTAATTTTTTTTTTTTTTTTTTGGGGGGGGGGGGTACAATTTGGATGGTCCTTAATGCAGCATTTCTGCCAATGTTCGGTCTCAAGCGCCCACGATAATTTCAAGATTATTAAAGCCCATGAAATTACTTATTTTAGACACTATATACTGAATAATGTACTTCGTTAGTCTTTGCATGCCTATAGCTCATCTTACACCGATTCAAGGATGCAATGCCAAAAATATCTGTCGGACACTATTTTTACATAAAATGACCTGGTGGTCATGATAATTTAGCTACTTAATATAAGTAAAGTTTATAAAACGAATCATTACAGCAATCTATATAACAATTGTCTAATGTTTCTGCGCCTTTCCAGAAATCCACCGGTTCTCTAGACCAAGGTCGGCAACCTTTTCACGCTTGTGGACAGCATTTTTTTTGAGAAAATCCATAAACATCTTTGAAAATTCATTTTGAAGGTCTTTGAAAGCTTCAACGAATATGTCCTTTTGCGACATCTATTAGTTTGCTGAAATTTTTAAAGAACATCATGTTAAACAAGAGAGATCAATTGTGCACAAAGCATTGAGTATGAAACACTGAAATGCAATTTTATTTAAACATCTCTAAAATGTGATACATAGCTGATATTTTTTTAATTATCACAGTACTACAATAATTTATTATACTTGGAAACGCAAAACTTCATCAAAAAAGGCAATGCTATAAAAGCGTCTGCTTCTCTATTTAAAATCAATAAATATTTCATTCATATCACTTATATTCCAGAGCTAAATAATTTGGCGTGAAAAAAATGTTAGCAATTCTTATACAACTCTTCTTACTGGCCAACGGCCGTACCGTGCTGAAAATACCGGTTCTCGCTAGATCACCGAAGTCACTCAGCATCGGGCGCGGTTAGTACGTGGATGGGTGACTATCTGGGAACACCGCTTGCTGTTGGCACATTTCGGACGCGGTAGCCCGGTGGTTTGCGCGCTGGATTTGCACGCTGCCGCAACTGCCGCCGTGTTCATGCGGAGTACGATCACGTTAAACATGTGGGTCCGTAAGTCCTTCCGAGAGGTTGGTGGTAGGGGAAGTAGGGTACGGTTCCTGTGGATGCCTCCCCCATTGGGTTCTGGTCTAAATTGGGTGGCACTTCCCGGCCGTCCAAACGGTTACCTTACACCTTTCTGGTAGATCGGACGGTCTGGGTCTCAACAACAACAACAAAAATAACTCTTCTTACAATCACTTGATTATATTCTGCGTTCATCAAGATTAGGCTTCGTTGTAGAAATAATCAAAGTTATATAATCATTTAAACTCAAAAATATTGTAATTGCGTTAGCACGGAATGTAGATGCACAGAAAATATGCAAAAATAAAGCGGTTTTAGGACGGATGCAACACTAAATATAAATTGAAAAGAATTTTAAAAATCACGATTTTGATACAAGATGGGTGACATATTTTATTTTGAAGTGGGTCACGTGATCTCTTCATATAATATGGATGTCATTATTATTTTAATTTTTATGTATAAAACTACCGAATATATTTTGCTGAAATTATTTTTATATATTTTATGGGATAATTTGAATATTTCCTAAAACTTCCGAAGCAATTTGTAAATTTTAAATTCTCTTAAAAATGTTTAAAAATTAGATCCCATAGGGTTTAATGTGTTTCATTTTTTCAACCCGGGTTCAATCCTAAACTAATTGGGTGATATTATTCATTTACATTCCCATATGTTCCACAGGTCGTTTCAACAACCTACTGAAATTTCATTTTGTAAAGTCATTTTTACGCCAGTTATCGTACAGAAAGGCAGTTGTGCAAATGAATGAAGTCATAGACATTTTTCAACTATGTTGGGAAATGTTAAAAAGTGGGACCAAACACCTTCCATATGTTTATTAAGTAGACGTAGTTTCCCCTGTAGGGGGGAAATCATATCCAACTCAAATGCAAGAGACATTCAATTTTTATCAAATAATTGAGTCACAGTATTGCTTTTCTCTACCATAAGCAAGGATATATCCAGAAATTTCATTTCGATGGGGGGGAGTCAAAAGTATAGTGAACTTTCAATCCAAAAAAAGGTTTGAAAAAACTAACTAAACTTGACTAGATTTATTCTGGATCACAATTAAACGAGAAAACATGAGAGCACTGGCAAGGACGTATCCAGAAATTTCATTTCAGGGGGGAGGGGGGCTGGACCCATCGCCCCCCCCCCCCTCTATGAATACGTCAATGGCCATAAGAATGTCCATTTGTTCTCGTAAGTGAAAAAATCTACTTAGCACAGTTCCTCTACTGCCAGCTCACATTTAAAAAATATAAAACGTCGCCAAACTCTGAATCCATACCTGAATTAACAGAAATGGTTGGAATTGGTGGTGCTTCAATGCATTATACGTCAAATACGCTAACACAACTCTTTCCATAACGTATTTCAGAGTAGAAATTTTTTTGCACCAGAGTTTTTCTAGATGAATAATGCAACGAAGTATCATTGTTTCTATCACTTCCAATCTTTTGAATTTTGGAACAAAATCCTTGTATTAAACCGGTCTTGGAAACACACACTTCCGTAATGTTTAATACGTTTATGTTTAATACGTAATGTTTAATACGTTAATGTTTAATACATTCCGTAATGTATTGTTTTAACTTCAGTAAATGTATCTTCTCTCATTGTATTACTTTTTAAATTGCACATATAAGCACATTAAATTCATTATCAATTCCTTGAATAAATATTAAGAGCCGTGCAACATCATTACTTTCATCCAATGCTAAAGCATAATAATCAAATGACTTTGCTATACATTTGAGTTGATCAAATAGGTTCCTCCTATTGTTTTTCCTGGGCATACTTTTCAAACGGAACTGATTATGCAACTATAAACCTAACACAAACGATTGATTCTTATGGTACATTTTGCTTTTAAAATATACTTTGTAGAGCAACTGAATTAGTTTTCAGTTTCTTTCATTTATTTCACCTGCTTTCACTTTTATAATCTTTATATTTACATATGCTCATGTCTTCTAATATTGTATTATTCTTTCGAAACTACTATTGATTTCTGACAATTAAGTCAGATTGGTTTACCTGCATTTTGTGTAAAGAAGTATTTTGTGCTCTATTCATCATTAATTAATCTGTTTTCTTCAATTTTGCGTTTCCTTGACATTAACAAATTACTTACATTCAGAAATTATTTTACAAAATTTAGACATGACCATGCGATATACATATATAATTTTTTTTAGGTGCTTACATAAATTAAACGAACGATAAAAGTAAATTGGCCCTCCTTTTATGCGACAAAAAGATTATGTACCCCCCCCCCGCGTGTTTCTTTCAGGACTTTTTAGCCTGGGGGAAAGGCGAATGAAATTTTAAGGGGCATGTTCCCTATTTGCTGTATATAAATATATCTTATATCTACATGCTGTGCCGCATAAATAGAAACTAGGTTAACATAAAATGTCTCCCGGGGGGGGGGGCGAATACTCGTCTCCAGGGGTGCTTCGCCCCCTCCTCCGAAGATATGCCTGAAATAAACACTATCTCTCCCCTACACACACACACACAAATAGACTTGTGCAATATTTCTGTTGGTAATAAAAGCACAATAATTGGTGGTTTGTTGTTTCCATTTTATTTTTACATCACTATAATAAGAATTATAAAAATTTATAACCATTTAATTTTAATATTTTTGTAATAAATTGTTGATATATATCGGAATCGCTGTTTGCGGCAACTCCGAATAGTTAAGCTGGGTGTACCGAAGTCGTGGGACTCGCCCAAAAAAGAACCCTTTGGTTCTTGATATAATTCATCTCTTACTTTTCGGAAGTGCGTGTTTGCCGAATCAGTGAGTGCGCTAAAAGAATTAAAGCCGGGTATTCAACAAATCAGACACGGAGCTTGTGATCAAGCGAAATGTTCATTATTCGCCATCATTCTACAAACTTTACATTTTACTCAGATCTCTGAAATGGCAAGAGACATGTGAGTGATCCGTATCATCATCTGCGAGCTCCTTCCTCTCAATGCCACTTCTCTGACGAGTTTCTCGTGTGGTATATAGGAATCAGTGTTCCCAGATTCTTTTCAAGCCTTTTCCCTAGATTCGGGAAAAAAATTCCCCAGATTTCCCTAGATTTCTTGGTCATGTGATATGTGACGTCATAATGTTTGAACAACGATCTGATTGGATGCTATGTATGACGTAATCACAATAATTTTCGGACATTCCGTATTCCGTGCTCTTACTGCAAGTTTCGAACAGACAAATTTATTTATCAGCCAAATAACCTCATTCCCTGATTTAAAATAATCTAAATATATTATTTTTATTTGGTGAAACTACAAATTGCAATTTTCCTTGCGCATAAAAATTTTACAAAACAAAATGAAATGCTTTGTATAAGTGCAGGCACAGACTTTGGTGCAGGCACAAACTAATTTATATACTTTGTAGTGGTGGCATTAGTATTATGTTTTCTGAATAATCCATGTTTGATTATTTCATATTTCCCTACTTTGCCATGGAAATCTCAGGCCTAGTAGTAAAAACATCCATTGCCTTTGCTGCTTTTTGCTCCCATGAGCTACGAATTTTTTTTTTCTGAGGTGGGTTCCATTTATCAAAAAAATATCCGACTAGACTCAGGAATAAACTTCAAAATTTTTTTATATATATTTGACTATAACAACAATAAAACTAAAACAATAACAAATTAACAAACTATTTAACTGTAACAATGACAAATTAACAAACTATTTAACTGTAACAATAACAAATTAACAAACTATTTAACTGTAACAATAACAAACTAACAATTTGAGCTCAAACTAATATAAACCTATATAGCAAAACTTGAAACAATAAATGATATCTTTTATCAATAAATCAGGTCTCCACTCTAAACAGTCTAGTACTGACTATTTAGGTTTCCAGAAAAATTCTACAAACATTTTGCCCCAGGGAAAATATATTTTCCTATTTTCCAACATCCTCAGATTTTTCTGATAACTAGACACATTTGGTAAAAAATGAGGTAGGAATCTGTTATTTTTACTTATCTTCTGAAGGATTTTAAAATTTTAAACCCCCTATATCCTAGGAAAACGACTAAAGAAAAGATTGTAAATCGGAATTATCGTAGTAGACAATAGTCCGTGAAAAATATTCAAAATAAGCCCTTTTAATGCGGTTACAGTTAACTAAATAGTTAATTTCAAAATCTCCGTGAAAAGTAAAAAATTAATCTCTTTTTTTCTAAGAATTTCAAAAATATGTGAAATTAAGAAGTTTATTAACCGAAAATTGTAAACTTAGTAGTAAATATGATAAATTAAAAATGTCTGAAAATTTCCCTAGATTTGGTTGCTTCTTCCCTAGATCCCTAGAAATCTCTGAATTTCCCTAGATCTAGGGAAATTTCCCTAGATCTGGGAACACTGATAGGAATATACAAGGTAGGATCAAAAAGTTCGGAGACTGTGCTGATATCTCCAATTCTGATTGGAGGAGAGGGGAACTATTTTGCCGTAGCGTAGAGGCACATGTGACGCGAGATGTGGAAGGAAGAAACAGGTCCGCAGGGCAGGGTTTTTCCAGACATGCGTGTCAGTGAACTGTACTGTCCTACCGCCACGAGAAAGTCCCCAGACAGCAGACGTTATGGTGGCGGTCGCTATGGAAACAGGTTATTCCACTGCATTTTAGGTGTGACGGAAAGCGCTTTTTTGGATTTGGCGCAGATAAAACCGACGAAAGTCGCATTTCGCTTTGTACTAGGGTCAATGCTAGACGCTCGCATTCTGTGATTTTTAAAGCTGTGAAGTAACTTGTATTGTGTTGCACACTTTGTGGATTTTGTATAGTTGAAAAATGACAACATTTAAAAGTGGAAAGACTTTGCATTCGCAAGCATGTGCAATAGTCCACAATGTTACGGCATTTTTTGAAGAGGAAGAACCGCAAATTCTCTAAAAATACCAATTTCAAATGCAATGAAGAGAACTGCGGAAGCGATAGAGGTTTCAGCGTCATTAGTTAAAAAGATAAAACGTGAGGGGGAAATCGCTTAATGACACTGAGATGAGTATTTTATCTATTTGAACAATTTACAATTATTGCTTAAGAAGCTATTTTAAAAGTAACACAAAATGAATGGAAAAAACACTGTGAACACATTGAAAAAATAGAGAATATTTATTGAAAGAAAGATGGACTGATAGAAGATATTGTGAAGAAATTAGTGATAAATCTGTCGGATAGCGATTCAGACTCTTCTTCATGTAAAAACATTTCAAGTGATTCGGACATAGTAGATAATAGTTATTCCAATGAATATGAATGAATATTTTATAATTGATTGAAAAATATGAAAAGAATGAATATTTTAAAGTCATAATTTTGCTTATTTATCATTTATTTTTTCCTTTTTGCTGGCTAATAATTGTGTAACTTGCTGATTGAAAACTGTAATAATTTTCATTTAATTTGAAATTTAGTTTTAAATAAGATGATATAAATTCTAGTTTTAAAGTGTAAGCTTTTCTCTCCCAAAATCGCCCGAACCTAAAAGAAAATATCTAAAACTACTTTGTTCTAATAGATTGACGGCTTTCCGTAACCGCTGTCGCCTATAATAACAAATTATTTCCTGACTTTAAATGACGAGAAATTTTTAAGTTAATTTATAATTTAATGTCATTTAATACGAAAATTTTGTTTAACTGTCGGATAAAAAACATCTACTATTTTCTTTTAGTACATCATGATAAACGAAACGGATTCTTCGCTTAACGAAGTGCGCTTGATTTGCCAAATGTTGCAGTCGATTTTAAACCTTTCTCCCTCCTTTCTTCGACTCGTCTACTTGCGGCAACCCTGTTCAGGGACTTTCTCGTGGCGGTAGTTCCCGTTCGTCGAAAACGGAAATTGCGTTTGAAGAACAACGTGCGAATATCAAATTCCGCCAGCGTTAGGGGAAATCGAAGACAGAAACATTGCACCTGCTGCAGTAGCCATGGGGGCCATGGGGGCAGCCCATCCGGTGAAGGTGGCCAAAGAGAGAGGAGTGTCCAAAATACTATCTATTCAATTTAATAGTTATTCCTGGACTAAACTAGTCAGATAGTTATTTTGATACTTTTATAGTTAATTTATACAGTTGTTCAACTTAGAAAGGTATAAAATAAGAACGACTCCAACCCCCTGCCAAATGGCCTAACTTAGACAGGTTGTTAATTTATGTAGATGGTCACATGGTGAACTTGCGGGTTTTGTACCTTAATATTTCAATTATTTTCATACTTTGTAGTTAATTTGTGCATACGTTCAACTTACAGTGGTATGAAACAAGAACACATTTTTCACCTGTCAAATGGTCTAACTTAGTTGTTAATTTGCATAGATGGTTATATGGTAAACTTAACGGGTTTTGCTGCATTAATATTTCAATTATTTTCACTTTTGTAGTTAATTTGTGTAAATAGTCAACTTACAGAGGATAAAACAACAGCACTTTTTTCCACCTGACAAATGGTCTAACTTAGGCTAGTTGTTAATTTACATAGATGGTCATATAGTGAACTTTTCAGGTTTTGTTGCATTAATATTTCTATTATTTTCACTTTTGTGTAGTTAATTTGTGCATGGTCAACTTACAGAAGTATGAAACAAGTGAATTGTTTTCCCCTGTCAAATGGTCTAACTTCGGCAGGCTGTTAATTTACGTAGATGGCTATATGGTGAACTTTGCGAGTTTTGCGGCATTAATATCTCTATTATTTTCCCTTTTGTAGTTAATTTGTTTATATGGTCAAATTACAGAGGTCTGAAACAAGAAATTTTCCCCCTTGTCGATTGTCCTAATTTAAGCAGATTGTTAATTTGCGTGAATGGTCCCATGATGAACTTTGCGGGTTTTTCTGCATAATGTTTCAAAGATTTTCATTTTGTAGTTAATTTGTGCATATGGTCAACTTAAAGAGATATAAAACAAAAGCATTTTTTACCCTGTAAAATGGTCTAACTTAGGGAGGATGTTAATTTACGTAGATGGTCATATTGTGAACTTTGCGGGTTTTGCTGCATTAATTATTTCAATTATTTTTGCTTTTATAGTTAATTTATACGTATATATATGGTCAATTTGTAGAGGTATAAACCAAGTGTACATTTTTTTATTCCCCGTCAAATGGTCTTACTTAAGCAGGTGGTTAATTTACGAAGGTGGTCTTTTTGAGGATTTTGCTTCATTAATATTTCCAGGACATATTACTGATTTTTCACTAGTTTGCTTACATTTGAATTTTGCTTTTCAAAATATTTACTTTTAATTTCATTTCATATATTTAAACTACTCGTCAAATACTCATTAAATAACGCTGCTAGTACTTTTTTTTATCTGTTTCTAATTAACGAAAGTTAATAAAATTCGAGCCAAAGAACAATTTATTAAAATAAAGAAAGACCTCTTGCCTTATTCAGTTAAATATTCTTATTCAAGTAAATAACATGTTCTTTAGAACTTTATCATAAATGCCAGTGTCTGTTTTCTTTACTCAGTTTTAATGAGAATAAAAAACACTCTTATTAACATCGATGATTGAGTTAGAAGTAAACTTCACAATACTCTTTTAAGAGTACATTCTCTCTTATTTAATATAAAAGCAAGGGAAAATGTGAACAAATAAACTGACAAGAGAATTTTAAATTAATTTTCTTTACAAAAAGTGAAGTCTCTTTCTTGCCTAGTAAATATATGAAACTTTAAATAATTCCTAAGGTCTTCCATTTAAGACATTTTAACCTGCTTATTTCTGTTTGATGGTAAATGTCCACTCAATAAAGCATTATAAAATGCAGAAGATAATTTTAGAATGTCCGAAAGTATGGCAACATATTGATAAAAATGTTTATTGTTTTAAAAGAAAATTATCTGGTGAATCACCAGACCCCTTCATCTTTTCCCCATCAGGCTGTTTCTTCCATAGTAAATATATGAAAATTAAAACAATTCCTAAGGTCTTACATTTGAGACATTTTAACCAGCCTATTTCTATTTAAGGACATTCAATCTCATTCTCATCTTTTCCCCCATTAGGCTCTTTCTTGCATAGTAAATATATAAAAATTTAAACAATTCCTAGGCTCCTCCATTTGAGACATTTTAACCTTCTTATTTCTGTTTAAGGGCAAAGTTATCTGGTGAATCACCAGACCCCTTCATCTTTTCCTCCATTAGGTCTTTTCTTGCATAGTAAATATATGAAAATTAAACAATTCCTAAGCTCCTCCATTTGAAAGAGTTAGAATTTAACTGAATTTCAAAAATTAGCAGGGATAAAAGAATAATAGGTAAGAATAATAGGCAAATATCCATTCAATAAAGCATTATAAAATGCAGAAGATGATGTTAGGACTTCCGAAGTATGGCAACATATTGCTAAAAATGTTTATTGGTTTAAAAGGAAATTATCAGGTGAATCATCATACCTCTGTATCTGATCTGTAATTATAATAGTCATAAACAAGTATTTACAAATAGTTACAGAAAAATAAAATTTTTCAGAATGGCAAAACCATAAAAGACTATTGTTAATCTTAAAAATTTAAATACCTGTATTTGTTTGAAATTTTGATCGAAACGTTTGAAACTTCAATTATAAGTGATGCATTTTCAGTCGGAGAGAGTTTTTTTTCGCAAATAGTTAAAAATTAACTAATCTTTTTCGAATGTTTTAGGCGCATGTCAAAATGACTACCTACCATTAAAAATCGCGACTTCTCACATTGACAATTAGTTGGGCTTTTTTTTTTTATTTGCGGGGCATACATATACGTACTAAGACTAAAACACGGAGTCTAACGCATTTTAATAGTGTAGATGTCTTTATTATATTTTTCTACAAAAATAACTGCGTAAGAATAAAGCTAGAGGTCGCATGAAATGATTTAATGACCTCTATGTCAACTTAAATAAAATGAATGCATATTTTCTGTTAGATTTATTGTATTCGGGTATACACACGGAGTCCCCTTTTAAAAGAAATTGGAAAATTATGATATAGCTGCTCTGAGCCTCGTAAATATTTTAAAAGATGGGAAGACTCTGCTAAATAACCCTTGCTCTATACTCGCACCCGCCACACAATCGTACTTTACGTTCTTGGAAAATAAAATTTTATTGCTCCCGTGATAAAAGCCGTTAGTATAACAGAAATTGGCGGACGTTATACCTTGTCATAAAGTGAAGTTTATTCTCAAAAGGTCGGTTTTCATAATTTCTGTTATGGCTTCGTGAACTTTATGTTACATCGCGGGTGAAATGATTGTTATTGGTGTTTGTGGGTAGTATATTAGTTTGTGGATTATTACAGATTTTTACTGTCTCTTTCTATGGCATAGAAAAAATAGTCATTCCTCAAAAATTTCTTATTTCGAGAATTTGTAGGATATGCACGATTTAAGACCTCCTGAACTCGTTTCAAACACTTTTGGAAAGATTCTCCCATCTCTATCTCTTTCTCTCTCTCTTTCTCGCTCTATTTCTCTCTCTCTTTCTTTCTCGCTCTATTTCTCTCTCTTTCTTTCTCTCTCTCTTTCTCGCTCTATTTCTTTCTCCCTCTCTCTCTTTTTCTTTCTCTCTCTTTCTCTTTCTCTCGCTCTCTTTATCTCTCTCTCTTTCTCTCTCTCTCTCTTTCTCTCTCTCCCCGCTCTAGCTTCCTCCTATCTCTCTTTGTGTGTGTGTGTGTAATGTGTAGTGTGTGTGTAGTGTGTAGTGTGTGCATGTATATAAGGCATGGAAACGATAACTTAAAGACAAATCATTATTACGAATGAATCGTTATTAAGAGCGAATCGTTAATACTAACGAATCGTATTATAAAATTTTACGTGTATATAGAGGCATATAAAAATGGAAAAATCTGATGTGATCAGTACATGACTTTTCTTATATAATGCAATGAATTTACTACTTTTACAGTAAAAGAAACAGGTTATTCTTATAGTAGATACTTATATTCTTTCCAAGACATTGAATTTTCGTCAATTAGTCGTCATTTTCTCTGATATAACGTCATTTTTATCCATTTGGCAAGATTTTTGTTAATTCGGCAACATTTAAAAAGTCGCTAAGTTGGCGACATTCAGCCAAATTCGTCGCCAAAATCACTAAGCGTTATGGACGGAGAAATAAGTTATTCTTATAGCAGATAAATGATTATTGGCGTTCAAATACAAAAGTATTACTTAAAGTATCTTTTCTCATGAATGGAACGAGCTAGATCCACGAGAATGATGTCACCAAATTTATCGCATGATATTACATATGAAAAGTGAACATCTTGTGAACAGTTAACATTTTATTTTAATTTATGGGATATTTTGATAAATTTATTTGAAAAATGTGCAATATTTCGAGAACGGTTCGTACTAGCGTTTTAACGTTTATGTTAATCGTTTTCTAGGGAAAAATTACATAAGAAATGTCTATTTGCGTAACTTTATTAAAGGTTTTAATTTTTTGATGATTTTTTCAAAATTTCACTCGAAAATTTAAGGGGTTCTGAACATTCGATTGCGTCTAAAAACAATAGGCTTCCAGTATTCACGGATTGTAATTTTTGTACCAAATTTCGTTCGAATGTGTCTATTCGTTCGTCAGTTATCGTCTCCACAGACTCACTGGCACACACAACACACACACACATACTTTCACACACACACATACTTTCACACACACACACACACACATCATCTCAAAACATGATTCGTGTACAGGGATGCTTGAAATGTGCACTCCCGTCAAAAACTCGAATTCGAATTTTCCACCCCGTCACAATACTTTCTTTATACATTATACTATGTATATAAGGAAAGTAACTAGATATATTTAGTAATTCTTATGACTTTTTCAAATTTTAAGATTTTCACAGAATGTTTCTGTGGATAATGATGATAATATCCGGCAAGTGAGTACGCAAGGTTCCTAGTAAATTCCCTAAGCATCCCAATAACTTTGCAAGAAATGGTCCATGAGTGTATAAGTTGGATTTACCTAGAGTAAAGTGACTATGCCCGATCGAATAAAACTGATTACAGCGCCCTTTGCGGAGAATTTAAAATTTTTATCGTAAATTTATGTACATTGTCATGTACATTACCATTCACGTACATGTACACTTATGTACATTGTAATGTACATTCGTGTTATTTGTTAATATCATGACTGGATCCATTACCTATTACCACATCGGTGTTTATGCTGTTCAAGATGGCAACCCGTGAATTCACATTTTAACGTGCGTGCAAATGATCAGCAGCTTAAGCCCCTATTACACGGCAGTAATTTGGGACCACAAAACAGCTTTGGGACGTTTGTGACATTACTCCATGCAGCGCAGAACGAAAGTGACGTTACTTCAAACAGCAAATGGGGAAGCTTTAGCTTCCCCATTTGCTGCTTGGATTGCTGTTACTTTCGTTCTGTAGCTTTTCCATTTGCTGCTTGGAGTGACGTCACTTTCGTTCTGTAGCTTCTCTGTTTGCTGCTTGGAGTGACGTCACTTTCGTTCTGTGCTGCATGGAGTGACGTCACAAACGTCCCAAAACTGTTTTGCGAACGGTTTGTTGTCCGAAATTACTGTCGTATAATAGGGGCTCTTACTGTAAAGAGTACTCTTAACATCCGAAAGGTTCGGTTTGGATTGAATAACTTCAATAAGATCAGCTTCCATTTTCGCATTCCAAAATAATCTATTGGCCATCTTGGTCGCCATTAAAGTAAGAAATAAAATAACTCGAAAGCACGTGACTTGTGGCGTTTCGGATTTACGCACTTCTGATTAGCGATTTTCGCACAGCCGTTCCCTCAACAACAACATTTTCGGATTAAACTTAAAATGTTGTGGCTGTCTGAGCTGTTTTGCGAACTGTTTGTTGTCCCAAATTACTGTCGTGTAATAGGGAGCCCTATCAGTAGCTGCTCAGTGGCTCGCAAATATTTCCAAATGTGCGAGGTGTTGGTCAAATAATCCTTGCTTTGTAGTGGTATTTTATTCTGCATCCTTCTAAATTGAGCTAAATTTAAAAACTCGTCATTTTTCATCAATTCTACAATAACTTCTGCTCGAACTTGTAAAAGTAGAGGGGCATAACTCCAGATAAGTCCTGTTGCCTTTAAAGGTTGATTGGGCTTCAAAGAAGACATGAGACTGCATATTTAGCGTATGTTCAAAAATATAGTCTCGTGGGAAAGGTGTATATAAACTTACGTCACTCTGCCGTAACTCGTAAGTCTTCTTATTTCAAATATATTTCTCACGATTGTCAAATATTATTTCTCCCAGTCGCGCTAAACCACGTAAGTAGGAAATACGCTATTTTTTGTGAGTAAATTTCGTCACAGTTGATATGGAAAAACGACGTGACTGTGAAATTTGAATAAATTATATAAATATAAAAAATGTAATCAAAAACAGAGAGGCACGCAAATACGTTATTATTTAAACCTGTTTTTCACCGAAATATAATAAAAATATTGGTCTACTTTTCAATAGCATTGGTTAATTTGACAAAACTTTTCTCAGAATGATGTTTATCAAGACATCTTCTTCAAAAACCAGATGCCAAGTTACGAAACAGAAAATATTATTGTTGAATAAAAATTTAAAAATAAAACTTTCTTCCAGCTGAAAGTATTCCTGTTGCATAAAGAATTTGACAATAAAGTTTTCTTCAGCCAGCACTTGCTTTTCAAAAACCAGTTTGCCAAGTTAAGAAGCAGAAAGTATTCTTGTTGAATAAGGAATTTAAAAATAACATTTTGTTCCGCCAGTATTTGCAGCACTCGAATTTAATTTGAAATTAATTATTTTCACCCCCTACTGTTCTTATGCACACAATGATTTATTTGAACAGGTCCTAAATTTTAATTTAGATTCTGATCAATTACGGGCACATGATACAGAGTCCTCTATTGCAGAAATTCAAACCTAGTTCCTATAAATCTGAAAGTCAGGGAGTGAACTATTTGACTACAATTAGAATTTGCAGCTTACAGAAAGCCGACGAAGGATTGAATGTTTATTTACATTAACCAATTTCTTATTATGAGATTTCTTGATTCGAAAGGTTTCATAACACCCCCCCCCCCCCCCCAAAAAAAAAAAAAAAAAAAAAAAAAAAAAAAAAAAAAAAAAAAAAAAAAAAAAACTACTTACCCCATTTTCTTTTCTTTGTGATAAAAATAAGAAATCTTAAAGAATAATTATTCGTTCTAAACTATAAATCCTTTAAAATAGTGGCATATAAAATTACTTACATTTGGTTTCTCTTTTCTTCATAATACATTTAACACAATTTTTATACGGCGTAAATGTTATGTGCACATAATAAATAGAACGTTATTCTAAGCAAACACATAAAGATTTTTAGTCTCATAATGAAGTACAAAATTCATTATGGTTCTTATGGCCCATAAAAATCTCCCTAAAATTGAAGTACCCTTGGTTAAATTAAACGAGTTTGCAGTAAGAGAAGAAAAGCAAAGGTTTTTCATTTTTCTGTATGAAGCTCAGAACATCGGGTTTTTTCAGCAAAATTCTGAATAGAAAATATAAAAGGTTCCTAATTATAGCTGCCACTAAATTTTGTATTCATTCTGTTACTTTCATTGTAAATATTGAAGTAATGTATTTATTTTCTTATATTGTACTAGCAGCATACCCGTTATTCGTACGGAGTATATAATAGAAAGAAACTTGAAATTCATAATCATGCCCAAATTCTTATAGTATACTAAATGAGATGTTTAATCAAAATATTCTGTTAAAATATTTAATATAATGCTCCTGAAAAGAAGTTTAAGAATCTCTGTTATCGCTATATAAAATTATCTTCATGGACATATCTGAAGAATAAAACATCTTGGACCCCTTATGTAAGCAAATATAAAAAAAAATATGGAATTGAATCAATATATGCAAAATAAAAGCGTTAAAATTGTATAGGACCCGTACTAATTATATACGCGAATATTAGAAAATATAACCTGTATTAGTAGATTACATGTATAAATTGAAAATACCAATAAACCCGTAATCTTTAAATCTGAAGACAGTCATTTATTCCAATATATGTCAAAATTAAAGTGCTAAAATTATATGGGAAGATATACACGTACTACTTATAATGTCCGATTATTAGTAGAAGATTGCCCGTTTTGCAATATGAGTCACAAATGTTTTTTGGTAAAATACAACAGACGACGTAATAAATTGAATATATAATTAATCCGCTTAATCTTCATACCAGAAAACTGTACTTGATTCCAATATATATGCCAATATATGTCAAAATATATGCCAATATACCTGTACTACTTATATTCTCGTAGGTTAGAAGATATACCCGTGCATTCCTGGAAGATTACTCGTACAACGTACAATATGCGTGTGTCAGCAATTTTTGCCTCAATAAAACAATGGCGTAATAACTTAAAAATATCAATAATCCCTGAATCAATAATTCCGGAAAATATCAATAATAATAATGTTTAAACTTGAAGAGTATAATTGATATTATCCAGTCCAAAATGAAATGGCAATGAAATTTATTTTATATACATATCTTCATTATTCAAATCGGAAAGGATTTAATAAAAATCGTCTGCCGCATAAGCACATTGGATTTAAATCCGTTGCTAAGCGACATGATATCATTTGCTTCAAATAAATTGGTAGAAAATATATCGTCTAAATAGTTATATTTCTATGGAACATTTGGCGACAGTTTCGTCAAATTAGCGACATTTTAAAAAATCGCCAAATTTATCGCCAAGTGGGACTGTAGAACTGACAGTTCCACTTTGCGACAAATTGACGAAATATCATCACAATACTATCCCCTAACAAAAAAACAATTAATATCATTTATGTAGCGCAATTTTATCAATTTCAAGATATTTTTATAGATTTGAAAACATTTTTATCAATTTGGTGACATTTTAAAAATTCGCTAAATGTATTAGTAAGTAGGATGGTTGGTCTGACAGATAAATACTAACCAAACATCATTTTAGTACTCTCTTCTAACAAAACAAAAAAAAATTTCATTGATATGTAGAAGACCCAAGCCACACGACCAACCCGAAGGTTTATGGCAGCTGTTTGTGCGTCGTTTATATCAATTTGGCGACATTTCCGTCAATTTGGCAAAGTTTAAGAAAAGTTGTTAAATTAGCGATATCCCTCCAAATTCGTAGCTTTGAATTTGCAGATCTGAATGAAACATTCTTATCCCGTTTCAATATACTAAATGAAAACACTACAATTGTATTAGAAGATATACCCGCTCTACTCTTTTTCTGTTTCAACAATCGGCTATATGAATTTATTGGCTAAACACAATATATGAGTTTAGTAGCTAAATACGATATGAGCTTGAAAACTCTTTGCCAAAATAAATGAAATTGATGTACGCAGTCAGCAATTAATATAATTAAAAGAAAAATCAAACCGTCCATTCATAAGATATATTTTATATCCATTTATCCATTTATTTATTATTTAAATCGAAAAAAAATAATAAAAACATTAACAAACACATTTAATTTAATTACGATGCCGAGCAACATGATATATCCTCCTAAAATGTTAAAATTTATTAACCACTAACAGCACACCCGTTATTCGTACGGAGTGTATAATTTAAGGAAACTTAAAGTTCGCAGTCATGTGCAAATTCTGTTAAAATATTAAATTTATTGCTCCTAAAGAGAAGTTTAAGAATATATGTTCTCACTATGCAAAATTATCTTCACGATCAGATCTGAAGAATAAAACATCCTGCCCCCTTTTGTAAGCAAATTTACAGAAGAAAAAATAGGAATTGAATGAATATATGCAACCCCGTACTAATTATATTGTCGCAGATCAGAAAATATGCCAATGTGTTAGTAGAAGATTACCCGTATTACAATATGCGTCTCAAAAATATTTGCCAAAATAAAAGAGATGACGTAATAAATTGAAAACATCAATAATATCCGTACTCTTTATACCAGAAGGTCGTAATTGATTCCAATATATGCCAATATATATCAAAACATATGTCAATATACCTGTGCTACTTATATTCTCGTAGATTAAAAGATATACACGTGTATTTGTAGAAGATTCGTACAACATACAATATATGAGTTTAAACAATTTTTGTCATAATAAAATAATTGCATAATAACTTAAAAATATCAATAATCCTTGAATCAATAATCCCCGAAAATATAAATAATAATAATTTTTAAACCTGAAGACCGTAATTGATATTATCCAGTCAAAAATGCTATAAGAAAAATCAAATCGTTCTTTTCTAAAATATATTTTTATATCCATTTATTTATTATTCAAATTGAAAAAATAATTATTAAAATTAACAGACAGATTTAATTTAATTGCGTTTCTGAGTAACATGATATAAGATAGAATCTTATAACATGTTAAATATCATGTCTTATAACATAAACTGCGAAATTAAATAACGATTTTGATTTCTCTATACTTCTCATTGTTCCGTAAAAGCTTGTTTTAAATAAACCATGAACCATGGAGATAGATTTCCCCTTTAAATCATGTTTCAAACAATTCATGTTTTCAGAAAGTGACTAATTAACGCAAAAAATCTCCCATCAAACTCAGAGATTAAATTTTAATTCACTTTCAAACGGTTTTCAAGCTTTTCGTTTGGATAAACCACGGAGTTAGGGAGTAGAACTCCAAGGAAAAAGTTCCGTTTTTCATTAATATCTCGACAACCCCAGGTCTTAGAAACTCGAAACTTGGACAAAATTTATGGGGGGATATTTCAAGGCTATTCACCAAATTTCATTAAATTCGGTTCAGCCGTTTTCCCGTGATGATGAGACAAACGAAAATTTCGTTTTTTACTAATATCTCGAGAACCACTGGTCGTAGAAACTCAAAACACGGATATAATTTTAAGTGGGGCTATTTCTGGGCTACCCACAAAATTTCATCAAATTCGGTTCAGCCGTTCTCCCGTGATGGTGTGACAAACAGACAGACAGACAGACAGACAGACAGACAGACAGACAGACAGACAGATTTTCATTTTTATTTATATAGATTAAAGTGTTGTTTTTATTACAAATTTAACGGAAATACATGTCTCTAGACTTACTACACATGTCGAAAACTGTCTGTGCTTACGAGTGTGTTTGGAACAGACCCAAATACCAGAAAACGATAGTCTCAGATGCGCGTTTTGTCACGAAATTTTATATAGCACAAAAACTAGAACTCGTTTAACTTTACATTAATAATTCCCATCTTTATACACGCAACATGCAGTTTTGGTACTTTATAAATATATTTTTTATATAGCACATATATTTTTAAGGTCTGTGCTTTATATTACGTAATGTGTAATGCTATAATTGCTATATATGCATAACATATAGCTACAGAACTTGCGCAACATAGTTACAAAATATGCGCAAAATAGCTACAAGCATAGCTGCAGAATATAAAATTTGCATAAAGAAGAGTTCTTCGCAGTCATCGCTATACCTTCTAAATACAATTTACATATCGAAAGCATATACTGACGTATAGCGCAGATACTGATGCACAGATGTCGTAGATCTAAAATTTACAATTTTTTTTACACTTTTCTACCAGTATTGTTTTTAATTCAATTTAATGGATGACAGTGTCCTAGAGATATATTTCTAGCCGGATAATTTGGAACTAATTCCTAATGAAGCCACTATTAGTAATAACATTAATTTTTTGGGTTTAAATCTAATTATTGAACCTACTAATAGGATAGTTACTAATTTATATGATAAAAAAGACTTTTTTCATTTAATTCCTGTAACTCGATTCAATTGTTTAGAAATATTATACTTAATCAACTTTTTGGAATTTATAGATTATCAGATAAAAAATTTCATGCAATGCATATTAATAAGCTAAAAATTACCAGCAAGTTATATAAATATCCAGCATATTTAGTAAATGGTATAGTTAAAAAGTTTGGAAGGATTGAATGTACATAAATTCCCTCCTTAGTAGCTTAATACCTTATATTAGCCAGACATCTACTTTCTCTTGAATAAGCATGTTTTCTTTTCTATGTTTTCTTTTTCATATGCCCCTTTATTTTATAGCTCTTACTGTTGAATATCACCTTTTATAGCCTGCTCGCATTACTGTTATTTATTTCTCACGATTGGCAACAGCAGTTCTCAACTTTTCATTTTTTGCGATTGGCAATATTGGTCTCTTTATTCAAGGCTCCAATGGATCAAACATATGCAGTATTTTTTCAGGTATTCTTGTTTCCTATAATTTTTCAATCTTTATGCATGTCGTCCAAGTTAACAGTGTTTATAGATATAATCTATCCAAGCTTGTCCACGTGTAAAGCTTTAATGCTTGGATTTTATTTGATTTTCTTTTATCGATTCCTTTCCATTAATGTTTGTTGTTTGTCTTCAGCTTGATGATTAGAGGTTTGCCTTTTATATTCCACATGATTGATGATTCCCTGTTTGATACTTTTTATTAGTTAGGTATTTTTTTAATGCTGGGGTTTTTTGAGTTGCAACTTCTCTCTATTCTATCATTGGAATTTCAAACTATTTTTATTATATATATATACATATATATAGATACTATAGCTTACTAAAATATGAAGGATACTATGCAAATATTATTAAATAAAGAATTCAAAGTTATTAAGTAAATGGATTGATAATGCAAAATACATTAAATTTATTGCGCAAATGCAGCTCATAAATAAAATGATTTCAATAATAATAGAAGTTTGAAAATCCAATGAACGAAAAGTAAGAAGATGTAACACGATAAACCTAACTTTTTTAAAAACACCCACAGAATAATTGACAGTATTGACTCGATTGTACATACGCTGTGCTTTTTCCAGGTATTCATTTTTTCTTTTTTATTCCTTCTTTATGTATGTCGTCCAAGTAGAAATAGTTTATAGATTTAATCTATCTATTTCTTCAGAAACATACATTTTTGTGTTTGCTTCTACAAAAAACTTGGACATGATTAGATTTTTGTAGAGGTTAACAATTCATGATTTAGGCTTAGAGCCTCGTCCACGTGTAATGCGTTTGTGCTTGATTTCGTTTGTTATACTTATTTCGATTCCATACCTTTATATTTTTCATTGACTTGTTGATTCGATATTTATTTTATTTATTTTTTTCCCATTTGCTTGAGGATTAGTTGATTTTTACTTTTGTTTTGTAAGCCTGTTAGATAGTTGAATTTAGCTTAAGTTTTTCTTTTTTTGTTTCCATACCTTTTAATTTGGTTGATTTTCTGTAACTTGATAGCTTGTGTTTTGTATTTTTTATCCATTTGATTGATGATTTGCTGTATTATATTTTATTCTGTGGGTGTTTTTAAAAAAGTTAGGTTTATCGTGTTACATCTTCTTACTTTTCGTTCATTGGATTTTCAAACTTCTATTATTATATATATATATATATATATTTAAAATATTAAAATAGTAAATCCAATGGTAGAATGGAAGAAGTAAATCATAATACACTATCTTAAAAATTTGCCTACAGAATACAATGAAATAAAATGAAATTCAATCATAATGTAATATTATGTACATTGTATACTGTAATATTATAATACATATTACAGTAGAAAGCTAAAGGTAATCAACAAATGTCAAAGGAGAGGAATCGAAAAAAGGAATACCAAAATAATCAAGCATTAAAGCTTGCACGTGGAAGAGCTCTAGGCTTAAGAATAGTTCATTTCGAAAAAATTCTTTATGCTTGTTTCTGAAACACAAGATAGATTTTATCTATAAACATGTGTTATTAGGACGACAAGCATAAAGATTGAAAAAATAGAAAGGAAACATAAATACCTTAATAAAATACACCTCAAATATACAACCATGACGAGCAAAAAAATGACTAGACCAATGTTTCCATTCGCTGAAGAGTAATGAAGTGATTTACTGTTGCCAAAGTGAGTAATAAAAACGGTACTGCGCAATGGCAGTAAAATGTGTGTGTGTGTGTATATATATATGTATAATAGAAGTTTGAAAGTCTAATGAACGAAAAGTAAGAAGCTGCAACACGATAAACCTAACTTTCTAAAACACCCACAAAATAATGTATGTTTCTGAAGAAATAGATAGATTATATCTATAAACCATTTCTACTTTGTCCAACTATTTCTACTTAGTCCAAACTTAGTCCAAGTAGAAATAGTTTATTGAAATAATCTATCTATTTCTTCAGAAACATACATTTTTTGTGTTTGCTTCGTCAAAATGCTTGGACTTGAGAACGAATTTTGCGAAGTGAACATTTCGATATTGTAGGCTTAGCCCTTTTCCACTTGTATAGCGATTCAGCTTGAATTTTTGAGATTTTCTTTATTCGTCTCCATACCATTGAATTTTGTTGATTTTCTATAATTTGATTACTAGTGTTTTGTATTTTTTTCCATTTGATTGATTATTTGCTGTTTTATATTTTATTTTGTGGGTGTTTTAGAAAGTTAGGTTTATCGTGTTGCAGCTTCTTACTTTTCGTTCATTGGATTTTCAAACTTCTATTATTATTGAAATCATTTTATTTATTAGCTGCATTTGCGCAATAAATTAAATGTATTTTGCATTTTCATTCCATTTACTTAATAACTTTAAATTCTTTATTTAATCCTTTTTGCATGTATACTTCATATTTTAGTAAGCTACAGAATCTATGAAAATTTTTATATATATATATATATATATATATATAATTAGAAGGAAAATAATACGTTTAGGGTCTGTATTGAGTTCGAAAGATACAAACTGTGGAAAATTCTGAAAAAAGTACGTAACACGATAAGTTCTTACCCAATCTACAAAATTCAAAATTTCTGGAACTCGCTAAAAGTCGCTAAGTTGGCGATATTTCTCTAATATTGCTACCTAGGTCACCGATTTCGTCAAGTGGCACAAACTTTTAAATTATAACAATGGTTTCCTGTTACGTATTCATAACAAAATGATATCACTTTTGTTACATACATCGGTTTCATCCCTGTCACATTTACTTCAAGATTTACTCAAACCCACCCACCAAGATCTTTTCACATAAAAAACGTCGATAAAATGCATCAAATATATATTAACAGAGCTGAAACAAACTCTGAAACAAAATTCATTGGCCTTTTGTAACATATTTTCAAAGTAATTCTATCTTTTCACTTTTCCTATAATATATGGTAAATGTATAGGGAACGTGATGGAATCGTGCCGAAAATCGCAATTAAAGTTTTCGACGATTCTACACGTTTTGGGATCTCTAGAACACGAAAAAATTCTTTTTCGCGCGACGTCTGTATGTCTGTGTATGTATCCACTCTAACGCAAAAACTAATGGACCAAATTTCATTAAATTTTATAGGTAAGTGGGTTACCCTGAGAAATGGCCGCAAAAACCGTATGTACACTTTTTAGCTATAAAATTAATTGACCAAATACAAAAAATTTGGTGGATAAGTCACGTGTAGGTTACCCCTAATGCTAATAAGATTTTGGTACGATTTCGGAAAAAGAACCTGCATTTTTGCAAAATGGCCCGCACACATTGTCAAAATGTAAAATGAAAGACTACATATCCTCAAATGTATCAAGGAAATGCTTGTTTTATACGGAATTTTTGACGGAAAAAGAATAAGACCAACCATATTACTCTAGCCTTTTTTGAGATACTTTATTTTTTTTTTTTGCATTTTTGCTACGCCGCCTTTGAAAATACGTCCAGTTACTAAATGTTAACGAATATTGAATTGAAAGCCAAATTCAATGTAATTTTAAATGATTATGCATGTTAGTTGGAGCGATTAAGCTCAATTTAATGAATTATTAAAGAAAAAATAACGAGAAAATGAATTTGAGTCTGTGGGGAAAGTCATGTGATGCCCACATCAGACTTATTTAGGCCTGTCAGAAAATTTTAAAAACATTTTAGACTAGCGAAAACAGAAGGTTAAGAAGACTAATTGCATACAAATAAATTATTAAATAAATTAAAAAAACAAACAAACTTGTATTTGTTTTTGAAGGAATACAAAAAAGGAAAAAAAGTAAAGAAAAAAAAAATGGAAGCCAAAATGTGTTTCATGTCAGATCATAATTCACCATAATTTCAGAAAACGATTTGACTTTATGGGAAAGTGAATAAAAAAATTTATGTTCGCTCAAACATAAATTACCTTTACATTACTAGAACCATCGAGTGCAGGTACAAGTAACTTTTAAAACGTTATTGGGTCATTAGGTCGTAAAACATCTAACATTTATTTGCTCCTTGAATAGAAAAAAAGAAAAAAAAAAAAGAAACGATTTTAGTGCTTAGAAGTCCATGCAGAAAAGTAAACTTGGAATTTGAAAAATTCGTTCAATTTAATGTTCAGGATTGGTTAAAGCTTTAATTATGCTTGGAGTCGATTGTCCGTGACGGAAAATAATTAGATTAATATTTGAGGTGAGGATTGCGTTGGGAGTTGAATTTAACTACTGTAATATACGAATATAAAGGTTTAAATGATGTTTATCTTGGGTACTGAATAATTTAAGGCGTTGGTAAAAGGACAATTCAATCATATTATGAATTTGAGGTAAAATTCTGATTGACAAATATTCACTGAGTGGTTAAATTATTATAAACGCCAGGCTATTTTATGCAAAGTAGTTTTACCCCGCAGATATTGTTGAAAATTAAATTGCTAAATCGGTATATAAGCGAAAGTTGAAGGTATGCGAAGATAAACCAAGTGCTTTTCTGAAGAAATATTGTGTAAAGACGTAAGCTTGTGTAAAGACGTAAGTATTTTGAATACGAAATGCATAAAGAGACTCGCTGCCCTAACCGGAAATCGAAACCTTGAATCTCCGAACTGACCAGCCGACGCTCTACCGTTGAGCTACTAGAACGAAATTGTAAGCTCTTATCGTTAAAGTGGACTCTGCAGATATTATGAGTACTCGAAGCAGTGCAAATACAAAACAGCTGTACTTGCAAATTGTTTAAGGGCAGCATTTGTTTTAGATTACAGTAAGTGAACTGCAAGATAAAAACTGGGTAGGTGAGTGTTGTTCGTCAACGGTCATTGCGGAACCTGAAGCTGAGCTTCGATTTGGCAGACATGTTTAATCCAATACAGAAGGGGATTAATTTTTGGAAATGAAAACAACAAAAGTTCGAGTCTATTTAAATATTATTATACAATTCTATGTAAACAATCCCAGTCACTCAGTGATCTAGATATGTGTCCAAACCCTACATTTATGGGAAAACTCTCCAGTTCTCCATATAATCCATATTGGAAAATCGAAATGTAACGCTGTTACCCCCACCCCCATCCCCCCACATTCAGTAGTAACAATATATCAGTGTTGGTCTCATGTATCAGGGTTGGTCTTATTCTTTTGGTCGTCAAAAATTACGTATAAAAAAAGCGTTTAATTGATTTGAGCATACGTAGTTTTTTACTTTTAGATTGAACGATTTTTGCAGGTCATTTCCCCAAAAAAGGCAGGTTCTTTATTTCCGAATCGTATCAAAATCTAATCAGCATTAGATTAACTTACAAGTGATTTATCTACCAAATTTTGTGAAATTTGGTTTATTAGCTTTTCAGCTAGAATGGATACAGACGATTTTTGCTGGTCATTTCGCAGAAATGGGCCGGCTCTTTTATCTCGAATCGTACCAAAATCTGATCAGCACTAGGGTCAAACACAAGCAACTTACCTACCAAATATTATAAAATTTGGTCCATTAGTTTTTGAGTTAGATTGGATACATACATTGCACAGACAGACACACACACACAGACGTCACGCTAAAAATATTTTTTCCGTATTCTAGAGGTCCCAAAACGTGTAGATCCGTCGAAAACTCGAGTTGCGATTTTCGGCACGATTCCAATACTTTCCCTATACATTACCATGTATTGCAGGGTAAGTAAAATATAACTTTTTTTGTAAATGGGACGGACTGAATCCTGATATTAACAGAATTTTTGCATAATATTGCATATGGAAAGTGAACATATATTGATTAAATTTTTAATTTTATGTAATTTATTTGAAAATTTTCAGTATTTCGGGAATAGTTCGTGCTATGGATCCAAAGTTTTCTGTCATTCATATTCTAATGAAAAATTGCCTTTGAAATGATTATTTATTTAACAGAACTATTTCTACAGAACTATTTATTTAACAGAACTATTGATTATTTATTTAACAGAACTAGATTCTGATTTTTTAAGAATTTTTTTCGAAAATTCATTTGGAAATTGGAGTTGGGGTGGAGCTGGGGGTTCTTCCGAACATTCGATAGAGTTTAAAACGAATAGGGTTCTAGTATTCACTGATTCGTACCAAATTATTTTCGAAACGCTTCTTTTGTTCGGGAGATTTCACATCCAAAGACCCACCCCCACGAACACACATACTAACATACACATACTACAATACACCCAAACAAACATACACACTAAAATACACACATGCACTCACATGGGCCAACGGCCGTACCGTGCTGAAAACACCGGTTCTCGTTAGATCACCGAAGTCAAGCAGCATCGGGCGCGGTTAGTACTTGGTGGGTGACCACCTCGGAACACCGCGTGCTGTTGGCCATCTCGGGTGCGGTATCCCCGTGGTTTGCGCGCTAGATTTGCACGCTACCACAAATGCCGCCGTGTTCATGCGGAGTATGATCACGTTAAACATGTGGGTCCGTAAGTCCTTCCGAGAGGTTGGTGGTAGGGGAAGGAGGGTACGGTCCCTGTGGATGCCTCCCCCACTGGGTTCCGGTCTAAATTGGGTGGCACTTCCCGCCCGTCCATACAGTTACCTTACACCTTTCTGGTAGGTCGGACGGTCTGGGTCTCAACACATGCACTCACATAGCCATCACCTTAAAAGCATTCGGTTTGAATTCAGGGATGCTTAAGGGTGAGCGTCAGTAAATCTTCTGCCCTATCCGCGCTTTGTTAACTTTCGCGGCACACTTGTATCGCCAAAATTCTGGTCAAACAATTGCGAATTTTTCTCTGAAAAATAAAATGCAATGCTTAGATTACGTTAACACTAACTTTAATTCTCAATAAAACATAGAATGTATTTTTTATTTTAATCCAAAATATTTTTGGTGCTGCCATCTGTTGTCGTAATTTAATTCATACCGATTATTTTTATTTTTTAATGAACGTTTTTAAATATATATTCCTTTTAATACAGTGTTAAATACAACAACAGATCATATATAATAATGCCACAATCACGGAAAGGTAATTTATCATTCTATAAATTTGATAAGGGATCTGAATGTACATCACTGAGGACTGTAGTTTTGTCTTCAAGTTCCTTTGTCTTCAAGTCCAAGTTCAATTACGTTTCCGTGATTATGGCATTATATATGATCTCCTGTTGTATTTAATAGCGTATTAGAAGGAATAGACATTTAAAAATGTTCATTAAAAAATAAAAATAGTCGGTATGAATTAAATTACGACTACAGATGGCAGCACCAAAAATATTCTAAATTGCAATAAAACATATATTCTATGTTTCATTGGGTATTAAATTTAGTTTTAATATAATCTAAGCATAGCATTTTATCTATAAGAAAATATTTCGCAACTGTTTGAGCAGAATTTCGGCGAAATATGTGTACCGCGAAAGTTAACAAAGCGCGGATAGGGCAGAAGACTTACTGACGCTCACCCTTAAAACGTGCTCTTTCGTCAAAAACTCGAATTCAAATGTTCGACTCTGACCCTATATTTTTCTCTATACATGTGGCGGAACGTATTCTAATGTATGTGGGGAAAGTAAAAACGGATACACATTAGGCGATGGAAAAATGTTTATTTGCTTTTTTCCCTTAATATATGATTTTCCCTATACATTATACTATGTATGTAAGAAAAGTAAAAATGATAAATTCTGATTAAGAGAACGTATCCATCCAGTAGAATCCGACAGGTGGATTTTTTAACCTAATACTTTTCCGTATCGTTGTATGTAATGTAATGTAAATGTATAGAGAGAAATAAAAGCAGCTTCCAGAATACATGAAAAATAATATCGGGTTCAAAATTCTACAAATATTAATATTCTAAATTTTTAAATATTCTCTTAACTTACTAAACTTTTATACAGTCCCTGAACATTCTCAATATTTACTCAACCCCGGTCTTTCGTTTATCTCTGTTTCCCTAATCCTCAAATATTTGAGCATGTAAAAGAGAACATGTGAATACTTGGTCGAAAGAGGAATAAAAGCATTTTAATTTAAAAGAAATAAAGGTGATTGGAAGAACAACCACCCGATCAATTATTACTCAATTAATTTCTATATAAATATAGATATAGAAGAAAAAGTTCGTTGTTATAAGATTAGTTTTGTTTTTGTTTTTGTTTTTGTCTAATAAAATTGAGACTAATTTATTTGGCGTTCTTTTTTCATTTACTCGAAAAAAGAGGAGTGTTATTACATTTATTTAATTAAATTTCAGCAAATTAAAAAGAAAAAAAAAATCGGTGTTTATTCGTTTTTTTTTTTTAAAGATTACTTAAGAAGTTTAGTTTGCGCGAATTATTTTCAAGAACTAATCTCCGATTTGATTTGATTTATAAAAAATATTTTAGTATTACATTCAAACATGTAAATATATTTGTATATATAATAATTTAATTGACAGTTATTTTTTTTTTATTTAGTTTAGAAGTTATTAATGACAAAATAATGAAATGGAAAAGAATAAATAAATGCATGTGATGCTTAACAGCTTTCAAGTGCAGGTTTATTAAAGAAAGGTAAATAAATAAGTGGCCGCTACGTTTCTTTATTTTTAAGGGATTTACTTATTTTCTTTGAAAAAAAAACATATATATATATATATACATATTAATAATTTAAAATTTTATGACATTAAAATACGTAATGTTGAATACTATCATAGCAGTTTAGGACTTTAGATGGATCCTAAGCCGAAAAAAAATATATATAAATACGTATAACATGTTTAAATTCCACGGTTATAGAAAAAAAAATAGTCTTTTATCAAATTCAATAAAGAATTATTTATTTCTTGAAGATAAAAATATCTTCCCACGCCGGGAATCGAACCCGGGCCTCCTGGGTGAGAGCCAGGTATCCTAACCACTAGACCACGTGGGAGTTACTGTGTTGGACTTAAAAAGAAATAAATATATTTTATATATTTTAAAACTATTATTATTTCATTGTAATTAAATACGTATTTGTCAAAACTAATTTGCTTTTGATTGTGAAAGTTAACTTTCTCCTCTACATTTATTTGTAACTTGTATTTGTAAGTATTTTGATTAATACCTACTAATAGATACTAAATAGATTTCGAAGACTTCATTTTTCCTTTGAAAATGTAAGACGTAAGATTAAAAATAAGGAACCTTTTTTTTTTAAAGTTCATAACGATTTCCATATTTATTACTCCACTTACTTTATTGTAGTATACACACATTAGCAAATATGTTATATATTACAAAGTAAATTCAAACCAGAGATAAAATAACATATTTTGTTTATCAATTTAAATTTAGATTCACTCTCATTATACATAAATATTTCAAATTGTGCTTAAATACCATGCCAGTAATAAACTATTGCATACTGTATGTTTAAATACTCCTACGCAAGAAATTAAAATGAACTGGTCATTCCATGAAACTGGTTCCAATCAATTTAGCATTAAACACTAGCTTTCGTTGGATTGGATAGTTATGAATATATTAAAACGAATTAAAATATTGAGAAATACTTTGGTAAAGAGCTATTTTGAATAAAATTTGTTATTGCAATATTTTACGTTCATCATAAAAACATTTTCTCTGCATCTTTGTTTTAGAATAATTTGTAAGAGATTACATGTTTTAAAATATATCTTTCTTGATTTAAAAACAAAAGTGTAAAGTAATAATATAATGAAAACAAAATCATCTAATTAAATATATTGTAAACATTAGTTCAAGAAAAGAGCATGATACTGAATACAGTTAACCCTCGTAAGAGCAAGCAGTTGTGGCCGAGTGGTTAAGGCGATGGACTTGAAATCCATTGGGGTTTCCCCGCGCAGGTTCGAATCCTGCCGGCTGCGAAATACTTTTTACCATATTTTGAGGTAGTAAATATTATTTTGTTAAATATGTATATTTTATATCTTATTTTCAGCACATCAAGGATAAAAATATATTAAAAAAAAAAAGGTTTGTCCCTAAAGCATTTTATCGTTGTCGGGGATAAATATTACATCTAAAAAATATTTTTCTTGGTTTTTAGCACGTCCTGGTGTACGATGAAAATTGTTATGTAGAATAAATTTTGTTTTATTATCCCGTTGAAAGTAATAAAATTTGTTAAAAATCTTTCATCATGTTTTCATTGTATCTGGTACAAAGAATGATATGTGAAAATTATTTATCGTTAGTAGAACTATTTCAGATAAGAAAAAATATCTTATGTCCAAATAAAAAATATATCCCCTTTAAATTTTTCGAATTTTATAAAATATTACACATTTTTACATTCTCATACTATTATATACAGTACTGTTTCTCCAAAAAATTTTGAATTCGAGATTTTTACAATAAACCCGTTTTAATAAATCTTAATAATTTAAACAATAATAAGAATTTTAATAATAATAATAATAAACCCTTTAATAATTTTTTAGCCTTCTGAACTCATTTCGAACACTTTTAAAAAGTTATCCGCCTGTGTGTGTGTGTGTATCTGTGAAGCATGGAAATGGACACGAAAACTCAAGAACAAATGCACCTACCAGTATAAAATTACATAAGCAGGACCGACTCAAAGCCCTGGCTAATTTTTTTTTTTTTACTGTGTAAATAATAGAAAATTGTTTTTAATTACGACATTAATTGTTTGAATTAAAAGTTGTGGCTGCTGAAATCTGAAAAATAATATATGCTTACTTGTTTCGTATAATCTAAGAAAGTAAGCATATTTCTTTCTAATTGAATTTATTTTGCGTTAATTTTTTTCCTTTCTTTAAAATAAAAATATTGAAAAAAATATATATAATGTGACATATTTTGAGCAGTTAACAGATGTAATTGTGTGGGAAATTTATGTAGATGATCACTGAAAGATACTCGTTTCGACCAATCTAAAACAATAAAAATATTTGAATAGAATTTAGAAATTAAAAAAAACTTTGTCTATTTTTAGCATATTCCTAATATATATGGTCTATCTTGGCCATTATTCAATATATTGGTATAGGTTGATCTTGGGGGGACCTTTTAAAGAATTTAATATTAATAAAAAAATATTATTTTCTTCACAAAATATTATTTTCTTACATTTATATTTTATTTGAAATATAGTAAATTTCATTCGAATACTTAAATATACTTATAACGTATAATGTGCAAAGTTGTAAAATTAAAGTAATTCGGGGACTGGTTATGATATGTATAATCGCAATTGTTAACAATGAGCAAAATATTATTTTCTTGCATTAAAATTTTATTTTTAATATATATTTTTTATTTGATTATTCAAATGAGAATTTGTGGTGCAGCAAAAATTATTTTGTAAATCTATTTAGAATCAGTATTGGTCGACTGTATGGGCTATGTATAAAACATATTATCTTACGTATGTCTTAGAGAAAAAAAATAATTTCGCACTTAGATTATTTAGTTTTTTAAATTATATGCAAAATATATATATATATTATATATATATATATTACACGGTTTTTACTTCATATAAAGTAAAAGCATTATGAGGAGATCGAAATTCGGATTGCTGTATAAAACATAAAGGTTTTTCTTTTTACTCCCCCCCCCCCCCCAAAAAAAAAAATAAATAAATAAAGTAAATAAATAAAAAGAAGCTTCGAAAAAAAACCCAGATTTGTGTCTTTACAATAAACCTTTTCAGTTTTTTCGATAACTTGTAAAAGTTCTTTTGTTGACATATGTTTCCTGGTCGCCTCTATAATACGAATTAGCAGTATAATTATAATTTTCCTACTATGTTCTTTTTAACTTGATAAATAAAATTGAAAATATGAGTTGTAAGAAAAATAACGCTTTGAATATACTGAATCTTATTTTACATTAGGATTTCATTCTCATTGCAGATCTCAACAGCATTCACAGATCGGTTTCGCCCCTATTATCATAGAATAGTCGATATCTACAATGGCAGTTAGAAACTTGCTATATACCACAACTCTTTGAACACATATGGCACAGAATGCTATCTGTGCTATATGGAGACCAATACACCCATTCTCCATGTAGGCGGCTCTTACTTACCAGGTGAATTCTAAGATTATATGGTATTATATAGTCTAAAACGTATCTTAAGTTTCTTTACGAATTTATAAACCTCTAAATAACGTATTTCATAGAATTTGTAGGAAAAGTTTGAAAAATATCAGAGACTGAAATCTCTAAAAATTTTTAAATTTGTATTCTACCCATAAATTGTAAATTGTTCTTAATTTTATTTAGCAAAATATATAGGATATGTATAACGTGTATAATGTGATGAAGTGGCTAATTGGCAAATCCATGTAAAGTGATCGCGGTCATTGGGGCTAAAGCCTCTCCGGTCCCCTTTCTTCACCTGGTTGTACTTAAGGGGACGCTTCAGTTAAAAAAAATCACCGTTCCCTTGAAAATTGCACCCGGTGGCTCAAGAGATGGGCAGTTCCTTTTTTCAAATGATTGGCATCTGATAGGCCAATGAGAGTAAGTAAAGGTGACGAAAGGCCCTTGGACCTCTATAGTTTATGACTTGCTCGCCTGTCCAAGAGGATAAAGGGGGGAATCTTAGAAGGGTGTGTGGTTTGGGGGACGAAGTAAATGAATGAAAGAATGAAAAAAACGTAACTGGAGGCTTTTCCCACTTACTGAAAGGAAAGTTTCCTATCCATTCTATTTCTTGTCAAGGAATAACCAAAGAGTTCTCCTAACCGATTATTATATAATTATAATATAAATATATATATATATATATATATATATATATATATATATATATATATATATATGTGTGTGTGTGTGTGTGTGTGTAACTTCAATGTGTGTTTTGGAGACTAATCTAGGTACAACACTAAAATGTGTGTATTAAAAAACTGGAATTAAAAATAAAATTAATGATATTTCTATGCCTATGAGTCCAGAGCGATGGTATAAAACTAATATTTATTTAGTCATTTTGAATATATCATTATTTCCTTTTTAAATCGTATACATTAGAGTGCATTGTATGAAATTTGAAGTTTGAAATGGACGATACAGCACTAAAAATATGTGATATTCTACATACCGCATTTTTTAGCCTTGCAGAATATATTTGGAAATTATAGTATTTAGCGTGAGAATTCCATGTGTTGAAAACGATTTGTTTGGAAATCTCGGGTTCTGCCTAGTAATGAATAGAAATGGCGGTTGCCACTACACGGGCACTGCGGAACTGCAATTCTATTCAAATAGCTAGTCTCTAGTAGCGGTACTGCACTTTCACGGCGTTTTTACAGAAAAATGATTTCATTTGTTGACATAGTAACTCAATAGAGACCTATATAATAATTGTCCTGCATGTGTTTTGTTTTTATAAACCCTTCAAAAGCCCCAGTGGCCTAGAAGACTAAATCTTTGTATACTCAAAAATTCAACTTCGGTACAGAACTTAACACAGTCGGAATTTTGAGGGAGAAAAACTACTGGTTCACCGAATATTTATACAAACAATAAAAATTATTTACAAACAAGAAAGGAAAAATGATTTCATTTATACAGATACTGTAATTCAATAAATACCTGTATAATTATTATTCTGCGTGTATTTGTCGTTCCAAACCCTTCAGAAGCTTCCTGTGACCTAGAAGACTAAATCTTTGTACACTCATAAATTCAAATGCGGGACAGAACCTAACGCAGCAGGAATTTTAATGGGAAAATCTAATTGGTTTACCAAATAGTTAAACACTAGCTGAATATTCATTGAAATTCAACGGCCTCCTAATGAGCAAACCTACAAAACACGATTTTTTAAATAATTCAATTTTTTCAGTTGTCTTTTTCAGACTGTTCATTCGTGCACCAAATTTCAAATATATGTCTCATTTTAGACTGGGCATTTCTCAGTTATTCAGCCAATTAAACATTTAACACACATGTTAAGCACATGCGCATAGGCGTATTTAACCCCCCTTCGAAATTAAAAAGTTTCAAAATGTTTCCTAAACACATATGTGATAAAAGATATTTACTCAATCATTCAGTTTGTCATTCTGGAGTCCTTGAACTAGAAAAGCAACCCGTTTTTATCTTCAATAAATAAATAAATAATGGGAATAAGTAAGGAGTTTTTAGAATTTAAGAATTAAAAAAAAAATGTGTTCCGGCTACTGCGTCACTGCAATAATGGGGGGAATTATCTAAATTTGGAAAAATCCCAGTTCTTGGAGCCGACAGAAGAAAAGGAAAAGTCGAAGATCAAAAGTCAGTTATTTAGAGACTAGAGGTCTGCACAGGTCTAATTTAAAAAATTTTCCCGGTTCAAAAATGTCAAGATTTGACTCGTCCAAAGCCCGAAATTTTTTCATTGGAATTCACCTGAGCCGTACCGTAAACACTCAAAACCAACTCCAACGCGGACCGGCCTGAATATTTTCAATACATTGAAACCTGTTGGCTTGTATGCGAATTAAAATTTGCCATTTAAGGAATTAAACACAAGCTCATCACATATAGTATTAAATGTAAAGGAACCCAAATTTTAAAATTAATTTCAAATTAAAAATAATTAAAGTCAAGAATGAGCATTAATATAAAATGAATTTTTATTTATCATTTTGGTTGAAGATGAGAAGGGATAAAAAAGACTGGGATTATGTTTTTAAAAATGATTTCTTCATTTATCAGTGAACAGTGCAATGACTATTTAGTTAGAACTACTCATCAGCATCAAAGATTCGTTGCAGCAGTAGCAAAACAAACGTGTCATATGCCACAATTGTTAGTGTTGTTAAAAACTTTTCAATGCGATTAAACTTTCTATGTAAATATAGATAGATAATATTTTCTTTAATTATGACATAATTATGAATATTTTTAAAATTTAATAATTTTAGTAAAAGTGTAAGATGTTTGGAATAAATACATTCAAGGACAATAATTCGCATTATCTATATGTTGATTTCAAATTATGACAGTTTGCTCAGATAAATTTTTATTCAACATTTGTTATAGGAAAGAAATCGTCGGAACTGTGTTTAAGAATAAAATTTATTTAATTTTGATAATTTAGAAACATTCGAAATCTAAGAACTGAAATTAAAATCATAGAAGAAATTGCATAAAATATCAGTGATAAATTTTAAAGTAAACAGTATCTTGGATTTCTTATTTTCATTTATTTATTGGATTTCATATTTCCACCACCAGACAAACAATCACAGTACAAAAGAGATTAAACTTTTTTGCGACAAATTTAAAAATAAAACAAATTTAAACTGGTACTTGACCAATGATAATAATCTAATGATCATTTCCTCAAAAATTAAATTTGGAATGTATTTCTTCCCTATTCAATTTATAAATCACATGATGTTACGAAACATGACAATTGGTGCATCGGTGTATATTTATACTGCTGTATCCAGGCCAGAGCATAATTTTTGTTCTCTTACTATAGCTTTACAAATTTGAATGTTGTGAAGAGCAATGTTTAATTTAGACTTCGGAATGTAGTAGAATAAAGAAGTCTTCAATTTCTTATCCAAAATTATAATTTTTCTGTATCGGGTTCTAATTGACCCATCTGCGTTCACCGTGCAGAGTAAAATTTTATTGCCTAACTAGCAGCATGCCTGTTCTTCGTACGGAGTATCTCTAAAATGCGATACATTCAACGGTAATATACTGTAATAATTAATTATATTTGAAAACTTAAAAACTTCATCGAAAAAAACGAACTTGATTCAAATGACGTCATCGAAATATAATTCGCCTGGCTCTCTATGGCTTTTTACGGCAGTTATCGTGCTAACGGACAAACAGACAGAATGAACAAGGTAACCACTTTCCAACTATGTAGTAAAGTGTTAAAAATGGTTATTTAATTATCAGCATTTTATGAGGAAGATTCTTTCTTATGCTGCTATGACTTATATAATGCAATGATTTTTTTACTTTCCTTATATACATAATGTATAAGGAAAGTATTGTGACGGGGTCGAAAATTCGAATTCGAGTTTTCGACGGGAGAGCACGTTTCAAGCATCCCTGATCACGAATCAAACATTTTTGAAGTGATGTCTGTGTGTGTGTATGTGTGTGTGTGCGCGCGTGTGTGTGTGTGTGTCAGTGAGTCTGTGGAGACGATAACTGACGAACAAATGGACCGATTTGAACGAAATTTGGTACAAAAATCACAATCCGTAAACACTGGAAACCTATTGTTTTTATACGCAATCGAATGCTCAGAACCCCCCTAAATTTTCGAGTAAAAATTTGAAAAAATCGTCAAAAAATCAAAACCACTAATAAAGTTACGCAAATAGACATTTCTTATGTAATTTTTCATTAGAAAACGATTGATTTGAACATAAATTTCAGAAAGCTGACATGAACCGTTCTTGAGATATTGCACATTTTTCAAAAAAAAATATCAAAAAGTCATATAAAATAAAAAAAAATATTTCCAATTAAGAAAAAAGTTCACTTTTCATATGTAATACTATGCGATAAATTGGGTGACATCATTCTCGTGGATCTAGCTCGTTCCATTCAAGAAAAAAGATACTTTGAGTATTACTTTTATATTTGAACGCCAATAGTCATTTATCTGCTGTAAAAATAACTTATTTCTTAGTGCATAACGCTTGGCGATATTTTGGCGACAAATTTGGCGGAATGTCGCCAACTTGGCGACTTTTTGAAATGTTGCCAAATTAACGAAAATCTCGCCAAATGGATAAAAATGACGCTAAATCAATGAAAATGACGACCAATTGTCGAAAATTTAATATCTTGGAAAGAATATTAGTATCTACTATATGAAAAACCTTTTTCTTTTACTGTAAAAGTATTAAATTCATTACATTATATAAGGAAAGTCATGTGTTGCCCACATCAGATTTTTTTCTTACATAATGCAATGAATTTACATCTTTCACAGTGACAAAACAATGTATAAGATTCACGGCCCTATATGTTTAGGTGTAATTTTTTTCACAGTTTTGCATGGTAAATCCCGAGCGGTATTCGCTGCTAGTATAATATAAAGAAACTTAAAATTTGCAATCATGCGCAAATTACTATAGTATACTAAATGACATTGTTAATCAAAATATTTTGTTAAAATATTTAATTTAATGCCCCTAAAAAGAAGTTAGAGAATTTCTGTTCTCGCTATGCAAAATTACCTTCACGGGCCCCCCGGTGACCTAAAAGACTGCAATTAATATAATATTTACATTAAATAAGTATGGAACAAATATATGCAAGAAGAAAAACAGTAAACCAGCGCGAGCCGAATTATCTGTACTGATAAACAAAATGTAACGCAAAGGACTTCTCTTTCTATACTGGACCAAAGTCAAAAGACACCTGCTAAACACCAACAAATGTACCCCTTCGTTCATTTCGCCAATACCAGTCAATCATTCACCCACCCCTCAAATCTCCACACCAAGAATTTTCACCCCCATTTTTCCCCTGGGAGGATAGGAGGTGTGGCTAACGTTGAAAATTGGAAGTTTCAGCAGTTGAAACACGATTAACTATTCCAATATATTAATCCCAAATTAATTCAAAAATCTAAAAAAAATCTTAAAAAGAAGCCAGAAGTATAATCTATTGAACGCTGTTTTTCAAAATGTGAAACGTTTGATAGTTAATTTTTTATAGTGCAATTAAGAAGGTGATGTTTTATCTAAGAAATTTTGACAAATTAACTTCGTTTCAAGATATATTTAAAATAAAATTTAAAAAATTGATGACAGAGTTCAATGCATTAAACTGTCTACAATCATGTGCAAAAAACAGAATTTTAAATTATTCATTTGCTAATGTGTAATTAGCGAAGAACTTCCCCCATAGGTTAACATGGGCATGAAAGCTAACTGAAGCGTCGCCTTAATTCGTTGTCCGTCCGGGCCCCACAGTGCAGGCTATAGAGGCCGCTGTCGTTGCCTCCCTTTCCTGTCGCCTGTAGACTGACTTGGGCCTGGGGCAGAGATTCTTCAGCCCCCCCCCCCTTCATCTTTTGACATACCTGTATATGAAATGAACATTTTTTTTTCCTCCAAAAACATAACTGCATTTTAGAAAATAGTATGCAAAATTAAGTTCTTACATATCTGAATAGAATTTAAATTGTTAACAACTTTCTTATTATAGCCAAGATGCCAAAGCAACATTCTAAATTAGTGCGATAATCCCTATATATCTCAATCAATCTTTTCACTGAACATCTATTTCGAGTGTATATATTTTTTTCAGAGGAGCAGTCGCAATTGTTTTATTTGGGACCCCATTGACACGGGGCCCCGGGGCAGCTGACCTGCATGCCCCTGCGTTAGTCAGGCCCTGATTCTAATGCAGTTACACGTTTCAGAAATAAAATAAATATTATATAATGCCTGTCCACAAATATGCCGAACATGGATCAAACATTTTCCAAGTTATACCTGTGTAGAGGAACAAACAAACATATCACTCTTCTAAGGAAAATCAATTCCCCTCTCCCACTATTTTCTCTCTGATTCTTTTCGTACAAAGGGCAAGGACGTAGAAGAAATCCCTCCCTGTGTCCTTGAGCTCCACTCCCATTTTTTTTTTCATTTTTTTTTTTGAGAAGGTCGCAAGATAACTTTCTTTGAAGAGAAGGAATGTGACCTTCCCCTCTCCCTTCAGTCTGTCTTTCTAGCTAATGCCATGGCTAAAGTTACATAAGTCGAGTACCTATTGTAAATTCACTTCAAAATTGAAATATCTGTTGCAAATTTTAAATATGTGATATAGAAGAACTAAAGTCTATAACAAAAGTCTGTAACTAAAGTCTAACAAAAGTTTGTAACTAAAGTATTTAATAAAAGTCTGTAGCTAGAGTTTGTAACAAAAGTCTGTAACTTAAGTCTATAACAAAAGTCTATAACTAAAGTTTATAACAAAAGTCTGTAACTAAAGTCTATAACAAAAGTATGTAACTAAAGCTGTAACAAAGGTATGTAACTAAAGTCTATAACTAAAGTCTATAACAAAAGTCTGTAACTAAAGTCTTTAACAAAAATCTGTAGCTAAAGTCTATAACAAAAGTCTATAACTAAAGCCTCTAACTAAATTTTTAATAAAATTCTGTAACTAAAGTCTATAACAAAAGTCTGTAACTAAATTCTTTAACAAAAGTCTGTAACTAGAGTCTGTAACAAAAGTCTGTAACTAAAGTCTTTAACAAAAATCTATAGCTAAAGTCTATAACAAAAGTATGTAACTAAAGCTGTAACAAAGGTTTGTAACTAAAGTCTATAACAAAAGTCTATAACAAAAGTCTATAACAAAAGTCTATAACTAAAGTCTATAATAAAAGTCTGTAACTAAAATCTTTAACAAAATTCTGTAACTAGAGTCTGCAACAAATGTCTGTAACTAAAGTCTTTAACAAAAATCTGTAGCTAAAGTCTGTAACTAAAGCCTGTAACTAAAGTTTTTAATAAAAACCTGTGACTAATATTTTTAATAAAAGCCTGTAACTAAAGTCTATAACAAAGTCTGTAACTAAAGTCTTTAACAAAAATCTGTAGCTAAAGTCTATAACAAAAGTCTGTAACTAAAGTCTATAACAAAAGTATGTAACTAAAGCTTTAACAAAAGTCTGTAACTAAGATTTATAACAAAAGTCGGACCCGGTCAAAATAAATAAAAAAGCCAAAAATAGATCAAAATTGAAACAGGAAATTTGAAATGTTATGACACAAAATGTTCAATTAGCTGATAAAAGTCTCCATATGCCATATTAAGTAATAAAAGTTTGCTCTGTACAGAGAACTCAGATGGGTAAATTAGAACTGGATAAAAAAAGATTATAATTTCATATAATAAAATTGAAGACTTGTTTAATCGACGACATTCCAAAGTCTATATAAAACATTACTCTTCACAACATTCAAGTTCTTTGAAACTACAATAAAAGAAAATATGTTCTGGCCTAAATTTAATAGGAAAAAAAATACACAGTTTTAATTTTTGACGAAATGATCACTCGATTATTATCACTGGTCAAGTGCAAGTTGCAATTTGTTATATTTTTACTTTCCCTGCAATACATGGTAATGTATAGGGAAAGTATTGGAATCATGCCGAAAATCGCAACTCGAGCTTTCGACGGATCTACCCGTTTCGAGACCTCTAGAATACGAAAAAACAATTTTTAGCGTGACGTCTGTGTGTGTGTCTGTCTGTCTGTGCAGATTTTGTATCCACTCTAACTAAAAAAGTAATTGACCGAATTTCATAAAATTTGGTAGGTAAGTCACTTATGGGCAAATCTGGTGCAAATTAGTTTTGGGTACGATTCGGGATAAAAGAACCCGCCTTTTTTTTGCGAAATAGCCCGCAAAAGCTTGTATCCACTCTAGCTGAAAAAGTAATAGACCTAATTCCACAAAAGTTGGTAGGTAAGTCACTTGAGGGACACCCTGGTGCTGATTAGATTTTGGAATGATTCGGGAAAAAATAACCTGCCTTTTTGTGCAAAATGGCCCGCAAAAATCGCCAAAATCTAAAATAAAAAACTACGTATTCTCAAATATACCCATAAAATGCTTGTTTAATACGTAATTTTTAACGAAGAAAAGAATAAGACCAACCCCATTACACTAGAGCTGGCCGTTCTCGAGATATTTTAGTTTTTTCGTATTTTCTCTACGTCACCTTTGAAAAGAAGTCCAGTTACCAAATAAGAACGATAATTGAATTGAAAGTGAATTAAATTCAATTAAAATAAAGAGAACGTGAATATAAGTCTGCAGGGAAAGTCATGTGCTGCCCACATCAGATTTTTACTTTCCCTGCGATACATGGTAATGTATAGGGAAAGTATTGGAATCATGTCGAAAATCGCAACTCGAGTTTTCGACGGATCTACACGTTTCGAGACCTCTAGAATACGAAAAACCTATTTTTAGCATGACGTCTGTGTGTCTGTCTGTGTGCCTGTGTGTGTGTCTGTCTGCCTGTCTGTGCAATGTATGTATCCACTCCAACTCTAATGGACCGAATTTTATAAAATTTGGTAGGTAAGTCACTTGGATGTGACCCTGGTACTGATTAGTTTTTGGTACGATTCGTAAAAACAGAACCCTCCTTTTTTTGCGAAGTGGCTCGTAAAAATTACATTTATCCGCTCTAGCTAAAATACTAATTTACCAAATTTCACAAAATTTGGTAGATAAATTACTTGTTGGATACTCTGGTGCTGATTAGAATTTGGTACGACTGGGAAAAGAAGAACTCTCCTATTTTTACGAAATGGCCCGCAAAAATTTCATGTATCCATCCTAGCTATAATACTAATTGACCAAATTTCACAATATTTAGTAGATAAGTTACTTCTGGGACATTTTGGCGCTGATTCGATTTTGGTACGATTCGGAAAATAACAATCTGCCTGCCTTTTTTTTACGAAATGGCCCGCAAAAATCGTCAAAATCTTAAAAAAAAAACTACTTATGCTAAAATGTATGAATTACATTCTTGTTTTATACGAAATTTTTTATGAAGAAAAGAATATAACACACTCCATTATACTTTAGGACTAACCGTTCTCAAGATATGTGAGATTTCTTGCATTTTTTTTACGCTGCTATCAGAAAAATGTCCAATTACCAAATAAAAACAAAAATTGAATTAAAAATGCAAATTTAGTGTTATTTGGTGCAATTAAACTCAATTTAATGAATTATTAAAGAAATAAAGAAAATATGAATTTGAGTCTGCCGGGAAAGTCATGTGCTGCCCACATCAGATTTTTACTTTCCCTGCAATACATGGTAATGTATAGGGAAAGTATTGGAATCATGCCGAAAATCACAACCCGAGTTTTCGACAGATCTACACGTTTCGAGACCTCTAGAATACGAAAAAACTATTTTTAGCGTGACGTCTGTGTGTGTGTGTCTGTGTGTCTGTCTGTCTGTGTGCCTGTGTGTCTGTCTGTCTGTGCAGATTTTGTATCCACTCTAACTAAAAAACTAATGGACCGAATTTCACAAAATTTGGTAGGTAAGTCACTTGTGAGCGAGTCTGGTGATTAGTTTTGGGTACGATTTGGGATAAAAGAACCCGCCTTTTTTTGCGAAATGGCCCGCAAAAGCTTGTATCCACTCTAACTGAAAAACTAATGGACCAAATTTCACAAAATTCGGTACATGAGTCACTTATGGATCACCTTGGTGCTGATTAGATTTTGGTACGATTCGAAAAAAAATAACCTGCCTTTTTTTGCAAAATGGCCTGCAAAAATCGTCAAATTCTAAACTAAAGAACTAGGTATACTCAAATATATCCATAAAATGCTTGTTTAATACGTAATTTTTAACGACGAAAAGAATAAGGCCAAACCCATTACACTAGGACTAGCCGTTCTCGAGATATTTTAGTTTTTCGAATTTTCTCTACACCATCTTTGAAAATAATTTTGGTTACCGAATGAGAACGAAAATTGAATTAAAAGTGAAATAAATTTAATTAAAATAAAGAGAACGTGGATATAAGTCTGCAGGGAAATTCATGTGCTGCCCACATCAGATTTTTACTTTCCCTGCAATACATGGTAATGTAAAGGAAAAGTATTGGAATCTTGCCAAAAATCGCAACTCGAGTTTTCGACGGATCTACACGTTTAGAGACCTCTAGAGTACGAAAAAACTATTTTAGTGTGACGTCTGTGTGTGTGTCTGTGTGTGCAGATTTTGTATCCACTCTATCTAAAAAACTAATTGACCGATTTTCATAAAATTTGGTAAGTAAGTCCCTTGTGGGCGAATATAGTGCTGATTAGTTTTGGGTGCGATTCGGGATAAAAGAACCTGCCTTTTTTTTTGCAAAATGACCTGCAAAAATCATCAAAATCTAAAATAAAAAACTAAATATTCTTAAATATATCAATTAAATGCTTGTTTTATACGTAATTCTTAACGATGAAAAGAGTAAGACCAACCCCATTATACTAGACTTAACCGTTCTCGAGATATTTTTGTTTTTCCTATTTTCGCTACACCGTCTTTGAAAATAAGTCCAGTTACCAAATGAAAACCAAAATTGAGTCAAAAGTGAATTAATTTGAATTAACATAAAGAGAACGTGAATATAAGTTTGTAGGGATAGTCATGTGCTGCTCACATCAGATTTTTTTTTTTTTTCATTCTGATAATAATTGTGATACAGTTGGAATTAATGGAATAAATATCATGAATGAGACACGCACACACTTTAGATATTTTTGGCTTCTAACTCTGATCATGACCTAAGTTAGTTTTTAATATTTAAATATTCTTCAATGGAGGAGACATAAAACAAAACCAACATCAAAGATTTGCACCATTGAAGGAGAAAAGCAGTGGTCACCCAAGTAGGTCGAGGGGGATTCAGGATTCCTTGAATTCCTTTGAAAAAGGAGGGGCACAAGACTAGAACTTTTCTTAGAAGTGGGGATCTGTCTTTCCGACACTTTCTGGAATTGTTATCATTTCAGTGACAGAAAATTGCAATTCCACGGGGAGGGAAGCACTGCAGGTGAATCAATAGGAGCATAAATTAAGATGGGTAATTTTCTATCCATCCCATCGTGGAATGCATGGAAGATATAATGGAGGTTTCAGCGTAGGCTTTACTTAGCTCTAGAGTTATTGCTCTGAATAGTCAAGTAGAAAATCGCGCTATTTACGCACGAGCGAAGACTTTATTGTAACTCTGCCGCTATTCATCTTGATGTGACGCAGTGAAAAAAATCTGATGTGAGCAGCACATGACTTTCCCTGCAGACTTATATTAACATTCTCTTTATTTTAATTAAATTTATTTCACTTTTAATTCAATTTCCGTTCTCATTCGGTAACCGGGCTTATTTTCAAAGGTGGCGTAGGGAAAGTACGAAAAACTAAAATATCTCGAGAACGGCTAGTCCTAGTGTAATGGGGTTGGTCTTATTCTTTTCGTCGTTAAAAATTACGTATTAAATCAGCATTTAATGGATATATTTGAGTATACCCAGTTCTTCAGTTTAGATTTGGACGATTTTTGCGGGCAATTTTGCAGAAAAAGGCAGGTCATTTTTTTCCGAATCATACCAAAATCTAATCAGCAACCAAGGTAACCCACAAGTGACTCATCTACCGAATTTTGTGTAATTCGGTCCATTAGCTTTTCAGTTAGAGTGGATACAAGCTTTTGCGGGCCATTTCGTAAAAAAAGGCGGGTTCTTTTATTCCAAATCGTACCCAAAACTAATCAGCACCAGACTCGCTCACAAGTGACTTACCTACCAAATTTTGTGAAATTCGGTCCATTAGTTTTTCAATTAGTGTGGATACAAAATCTGCACAGACAGACAGACACACATACACAGACGTCACGCTAAAAATGGTTTTTTCGTATTCTAGAGGTCTTGAAACGTGTAGATCCGTCGAAAACTCGAGTTGTGATTTTCAACATGATTCCAATACTTTCCCTATACATTACCATGTATTGCAGGGAAAGTAAAAGGTGCACATCCTGCATCTATACTGTATGGAAGGTGGCCAGGAGTCGTTTTTTATCGGGACAGTCCACTTTTCAACTTTATATCCCGATCTCCCGTATGACAATATGAATCAGGAATAAACCAAATTGAAGACTAAAATGTTTACTTTTAACTTTCCCTGCAATACATTTATTCATTTATTTATTTATTTATTCAATTTACATGGCATGGCAACTGCAGATGAAATCCAGTTACAGTAACCACACAAACATAAAAAATACAGAACATAAAACACATGAATACTAAGTAGTATACATACATGCCAAGCGCATTAAAATAGGCGTTTTTAAAATGAGCAGGCGTCAAATTAAAAATGTTAATGTATAGGAAAAGTATTGGAATTATATCGAAAATCGCAACTCGAGTTTTCGATGGATCTGCACGTTTCGACACCTCTAGAATACGAATTTAATTACTTTTTTTAGCGTGACGACTGTCTGTGTGTCTGTCTGTCTGTGCAATGTATGTATCCACTCTAACTTAAAAACTAATTGACCGAATTTCATAAAATTTAGTTGGTAAGCCCCTTGTGGGTGACTTTGATGCTGATTATATTTTAGTACGATTCGGGATAAAAGAACCTGCCTTTTTTTGTGAAACGGCCCGCAAAAATTGCTTGTATCCACTCTAGTTGAAATACTAATAGTCCAAATTATATAAAATTTGGTAAATAAGTCACTTGTGGGTTATGTTGGTGCTGATTAGATTTTGGTACGATTCTGAAAAAAATTAACCTGTCTTTTTTTTGCGAAATGGCCAGCAAAAATTGTCAAAATATAAAATAAAAGAATACGTATGCTCAAATATGTCAATTAAATGCCTGTTTTATACTTAATTTTTAACGATGAAAAGGATAAGACCAACCCCATTACATTAGGACTAGCTGTTCTAGAGATATTTTAGTTTTTTCGGATTTTCGCTTCGTCACCTTTAGTCCAGTTATCAAATGAAAATGAAAATTGAATTAAAAGTGCCAATTCAGTGTAATATAAAGTAATTATGGGTGTTATTTTGTGCAATTAAGCTCAGTGTAATGAATAATTGAAGAAATAAAGAGAACGTGAATATGAGTCTGTAGGGAAAGCCATATTCTGCCCACATCAGATTTTTTTAATTCATAGCGACACAAAAACAGATATACTTTATGCGCATTAGGGTGGTTCCGTTTGCAGAGTGGTACACAGCAAGTGTACAACTTCCCGGTCGTCCAAACAGTTACCTTACACCTTTCTAGTAGGTCGGACGGTCTGGGTCTCAACAACAACAGCAGCAAGTGTACACCATTATTACACAGATATTTAATATTATCCTCGATATGTTTAATCAACATAGATATTTAGCACGTTTTATGATGTGCAATTTAGCTGCAAAATAGGCATTTATTCTTTCAAAAAATTGCACAAATTATTCGAGGAAGTAGTCTATGCTTTGATATTCTTGACATTCTCAGAAAGAAAGAGAAAGTAGTCTATGCTTCGGTTTTCTTGAGATTCTGAGAAAGAAAGAGACAGTAGCCTATGCTTTGGTTTCCTTGAGATTCTGAGAAAGAAAGAGAAAGTAGTCTATGCTTTGGTTTTCTTGAGATTCTGAGAAAGAAAGAGAAAGTAGTCTATGCTTTGGTTTTCTTGATATTCTGAGAAAGAAAGAGAAAGTAGTCTATGCTTTGGTTTTCTTGAGATTCTTGGAAAGAAAGAGAAATTAGTCTATGCTTATGGTTTTCTTGAGATTCTGGGAAAGAAAGAGACAGTAGTCTATCCTTTGGTTTACTTCAGATTCTGAGAAAGAAAGAGAAAGTAGTCTATGCTTTGGTTTTCTTGATATTCTGAGAAAGAAAGAGAAAGTAGTCTATGCCTTGGTTTTCTTGATATTCTGAGAAAGGAAGAGAAAGAAGTCTATGCTTTGGTTTTCTTGAGATTCTGAGAAAGAAAGAGACAGTAGTCTATGCTTTGGTTTTCTTGATATTCTGAGAAAGGAGGAGAAAGTAGTCTATGCTTTGGTTTTCTTGAGATTCTGGGAAAGGAAGAGAAAGTAGTCTATGCTTTGGTTTTCCTGATATTCTGGGAAAGGAGGAGAAAGTAGTCTATGCTTTGGTTTTCTTGAGATTCTGGGAAAGGAAGAGAAAGTAGTCTATGCTTTGGTTTTCTTGATGTTCTGAGAAAGAAAGAGAAAGTAGTCCATGCTTTGGTTTTCTTGAGATTCTGGGAAAGAAAGAGAAAGTAGTCTATGCTTTGGTTTCCTTGAAATTTTGAGAAAGAAAGAAAAAGTAGTCTATGCTTAGGTTTTCTTGAGATTCTTGGAAAAAAAGAGAAATTAGTCTATGCTTTTGGTTTTCTTGAGATTTTGGGAAAGAAAGAGACAGTAGTCTATGCTTTGGTTTCCTTGAGATTCTGGGAAAGAAAGAGAAAGTAGTCTATGCTTTGATTTTCTTGACATTCTCAGAAAGAAAGAGAAAGTAGTCTATGCTTCGGTTTTCTTGAGATTCTGAGAAAGAAAGAAAAAGTAGTCTATGCCTTGATTTTCTTGATATTCTAAAAAAGAAAGAGAAAGAAGTCTATGCTTCGGTTTTCTTGAGATTCTGAGAAAAAAAGAGACAGTAGTCTAAGCTTTGGTTTTCTTGATATTCTGGGAAATAAAGAGAAAGTTGTCTATGCTTTGGTTTTCTTGATATTCTGAGAAAGAAAGAGAAAGTAGTCCATGCTTTGGTTTTCTTGAGATTCTTGGAAAAAAAGAGAAATTAGTCTATGCTTTTGGTTTTCTTGAGATTTTGGGAAAGAAAGAGACAGTAGTCTATGCTTTGGTTTCCTTGAGATCCTGGGAAAGAAAGAGAAAGTTGTCTATGCTTTGATTTTCTTGACATTCTCAGAAAGAAAGAGAAAGTAGTCCTTCGGTTTTCTTGAGATTCTGAGAAAGAAAGAGAAAGTAGTCTATGCCTTCGTTTTCTTGATATTCTGAAAAAGAAAGAGAAAGAAGTCTATGCTTCGGTTTTCTTGAGATTCTGAGAAAAAAAGAGACAGTAGTCTATGCTTTGGTTTTCTTGATATTCTGAGAAAGGAGGAGAAAGTAGTCTATGCTTTGGTTTTCTTGAGATTCTGGGAAAGGAAGAGGAAGTAGTCTATGCTTTGGTTTTCTTGATATTCTGAGAAAGAAAGAGAAAGTAGTCTATGCTTTGGTTTTCTTGAGATTCTGGGAAATAAAGAGAAAGTTGTCTATGCTTTGGTTTTCTTGATATTCTGAGAAAGAAAGAGAAAGTAGTCCATGCTTTGGTTTTCTTGAGATTCTTGGAAAAAAAGAGAAATTAGTCTATGCTTTTGGTTTTCTTGAGATTTTGGGAAAGAAAGAGACAGTAGTCTATGCTTTGGTTTCCTTGAGATTCTGGGAAAGAAAGAGAAAGTAGTCTATGCTTTGATTTTCTTGACATTCTCAGAAAGAAAGAGAAAGTAGTCTATGCTTCGGTTTTCTTGAGATTCTGAGAAAGAAAGAAAAAGTAGTCTATGCCTTGATTTTCTTGATATTCTGAAAAAGAAAGAGAAAGAAGTCTATGCTTCGGTTTTCTTGAGATTCTGAGAAAAAAAGAGACAGTAGTCTATGCTTTGGTTTTCTTGATATTCTGAGAAAGGACGAAAAAGTAGTCTATGCTTTGGTTTTCTTGAGATTCTGAGAAAGAAAGAAAAAGTAGTCTATGCCTTGGTTTTCTTGATATTCTGAAAAAGAAAGAGAAAGAAGTCTATGCTTCGGTTTTCTTGAGATTCTGAGAAAAAAAGAGACAGTAGTCTATGCTTTGGTTTTCTTGATATTCTGAGAAAGGAAGAGAAAGTAGTCTATGCTTTGGTTTTCTTGAGATTCTGGGAAAGGAAGAGAAAGTAGTCCCTTTTGTACATCGAAAACTTTCAAACTTTTTACTTTAAGTAATATATTAAGACTTTAAAGGATATATAGCATTTAAAACTATTAAAATATTTTATAATTATATTATATAATTTTATTATTTTATAATATTTAAAAAAATTATTTCTACTTAATTTTTTTTATCACATACATAATTTTACACCTTTAAAACTTGGGGCCTAAGGTCGCGACCCCGGATGCCCGTCCGGTAATCAGTCTCTGCTCGTTCTAGTTTGTATATTTAGTTTAGTGTGGGCCCAAACCGAGAATCAAACTCTGGTCCTCCGAGTGTAATTAATCTCCGCGCTTTAACCATTGATTTATCACGCCCATCTAAAATTATTTTGTGATATCATTGATCAAAATCACCAGGTTCCTCATTTTTGGAAAAGAGTGGATTCAGGATCCAGGTCCGCGCGATTGGGGCGATCGCCACGCTGTTAAAATTATGCGTCATTTCAGAGAGTTTAAATACTTTCAGACCAAATTCAAATTTTAATTAGGTTATTTTCACGCCTAAGTGATATTTTCTAAAAATCAAAATTAGTCTTTTAGTTATTTGATGGAATGACACAGTTTTTGGTGATTTTCCCACAAATCGATTCCGTAGCGACCAAATATATTATATTATCAGAGTTTCCACCTTAACACCACCGGAAAGATTGAAAAATTATCTTGCAAACAAACTTTGAACGGAATCTATACTGTTAACAGATGAATTTTCGTGAATATTTAAAAGATATATACTTTTCGTATGTTAAAGACGTAATTTATCTATAATAATGCATCTTCGATCATCGGTACAACGGTTTTTTTTTTCTCTTTTATAAGTGGGCGTATTGTCAAAGCTTTCTTTTGTTTTCGAGAATTCGCTGTGAGTTGCAATGTGATTTCAATCAGACGTCTGCTTCTTAAATTCCGGCAAAGTCGGGTACATTTTCTAGTATCACATAAATGTCACTGGCTCCGCCCTTGACTTTCGAAAAGTATATTCTCTTCTCTGCATGTTTCGTGCCCCGAGAAATCCATAAATCTCATTTCCCGCATTCTTCCTCTATTTCCTAATGAGCCTATCGCAGTAAATTTCAGGGCAAAGGAAAATGGGATTCTAGTTGTCTTCAGCATAGTTAACGAGGAAGATTTAGTACCTCATTTTCTGGGAGGATAGGGTTCTTCTCCCCCTCCAGCACTTCCCTTTGGCCCTCATTTCCGGTGAATTTGGGTTTGGGGTAGAGAAGATAATTCTCGTAGCCGTAAGACAGGTAGCATGTTCCCTGTAGGATGCATCATAGACCAGAAAAAGATTGAATTACTTCATTATCTTCGTACAATGGAGAAACGGCAAATCCTGCAAAAATTCAACTATGTACAGCAAGATACATGCAGGACCATAGTCAGAAACGAAATTTAAGAGGGGCTGGATTGAAATTCAAAGGGGCTCAACCGTTACCCCCGATAGTAGAAGGGGTGACGGCTCAACAGTCTTGAAGGAGGCGCTCGATAATACACTGCTAATTATTAGCATTCATAAACCATAATAGTTATTATTTTATCTTATATTTCAATCCATAAAAATGATTAACAAATAAGTAATTGCGTATTTGTATTTGTAAGCTAAATTTATTAGGAAAATCCATATAGCTGCTATGCATCAATATTAATATTTAATAATTGCAATTGATTTTAGTACACGCATTAACTAGTAATGAAACTGCTAATTAATTGAAGAAAATTTTGAAAGTAAATACAAGTTAACACATAATATTAACTCTTAACTACTTTTCAGTTGATTTTGATTCGATAATATATAACAGGGAACGCCGCAATAATACAAAAGTATCCTAAATACTATTGTCTTATTTTTTTTTTAATTTGAATATTTTTAAATTAAGTATATAAATAAATTGATCATCTGTATAACCACAAATTTAGCAAAATTAAAAAATTTTTGAAACGAAATAATTTATAAAATTCTCATAACGCAATTTTTTATGCAAAATTTGAATGACATGTTGGATGGAATTTCATATCACTACTAAAAATTTTATATTTTTAATAGGGGGCTGGGTATACCTCTTGGGAGGGGCTTAGCCCCCTCTGGCCTGGCTACGCCCCTGGGTACATGCCATCAAAAATTCAATTCTATTGCCAATCTGTCCAAGACGCGAGCTCGCAGCTTAAATACTCTTCCTTTGACTTTGACATCGAATATATCCTAAACTAAATTTTAAATCGAAAAACGGTTTGTATTAGTGTACTCCCCTAATATTTCTCTACAAATATACCACATTTCATAAAATTATATGCCATAGAATTTGTGGTACGTGATAGAGAAACTCGAGGAGCGTGAAAACAGAGGCGGCGGGGGGAGTCAGATAATTTCTTTTAATATAGAATTATGTAATTTTTTTGATAAATTTATTTGAAAAAAGTGCAATATCTCAAAATTCATGTTAGCGTTCTAAAATTTGTGTCAATTGTTTTCTAATAAAAAATTGCCTAAAAAATTATTATTTGCGTGACATTATTAAAAGTTATGATGTTTTCAAAACTTCATTGGAAAATTTGGAGGTTTTCCGAACATTTGACTACGTTTAAAATCAATAGGCTTCCAGTATTGGATCGATTGTAATTTTTGTTCTGAATGTCATTCGAAACGCTTTATTCGTTTTCGTTCGTGAGATATCGTCTCCACAGACTCACGGACACACATACATCACCTCAAAAACTATCGATTCGAGATCAGGGATCTCTGAAACGTGCTCTTCCGTTAAAAACTCGAATGCGAATTTTCGACTCTGTCACAAAAATTTTCACTATATATTATACTGTGTGTCTGTGTGTGCAATGTATGTATCCACCCTAACTAAAAAAATTAGTTGACCGAATTTGATAAAATTTGGTAGGTTCCTTGTGGGTGACCCTGGTGCTGATTAGATTTTGGTACGATTCTGAATATAACAACCCACCTTTTTTTTGCGAAATGGCCAGCAAAAATTGTCTGTATCCACTCTAGCTGAAAAACTAATAGACCAAATTTCACAAAATTTGGTAGATAAATCAAATGTAGATTAACTTGCTGCTGATTAGATTTTGGTACGATTCGAAAAAAAAAGAACCTGCCCTTTTTTTTTTAAATGACCAGCAAAAATCGTTAAATCTAAAAATAAAAACTACGTACGCTCAAATATATCAATTAAATGGATATTTTACACGTAATTTTTAACTATGAAACGAATAAGATCAACCCCATTACTTTAGGATTAACCGTTCTCGAGATACTTTAGTTTTCGTACGCCACCTTTGAAAATAAGTCCAATTACCAAATGAGATCGAAAGTTGAATTAAAAGTGCAAATTCAGTGTAATTTAAAATAATTATGGCTGTTGTTTTGTGTAATTAAACTCAATTTAATGCATTATTGAAGAAATAAAGAGAACGTGAATATGAGTCTACAGGGAAAGTCATGTGCTGCTCACATAAGATTTTTAATTAAGTACTTGTTCTTCAGGTAAATTTTGACAATTAAGCTAATAAGACTGATCCCATGACTGTAGGATTAACCTTTCTCGAGATAGTTTAGTTTTATGGAATTTTGAGGACCTGAAGAATTTAAAGTGAAATAAGTCGCCAAATGAAACGAAAATGGAATAAAAAGGCAAATTGGATATAATATCAGAAACGCATCCATGCTATTTCCTGCAGTTAAACTCAATGTAATGCATAATGAAGTAAAAAAATTATAAAATGAATGTGAATTTGCAGAGAAAGTCATGTGCTGCTCACATCAGATTTTTTTTATTTTGATAAACTGTAGAGCTTCATCATGAAGAAACATTTTCAATTTAAACAATGAAATCAAAAATATCCCATTCTTTCAATTTTACTCAATCGAAGTAATTAAAAGATTTACTGATAAAATAATTCGTATCTTCAACTTTTTTCTGTCACATGAAAAACCCTGTATCTTCAAAACTAAATGAAAGCTAAAACAAAATAGATAATTCCTCAAAATTATCTTTTTTATATACTTAATTCGAAATGTCATTTCTTATTTTTAGCACAGAGCTAGGGAAAGAGAGAGAGAGCAATCACTTGAAATATTTTGGAATTACATTATTTTGAAGTCAGGATATTACCATCGAAATTCAATCAGCAAGGTCTTTCCAGTTAATAAATCCCAAAGAAAAGAAGTCCATGGCGCCATTTTCTTCCTGGAATGAGAAGTTGATTGCTATTTAATGAGAATTTCAAACGACGTTTTACCAATATTTCATTTCGTTTCTGAAAGATTATGCTGGTGCATATTTGAGTTTTGAGTTCTGAACGTTAAGCGCAGTTCAAATTTTGCTTTCAACTACTGAATTACAATGTCGGCAATCGATGTTCAGCAACTAGAAGACATGCGATGATGCGACAACGGACAACGTACAACTAACAATAACCCAAGGTTTATAGATACTTATGGTTTCTGTAAACCTCGGAATGAACGTCGAATATAACGTCTGTGAGACGTCTATATAAACAAACCTCTATATAAATAACGCCTTTATAATGAAACCGCCGAATATAACGTCTATAGAACTCAAATATAAAGAATAAAAAAATGCACAACAGAAAAAAATTTTGATTAAAATTTTTTAATATACCGCAAGAAAAGAAAACAAATATAAAATAATTAATAATTCACCTTTGTTTCGAAGTTGGTTCATAATTTGTCTCTGATTCGTCTTGCATTATTCATCTTGATGATTTTAACTAAGTATTACAATCTTTGGAAGTAACATAACAAATTATAACAAGAAAATCTGTCATGCATAAAGCATTGATTATGCGACACTTTCCAACTTCAATGCAATTTTATTTAAACATCTCTAAAATGCGATACATTCCTCGGTAATATTTTTAAAATTATCTCAATAATACATTAATTTATTATATTTGAAAACTTAAAACTTCATTGAAAAAAATGGACTGCATTGAATATAAATTGCCTGGTTTAAACATCTCTAAAATGCAACACATTCCTGAGTAATATTTTTAAAATTATCCTAATACTACAATAATTTATTATATTTGAAAACTTCATCGAAAACAAATGGAATTTATTCAAATGACGTCATTGAAATATAACACGCCTGGCTCTCCCTATAAAAGCAGCACTTCATTCATAAACTTTTTTCCATTCATCACAATACTATAATAATTTGTTTTATTTAAAGACTTGAAACCATGGAGGTACAAGTAATTTAACTCTATGCTTAAAACTTCATCGAAAATATCGTTTGCTTCTCAGCGTAAAATCAATTAATGTTTCATTCATATCAGCTATATTGCAGACTCCATGAGTTAAATAATTTTACGTTAAAGAAATGCAGCAATTCTTATACAACTCCTTCTACATCTTTCGGTATTTACATTCCCCATAAGTGAAAAGTAGGCTTCGTTGTAGAAATAATCAAAGTTGAATGATCATTTAAACTCAAATATATTGTAATTGCGTTGTTTCAGTATGTAGATGCACAGAATTTAAGCAAAAATAAAGCAGTTTTAGGATGGATACGACACTAAATATGAATTAAAAAGAACTTTAAAAATCACGATTTTGACACAGGATGGATGCCTTACCTTACACCTTTCTGGTAGGTCGGACGGTCTGGGTCTCAACAACAACAACAGGATGGATGCCATATTTTATTTTGAAGTGGGTCACGTGATCTTTTCATATAATGGTCACGTGATCACTTTATATAAAAGGTGTAATTATTACTTTAATTTTTATTTAAAAAACTACTGAATAAATTTTGCTGAAATTTTTTTATATATTTTATAGGATAATATGAATATTTTCTATAATTTTTGAAGCAATTTGTGAATTTTAAATCCGCTTAAAAAATGTTTGAAAAATTAGGTCCCATAGGGTTCAATGTATTTCATTTTTTTAACCCGGGTTCAATCCAAAACTAATTGGGTGATATTATATATTTATATTCCCATAGGTCCCACTGACCGTGTGAACAACATACTAAAATTTCATTTTGCTGAAGTCATTTTTACGGCAGTTATCGTGGTAACGAACGGACAGACAGACAGACAGGCAGAATGAATAAAGTCATAAACACTTTTCACCTTTGTTGCAAAGTGTTAAAAAAATGTATGCCCTGCAAGTTATCACCCATCAGCATCAGCATCAGCATCAGCTCGGTCTTCCAGCTAGTTGTAATATAATTGAGTGTATTGCTTAACAGATGTTAGCGATATTTCCAATTGTCAAGTTATATTTGCGCGAAAAAAGTTTATTGGGTATATCAAAATAATTTTGCATGTTGTCATACAGAAAGTGTCATGTTAAAACATAAATATATCTTCTCCATCATTACTTCGCATTGATAAAGTACTTGAAATATGCAGCGAAAGTCATGTGTTGCTCACAACAGATTTATATATATATATATATATATATATGTACAGGGGTGTAGCGGGAGTTCTTTGTGTTCGCAATTCTGTACGGAGCTATCGGATATCGATTATTGATTCAGCTGTTCAGAGGTCTGTATCTGGCGGGTTCCCATTTCGCCGCTGAGAAATTTGAGGACCCCCCCGGTTACTCATTAATATGACATGTTATATTTGTCTTTTAGGGTTATAAATGCTATATAACATTTCACAGGCGAGGGGGGGGGGGGGGGGAGGAGAAAAGGCTTCTGAAAATTCTCAAGCCTTATTTTTTACATCAGTCCGGTTTCTGTTATGTTAGTTATATACTTGGGAGTATGCAGGATTTTTTCCTGGGAGGTACAAAAATTGATTACATTCAAAATTTAAAAATTACCTATCAACCTTAAAATATATATTGTTACTTTGTAAATTTGAATAGATGGTATGAGCATAACATTTTAAAAATTAGTATGCATAGCACTTTTAAGAATTAGTATGCATCAATTTTTAAAAATTAGTGTGTACTACCTTTAAAAAATATTCCCCATTTCATAACATAAATCCCGGTAGACAGAGCAACTAAACTAACAAATTGGACATTCATAAACATACCAAATGCAATGATTTTAAGCTTTCCATTTAGGTATAAAGTTTAAATTGTTTTTATTAATATACGCATGGGAGAAAACATATAGTTGTGGTTGAATGTTCTAATTCCAAAAAGCATTTTTCTTATTTTTTTTCTCTCATATTGGTTTTTAATTAAATTAATAGGGGTGTGTGTGTGTGTGGGGGGGGGGGTGCTTTGGCAACTGCCTGACCCCCTCCCCCCTAAATACTCTCATGGTTATAAATCGTTTTGCCTTTCTATAGGAAATATATTGTTACCCATAGAAAAGTTTCAAAATTGGGATTTCAATGAAAAATCCCTTACATGGACATATTCCGAATACATTTAATAAGATTTGAACCTTCGTATGTTGTATGAATATATGTGAAGTATTTACGTGATACCTCAAGTAATGGAATTTCGTGGTACAGTAAACTTAGCGTAATCCAGCACGCTCGAGTATTTAGCGATGCCGGATTACAAATTTGCCGGATTTTCGGATGTCAAACTAAAACGGAATAAAAGACGGGAAAAATTAATTTCTAACAAAGTAAAGACAATAAATATGGTATTTATTTGCTTAAAATTTTATATAAGCTGGCTAACACTGTAAAGTAGAATATATGAAAAATAAAATTAAATTAAATACATTTTAGAAAGTAACTTCAAAGAACAGAAATCAGCGTATAAATCCATTTTGTCTAGTACTTCAGTACAGCCAAATGGACCCGAATGCCATTCTAGAGGCGTGCCGATCATACCACCATCAAGTTGTATGTGATGATAAATATTGTAAAAGTGTGAAAATGGATTTATTTCTTTTGTAATTTATATGGTAGAAATAAAAATTATTTTAAATTTAATATAAACAGTATTATTTTTTACAGAAAAACAATAATTCCCGGAGTAATAACATTAGGAGTAGATAATAAGAAAATAAAAATGTTAGTAATACCATAAATATTTGATTAGAAATATCATGCAGGTTCTTCATGCTAATACATACTTTTCATGCAGATAGCAAGTTTTTTTTAACCCGTAAACAAAAGGCTAAAGACAAGTCTTTAAGCCGAACGCTTCTCGCCTGAAGCTAACTTGAAAATGCCATGTTAATCAATGGAGGAACGGAAATAGCTAAATATAGAGTTGGATTTTGAGATTTTTTTTTCTGGAATTTTTTTGCAAAACATAGAACTGGACTATAAGCATACTTGTACGTTCTTAACTCATTCTTAAATCAGATAGAAATATTTTTAAAATTGACGTGAAAGTGCAAACCTTTATTTTTCCAAATTTACGCAAAGGTAAAAAAAAAAAAAGCTTGAATCAAGTTTTAAAAAAATATATAAAACGCCATGTCAAGATCGAAGATTCTACTTTTTTATTTAAAATGACATGAAAATGCGAGCTGTGTTGATTAAAGATTTTATAATAGGTCAAACATTGAATAGTGATAATGCGAAAATTTCCAATCCCTGTTTGATAGTTGTTTGACATTGATGGATTAGTAGCCGGTTTTCCCAGGGATCTGACTTCATCTTCACCCAAAACCTGGAGTTATCAGGTGTTTTGGAGTCATCTGCACATTTTGAGCATTCCTGGAATACGAACCTATTTTTCAATGATGTATGTGTGTCTGTTTGTGAATGCGATATGTCTGAAACATATTATGCAAATCAAATGAAATTGGGTATGACTGTTTCAGTCAATGACCATTGGAGGGCATTTATTTGTTTTCGTGGAGTACGGACCAAGGGTAGGACTTGGAATTTTCTAACATTTTTGTTTAAAAAATGTTATGAAAACATTTTATATAGAAGTGTTACCATTATATAGTTTATATATAAATGTATCACTATTTAATGTGCAATTTTTAATTAAAAGCTAATACCATCTTTTTTAAAGACGCTAGCTTAGATTTCATGTTTGCGATCTAAAATAGAAAAAATTATAAAGAAAATGAAATAAACTCACTATTTTCAAATAAGTGAATGTTTCGTATTTTAGATCAATTTATTTTAACACGACACAAATAAATACCATTATTTAAGAGTTATCAAGAACCGTTCTTGAGATATTGGAAATTTTATTTTTTTTTCCCACATGCAGCTCTCTTGATCAAATTCAGCATATAGAATGAGGTTTGTATTTTAAATCAAATTAAATTTTAAAAAATGTGCAGTTTTTAGTTGACATTACACGTTAACATCCTATAAATGATATCAAACGATTTTAAATAAAAAGTAACTTTATAATAGTTATTTCTGCCACATTTTAATGCACAATTATTATTTTCGAAAAGAAAGTTAAAAAATTGGAGGACCTTTTCTCAGCTTGGTTTACTGAAAATTAAACGGCATCTGAGATCTGACGTTCATCAATTGAATAAAGCGTGCAAAATTTCATGCAGTTTGCTTAATAAATGTCGTGGTCCTCCAATTTTTTAACTTTCTTTTTCGAAAATAATAATTGTGCATTAAAATGTGGAAAAAATAACTGTTATAAAGTTACAGATAATATTGCAAACATGTAAAATGCCGACAATGAATGCGCTTTGGAGAGCCAAAGGGAGAAAGCACCTTTACAGACAGTTATTCCTATGACGTGAAGTTAGGGTTGCCTTATGGAGAAGTTCGGAGAGGGTTGCTAGATTTGTCAATTTATCGCCAGTTCCCCCCCCCCCCCCGAAGGTTCGAGAGCCTTTTCGAAATCGAGATACGAGCCCCTTCTGGAATTTTTCTATGGAGAATTTATAAAAGGGGACATCGCTCAGTTTGAGGTCTGTTGACGAGATATGATCTACATTAAATTGTGAGACACGCCAATGATTGAGAATAGTAGCTGCCATTATATGAAATTAGCTGAGCCTTTAATTGCTGTTTTACAGTACCTGACAATTGTTTAGTGACCTTGTGAGATAGTTATAGAGATATTTGCTGTATATTGTTCCTGTTTACGCTGTGATTGTAGTTAAACGCGCTATTTATTCAGAATTTTTGGACACATTTTTGTATTCTAAGAGTACACCCACGATTCCAAAGGATACATCGTAACACATACATCATTAAAACATGACTGATTCGTATTCTGAGACGCTCAAAACGTGTAAATCTATCAAAATATCGAAGTTAAATTTATGACACTATCACATACTAGCACATATTAAATACTTGTAGTATATCCGTTCTTCGTACGGAATATATAATATAAAGAAACTTAAATCCACAATTATTATCAAATTCCTATCTATACTATTAAAACGTGCCCGTGTATGTATATAACCGCTATTTCGAAGCCCCTATTTGGCCTAATAGTCCACGGTTTTTTAAAACGTAACTATTGACCGGAGATGGGCCCGAAACCTTCGAAGGCTCGAAACATTTGGTAAATTTTTAAGTATTTGTAAAAAAAAAAAAAAAAACCTCCAAACTGAGGGTAAAAAGAGGAGTGCAAGAAAAAGTTATCTCCTACTATGAAAATGAAGTTAGAATCTCGGTTTTTAGTGTGAACGGGAAACAGATACAGTTTGAAGACCCTCTAGAAGCCAGAATTTTGATATAATCTATAGTTATTTTTAATGATTTTTAAAAATCGGGAAAAATACCGTAAAATGCACCGAGAACAAAGTGTCGAAATCGCAAACGATGAGTCTCGTTCGATGAACTACGAATGCGGAAACATCTTCCTCTTCACAAGCAGCAGACGCCTGGGCAGGGGAGTTAAAAATTCAAAAACTAAATTCTCAAATGTAAAAGATATAGATTTAATTTTTTAAATATAAGATTGTAACGTTATTGTAAGCATTCCCTGAAAAAATCACTGTGTTTTGATGAAAACTTCGACTTTAACGACTATTCTAAGTATTGCCCCAAATTAAAATTTCGTAAAAAGTTTTCGAAGTACGGTTTCCAAATTGATTTAAATTCCATTGCGTTCAAAGTGTAGCCACTCGAAGAAACTCAATCGAACTTCATATTCGAATACCTCTAATAAAATTAAAACTAAATAAAATTAACCTCCAATAAAATTAACTACTAAATTGGGTACTAATTAGAAAAATAAATATTTGGACAAATGTGTGTGTGCAGTTTTCTAAAACATCCAGTAGCACCAATTTTATTCATATCCCTAAATAAAATGACGTATTTTAATTTGGATGCATATCGGGTGAAAATACATATTTTCTCACATTTCCGTGCGCATACTGCGCATCATTAAAAAGAAAGAGTAAATAAGTCCTTAAGTGCTACATTTCAATTTAGAGCTCTCTATATAAGAAGAAATTTCCATTTTCTGTTTTTTGTTATAAATTATAATCAAAATTTGAAATATACACTACATCTGATTTTATCCTCTTTATACATAATATTATTCTAAACTGAAATATAGCAACCAAAGTACTTGGTTCTTTTTTTTTTTAATTTTTTATAATAAAAAATTAAATACTTCTTAATTTCAGTTTTGCTTGTAGGTCGAAAGGCATGCTGGTTAAAGTGGTGGGCAACGAACACCCAGGTTTGTTGACAACGAGTTCTGTCTTCATCTTATGGCACGTGTGCTTTTTCTCAGTCTCACCATTAAGTTTTAAAATATTAATTAGGATCCTCGGCATGTGAACTGAGTGGTCATGTTGTCTTCGTGCAATTCCAGAGGCTGTAGGGTCGCGTACATTGAGTCATTTTAGTATACGTCCTTTTTATGATCAGTTTCTTTGTTAAATTTAAATATATTAAATAGGTTCATTCGGGGATGAACTGGCTGGCTTAGTGGTCATGCCATCTGTTTCCGGTCCTATAGAGGCTGTGGGTTCGAGTCATTTTGGTTTCTGTGCTTTTCTGATCAGTTTCTCCGTCAAGTATAAATAGATTAACTAGAATCATCGGTACGTGAACTAGCTGGCTCAGTGGTTATGTTGTCTGTTTTTAATTCCGCTTGTATAGTGAGTTGAGTCGTTTTGGTTTCTGTGTTTTTCTTGATCAGTCTCTCTTAGTCTTAAGTTTAAATAAATTAATGAGGATCCGTATGTGAACTGGCTGGCTCAGTGGTCATATTGTCTTCCTCCAGTTCCAGAAGCTGTGGGTACGATTCCGTAGAGTCGTGATGATATATTTTCTTTTCCTAAGTTTATCCGTTAAATTTAAATAGATTAATAAGGAGCGTCTGTATATGAACTGGCTGGCTCAGTGGTCATGTCGTCTTCCTCCAATTCCAGAGGCTGTGGGTACAAGTCCATGGAGCCACGTTGGTATCTTTTCTTTTTCTAAGTTTACCCGTTAAATTTAAATAGATTAATAAGGATCGTCTGTATATGAACTAGCTGGCTCAGTGGTCATATTGTCTTCCTCCAATTCCAGAGACTGTGGGTTCGAGTTCATTGAGTCGCGTTGGTATCTTTTCTTTTTCTGATAAATTTAAATAGATTAATTAGAATTTCGGCTTGCGAGTGGGCTTGCTCAGTGGTCATAATGTCCGCTTCCAATTCCGGAGGCTGTAGGTTCGAGCCCATCCACTGCGTTTGGACTTTATGCAACCACACATTTCATTTTTTTAATTAATAATATTACTTGACCGGATATGACGTCCGGGAAGTGACGTCACAGGAAGTTGCGTACCGGAAATGACGTCACTTATTCGTACGCTTAAAATAGGTACAAAAAAGAGATGTGCTGGTTTAAAAATTTCATAAAATTTCGGGACTTCTTTAATAGGAGTCACGTGGTGCAAAACAAGCCCTGCTTTGTGACGACGAACTTTGGACGAGGAAGGGTGGGAGAGCGACACCGAAGCCAGCAGGCCCGAAGAGAAACCCCACCAGCAACGGTGGAGCTCAACCACCGCTCGTCCTCCATCCCGTGCAGATAATTTAGTAAGAAATATAAGAAAGTTAAAGAAATTAGGAAAGAAAGGAATTATTAATATCAATATAGAAATGAACTAAGACTCTCTTCCCCGTCAACCGCGATAACTCCCGGTACTCTCAAACACCCTTTTCACCCAAGCTGGACTCGAACCCCAAACCTAAAGCCCCGCAACTTGACGCCCCAAGCCTCTCGGCCAACCAGGCGTCGATGTGAGCTTTGATTTCGGTGTATTTAAGTTTAACATTTTGGTATACGTCCGTATAAATAATCTTAAAAAACGCCTCTGAAATTGCCGAAGTCAGAACCAACAAAAACGTTCGCTTCACGTTGTCCTACCTCGCCTAACTTCAACCCCTCCGGAATAACTGAACAAGATAACAACCGCTACGCTCTAACATCTTTTTACCCAGGTTGGAGTCGAACCCTGAGCCCTAAGCCCCACAACTTGCCGCCCCAAGCCTCTCAGCCAAGTATGCGATGATCGAAGCTTTGATTTCGGTGTATTTCAGTTTAACATTTTAACATGTCCATTTAAATAATCTGAAAAAACACGGTTGTAATTGCCGAGGTCAGAACCCTGGACAAAAACTTTCGCTTCACACTGTTACCCCTGCGCTACAAATGGCGTTGCAATGTTATTTAATTTTAACTATATAAAGCTTTCACTGGATTGGCAATTAGAATAAATCTGGAGCAGAACCCACAAAATATATTACCCTGAATATGAACTGGCATGTATATGAACTGGCTGGCTCAGTGGTCATATTGTCTTCCTCCAGAGGCTGTGGGTACGAGTCCGTAGAGTCGTGATGGTATATTTTCTTTTTCTAAGTTTATCCATTAAATTTAAATAGATTAATAAGGAGCGTCTGTATATGAACTGGCTGTCTCAGTGGTCATGTCGTCTTCCTCCAATTCCAGAGGCTGTGGGTACAAGTCCATGGAGTCACGTTGGTATATTTTCTTTTTCTATGTTTACCCGTTAAATTTAAATAGATTAATAAGGATCGTCTGTATATGAACTAGCTGGCTCAGTGGTCATATTGTCTTCCTCCAATTCCAGAGACTGTGGGTTCGAGTTCATTGAGTCGCGTTGGTATCTTTTCTTTTTCTGATAAATTTAAACGTTAAATTTAAATAGATTAATTAGAATTTCGGTTTGCGAGCGGGCTTGCTCAGTGGTCATAATGTCCGCTTCCAATTCCGGAGGCTGTAGGTTCGAGCCCATCCACTGCGTTGAGACGTTTGGACTTTCTGCAACCACACATTTCATTTTTTTAATTAATAATATTACTTGACCGGATATGACGTCCGGGAAGTGACGTCACAGGAAGTTGCGTACCGGAAATGACGTCACTTATTCGTACGCTTAAAATAAGTGCAAAAAAGAGATGTGCTGGTTTAAAAATTTCATAAAATTTCGGGACTTCCTTAATAGGAGTCACGTGGTGCAAAACAAGCCCTGCACGAACTTTGGACGAGGAAGGGTGGGAGAGCGACACCGAAGCCAGCAGGCCCGAAGAGAAACCCCACCAGCAACGGTGGAGCTCAACCACCGCTCGTCCTCCATCCCGTGCAGATAATTTAGTAAGAAATATAAGAAAGTTAAAGAAATTAGGAAAGAAAGGAATTATTAATATCAATATGGAAATGAACTAAGACTCTCTTCCCCGTCAACCGCGATAACTCCCGGTACTCTCTAACACCCTTTTCACCCAAGCTGGACTCGAACCCCAAACCTAAAGCCCCGCAACTTGACGCCCCAAGCCTCTCGGCCAACCAGGCGTCGATGTGAGCTTTGATTTCGGTGTATTTAAGTTTAACATTTTAGTATACGTCCGTATAAATAATCTTAAAAAACGCCTCTGAAATTGCCGAAGTTAGAATCAACAAAAACGTTCGCTTCACGTTATCCTACCTCGCCTAACTTCAACCCCTCCGGAATGACCGAACAAGATAACAACCGTTACGCTCTAACACCTTTTTACCCAGGTTGGAGTCGAACCCTGAGCCCTAAGCCCCACAACTTGACGCCCCAAGCCTCTCGGCCAAGTATGCGATGATCGAAGCTTTGATTTCGGTGTATTTCAGTTTAACATTTTAACATGTCCATTTAAATAATCTAAAAAAACACGGTTGTAATTGCCGAGGTCAGAACGCTGGACAAAAACTTTCGCTTCACACTGTTACCCCTGCGCTACAAATGGCGTTGCAATGTTATTTAATTTTAACTATATAAAGCTTTCACTGGATTTGCAATTAGAATATATCTGGAGCAGAACCCACAAAATATATTACCCTGACAAGATCGTTTATTTATTGTTTAAGACCGTACTGAGTTTGAGTTGAGGCCAGAACTCGCTATCAACAGACCCACGCGTTTGCTGCCAAACCCTTTAACCACTAAACCGCTCGAATGACGGGAAAGCATGAAACTAGGAGCTATTTAAGTTTTCACTATGAAAAGAATATAAAGAAAAAGAGCCAAGAAGCTCTTAAATGCTACGTTTTAGTCTAGAATTCTATAAAGAGGATAAAATCTGATATTATATCTAATTTCTATACTTTATAATAGAAAATTGCAAATATTACAGCAGATTTTGACCTCTGCCACACATAAAATTTTAAATTTAAATGTAGCATTCAAGGTCTCAAGGACTTCAAACTCAATTGTTACCTGAATTGAATCAAAATTAAAATGTATATATTTACAGCACAAGCATTCTTTTTTTATTCAATCTTTAAAAATCTATCGAACCGATTTTCAAGATTAATTTTTTGTTTGATAGCTGGTACTTAATGAGCAGATATTTGATGAGCAGAAGATATATCGAAATTTTATAACATGGTACGTGGTTATCGAAACTTTTCAACATTCAAACTTTGTAATAGAAGGCTCCAAATTCGAAGCTCGCTGGAAGAAAATTTGCATTTTTTCAAGAAAATTAATAAAGATTTTAGATTTGCCTCATTTTATATCTATTTTTAAAACAAAAAAAGTTCTTTAGGACTTAATTTCTGAGGATCTATCGATCCGATTTATTTTGTTTAACAACTGATATTTTCTGGATGAGTTAAGAGGAAACTTCCCCGCCTGAAGCTAAATTGAGAATTCCATGTTAATCAATAGGGGAAATTTACTAGCTAAATATAGTGTTGGATTTTGAGAGCTTTACCAGGAATTTTTTTCAAAACATATAACTGGAGTTTATGCATATATGAACTTTCTTAAATTACTTTTAAATTAATTAAAAGTATTTTTTAAATTAACGCTAATGTGCAAAAATTTGTTTTTCCAACTTTGCTTAACGATAAAAAACGCTTGAATTAAGTTAAAAAATGTTGAAAAATCCAGTTGAAAGATTGAAGATTTTACACTGAATTAATTAAAAGTATTTTTTAAATTAACGCTAATGTGCAAAAATTTGTTTTTCCAACTTTGCTTAACGATAAAAAACGCTTGAATTAAGTTAAAAAATGTTGAAAAATCCAGTTGAAAGATTGAAGATTTTACTTTTTTTATGCAAAAAGAAAATCTGTGCTATGTTGATTCCAAATTTTATAATAGGTTAAACATTGAATCGTGAAAAAATGAAAATGTCCAGAATCTTCATGGTAGCTCAAAGTTTGACATTAATTGATTAATTACAGGTTGTCCCAGGAATTTAAGTCCGTTTCTGAGACTCGTTTAGCGTTAAAAAAATGTCGCCAAATCTATAAAAAGTGTCGCCAAATCGATAAAACTGACTCTAAACCAATGAAATTGTTTTTGTTTTGTTAGGCGATAGTACTGTAATGATGCTTCTTGGGCGTTTGTCTGTCAGTCTAACCATCCCACTTGACGACAAATTTGGTGACTTTTAAAGTGTCGTCAAATTGATAGAAATGTCGCCAAATTAATAAAATTACACCAAATAAAATTAATTCTGTTTTATTAGGGATTAATATTGTAATGATGTGTCGGTAGGGTCTGTCTGGTAGTCTAACCGTGCTTAAATTACTCCTCGAAGGGTGCGTGTTGATCTATGATTTTAGGTGTTGCAGGTGGACAAATGTGAAGGAATATTTTACACGACTTTATGCACGTCTTTATATGATGGGTTTAATTATGTATAAGTATAATCATATTATATGGGATGCTTAGATCTCTTCTACTATCAATTTATTTTAATTAATAATAAAATTAATAATATATAAACAACAATATGTATTTTTTAAGCAAAGTTATTTCATTTTAGTAGTTTGGAAAAACAATGAGTGCATCGTATTGGAGTGTGTGTGTGTGTGTGGGGGGGGGGGTCTTTTGATACTACGTCAGGAGCAAGCTTGCACTATTACGGCAATACAATAAAGTAACACTAACGCATTTTTATTATTTTCCTTTTCAGAAAAAGAAGAAAAACGTCCACAGAAAAAACGAATTTTCTCACATATATTTTATTCTGCATTCAAATATTTTATTCATTATAAACAATGCCAAAAGATATCACTAAGGTTGTACTTATAATTTTTCTGCTAAGAACTGCATTTTAAAAACTTCTCCAATACAACATGAATTGTTTTTTCCCACCGCAAAGAATTTCCTATTTATGCTCAGAATAACAATGAAGATATTTTGCTCCCAGCCTTGTTCCAAAACCTCCCGTGGATGAATTTATTTGTTGCAGAGACGGCTTTCTTTTTGTCTGTGTTATTTCCATCTTACAAATTCTATTTACCGAATTAAATGATCCATGGGACGTTTCGTGCTATTCAATATCTTCATTTTGGATTGTAAACGGAAATAATGTTTTCTGTTGTCTTCTTTCGCATATGTTTTATTGGATATGTGTTCGTTACTATTATTTGAGGAAGTAAGTACTGTAACTCAATAACCACATTTGATTCTTTAATATGAAAAATATTTATTTATCTCTCTATACAAACACAGAGAAAGATAATAAATGAAATTTAAGGAAAAGAAAATAATTTTACAGTAGATGGTTTATTTGGATTTTTAAAATTATCGTATTAAACGGGGTACATACAGATTGTGGAGCCCTCTACAAACACTATGACTCCCTCGTCCATATTTAATTTTCTCCTTTTTTAAAATCTTTCATGTTTTCCTCTCCCTAAAAAATCTGGCGAGGCCCCTTTGGCGCCCAAACTCCCACCTCCCCTTCAGGGCCGTAGCTCTTAGTCCCCTGCAGGGCCGTAGCCTCCCCTTCAGGGCCCAGGCAGGGGCCAGAGGGGGCTAAGCTCCCCAAGAGGTATACTCAGCTTCCCTGATAAAAATATAAAATTTTTAGTAGTGATATGAAATTTTATATAACATGTCATTCAAATTTTGCATAGAAACATTCTTTGAGATTTTTTTATAAATTACTTCGTTTTAAAGATATTTTAATTTAACTGAATTTGTGATTATATTAATGATCAATGTACTTACATATTTAATGTAAAAATATTTAAAAATTGAGACAATAGTATTTAGGATACTTTTGCATTATTGTGGGATTCACTGTTATACATAATAGAGTCAAAATCAACTGATAAGTAGGTAAGAGTTAACATTAAGCATTAACTTGTATTAACTTTTAGAATATTTCTGCTTGCATTGTAATTATTATATATTAATATTGATGTATAGTAGCTATATGGATATTAATAATCAGCTCCTAGCTTGCAAATATAAATATGCAATTATTTGTTAATAATTTATATGAATTGAAATATATAATAGTAAGTATTATGATTTATGTAAGTATAAATGCTAATGATTGGTAAGTATATTATGGTATGGTAAGTATAAATGCTAATGATTAATTGTGTTTTAGGTGAACCCCTTCTTTAAGACAGTTGAGCCCCCACCCCCTTAAATTTCCCTCCAGCTCCTCTTCAATTTCGTCTTTGGCTACGGCCCTGCTCCCCTTTAAGGGGTATCGGTCCCTTCCTATGGACGGTCCTGAATTAAAGGTTCTACTATACGATTCAAGAAATTGAATCAATAAATTGAACTGGTAACGTGTATATAACATTTGAACGTTCAATAGTTTGTATTCAATTTCTTAAATACATTGCTGCATCTGCAAAGATCTCTTACTTTTTATATTGTATCAAACACTTACTGCAATGATTCCCAACCTTTTTCGCTTGCCGGAGTACATCATGAATGCATTGAAAGCAATGAGAGGAGTGAATGAATTTAATTCTGTAGACAAAGTTACGTGCTTCTCACATCTGAATCTCTTTTCAATGGACAATCTTTCACAAATTAAAACCCTATTCGAAAAGCATTTCAAAGTCTGCTTTTAATAACAGAATGTAATACTATCTTCTTTTATTAAGGAAGCCCTACAGTAATATGAGGATCTGATTACCAATTTGGCTTTATTAAGGGGAAGGGTAGCCTATCATTAACTTCGCCGAGAGAGCACATTAAGTCGATGCTCGGGTATTGCACTCCCAGGGGAAGAATTGTTGGTGCAAGGCCTTTCATTTGATAGAAAATTTAGTTTAGTATTTGTTTTTGCTCCTATACACTATTAAAAGCGTATTATGTGAAACTGCTAGAAGTAAAATTAGAGTGTGGCTCAACTCGACATTCTTATACATAATCCACATTTAAGTAGCTCGTGGTTTTTTTTTCCAAGTAAAAATTTTGAAAAATCGTTATCGTTGATCCAAATGATTACAATTATACCATGTTACCCTTCACTTTAACGGGGCTTGACAAAATCTTTCGATTGATACCGTACTTGAAATGTGGCCCCTGGGGGTAACTTGCCTCCCCCCCCCCGAAGGGGGCAATAATGTCACGAACACGAAAATTGTATCGCAGTTATTTTCGACAACAATGAATGGAATTATTAAGTCTATTGATCACTGAGCCGTAAATAATCCTTTTTATGCATGATTATGTCAAATGTTGTCTTATGCTGCCACGTGTTAAAAAAATTTGATGTGGGCAACACATGACTTTCCTTATATAATGCAATGAATTTACTACGTTTACAGTTTAAAAAAATGTTATTCTTATAGTAGATACTTATATTCTTTCCAAGATATTGAATTTTCTTCAACTAGTCGTCATTTTCATTAATTTAGCGTCATTTTTGTCAATTTGGCGAGATTTTTGTTAATTTGGCAACAATTAAAAATGTCGCCAAGTTGGCGACATTTCGCCAAATTCGTCACCAAAAGCGAGCTAAGCGTTATGGACGGCAAAATAAGTTATTCTTACAGCAGATAAATGACTATTGGCGTTCAAATACAAAAGTATTACTCAAAGTATCTTTTTTCATGAATGGAGCGAGCCATATCCACGAGAATGATGTCACCCAATTTATCGCATGGTATTACATATGAAAAGTGAACATGTTTCTCAATAGGAAATATTTTTTTTTTATTTCATATAACATTTTGCTAATTTTTTTGAAAAATGTGCAATATCTCGAGAACGGCTCATGTTAGCGTTCTAAAATTTATGTCAATCGTTTTCTAATGAAAAATTACATAAGAAATGTCCATTTGCGTAACTTTATTAGCGGTTTTGATTTTTTGACGATTTTTTCAAAATTTCACTCGAAAATTTAGGGGGGGTTCTGAACATTCGATTGCGTATAAAAACAATAGGCTTCCAGTGTTTACGGATTGTGATTTTTGTACCAAATTTCGTTCGAATCGGTTCATTCGTTCGTCAGTTATCGTCTCCACAGACTCACTGACACACACACACACATACTTTCACACACACACACACATCATTTCAAAAATGTTTGATTCGTGATCAGAGATGCTTGAAACGTGCTCTCCCGTCGAAAACTCGAATTCGAATTTTCGACCCCGTCACAATACTTTCCATTGCGCACTTATGCATTATGTATATAAGGAAAGTAAAAATATAAAATTTTGAATAAATTGAAGTTTTCGTTCGAATTTATAAAAAAATCTATCTAGTTCTAGGTTTTTCGCAAACAAAAGTCAGAAATAAAGTTTCCAATATCCAATATGAAGATCCAATAATAAATGAAAATCCAATAATAGTAGGAGGGTAAGGCTTTACCCTCCTACTAATAATATTTGTAGCATCTATCATGCACACAAGAAATCGACCGCAAACATCAGGCAGACAGGCGGACATCATTCTAAAAATGGTCAAAACATTTTCAGGAGGTCTTGAAACATATATTTGCATCAAAATCTTGAAATCGAAAATTTTCTTGAAAGCAATACTTATTCTCAGTACTACACATGAGAGAGTAAAAAAATTGGGCATTCATTTTCGCAGACATTAAACTTTATATCTCTACCTACACCATCATGGTATAGGGATTCTATTTTTATTTTCTTACTCTTATGTATGAAAAATGTATTATTTTCTGAAAAAAAAAGAATAGAGCTTTTTTAGTGCTAGATATCTCTGAAAACCGATAAGCTTATTGTGAGTACCAATTATCAACTGAAATAAGCACACCACATTTCATAAAAATTTCTTTATTCTTTCGAGAAATATTAAATTCCCTATCGAAAAGCGAAATTCCTAATATACCGTAATAATGGCTCGTGACATAGTGGTTACTCAAAAGCAATAGTGGTAAACCCAATTCGAGTGCCAAAATTTTAAAATCAATATTTCTTGATTTGTTCCTTGAGTTCCCTATAATCGATCCCCTCCCCTCTTTTCAAGTGTTTTCATATAATTTCTCAAGTAAATCAACAAACTTTTGCTTCCATGTAGAGCAGTAGATTGTGCCAGACCCTGTAGATGCTGATGTAGACCCTGTAATGCCCAGGCTATTCCAGACATAATCTACCTGGGATAAATAAATCTAAAGACATTGGTTAAGAATAGATAACAAAATAACGACAAATAAAATTTTAATTACCATGCCGATGGGGAAAATACCTAGATCACGACCTTGAGATGGATCGATTATGTGGACCAGGGTTCGACTTAGCCAGACTGGGACACGGGGCAAACCGTAGATATCCTATATAACAGTAAATATCCTCTTTAAGATATCTACGGGGCAAGCATTCGTCCGAGAACCCCCCACCCCCCACCACCACCACCTCTCGACATACATGAAATGAACTGAAATACATTTTCAAAAATATAATTGCATTCTCAGAAAAATGTATAGAAAATGAAGCTCTTGCATATTTTAATGGAATTTAAATTGCTGGCAACTTTCTCGTCATAGCCAAAAAGCCAACACACTTCAGATCTTGAATTAATGTTATCTTATAATCTTATATATACCCAAAATAAAAATTTGGGCAAATCTATTCCGAAGACATCTCCAAAATAAATCTTTGAGCAAGTATATTCCGATAGCATCCCCAAAATAATTTTTTGAGCAAACCTATTCCGATGGCATCCTCAAAATAAATTTTTGAGCAAAGCTCTTCCGATGGCATCTCCAAATTAAATGTTTGAGCAAATCTATTCCGATGGCATCCCCAAAATAAATTTTTGAGCAAACCTATTCCAATGGCATCCCCAAAATAAATCTTTAAGCAAATCTATTCCGATGGCATCCCCAAAATATATTTTTGAGCAAACCTATTCCGATGGCATCCCCAAAATAAATCTTTGAGCAAATCTATGCCGATGGCATACATTATATTCGGGAAGAACTCGTAATTTTTCAATTTTGCAACTGCTTGTTTTGGGGTCCCTATAACGCGGCGCCGCAAGCCCCTGCGTTAGTTAGGTCCTGGTGTGGACAAGGGCTAATTGAATATGAAAATACTGAGGGGTGCCTTAATCCTCTAATAAAATTTTTTCTTGGGCTACTTAAATACAGAAACATCTTCGGGAAAATAGGTAAATTCGTATTCAAAAATGCTCTATGTAAATGCAATAAAATCGGATCATCTGATGTTTGACCCCATCACAATACTTTGTCTTTATATACTATATATACTGTGTATCGCAGGGAAAGTAGAATCCATAAAAACATGTACCAAGAAAGACACAGAATAATACATTGCTTGCATGTACAACCCTTACTGCAGCTATGGAACAATTCGAAGCGTCATATGGATCATTTAATCCGGTGGATGGAATTTGTAAGAAGAAACCAGCACAATAGAAATACATCTCTGCAACAATGAATTCTTCTGTAAGAGGTTTCGGAACATATAGCTGGAAACAAAATATCTTCATTGTTATTCTGGACACATACAGAAATTTTTGCGAGAAGAAAGGCAATGCAGAACAAATTGAAAGACTCATGTTTTTTGTATAAATTACTATTATTATTATTGTTATTATTATTATTTTCTTTTTTTTTCGGCGGTGGGGGGGGGGGGGGGGTAATAATAAATACAGATTTAATGAAATTTTGGTACATTGTTCGTTCATAATGGAAATATTTTTGTTTTAGATAAATTATATCATATATGTAAATAAAAGTTTTAAGAAATATGTTGACCAAAATTTTCATTGCTTAGTTAGGTTCTCAAGAGGTCTTAATCTCATCCTGCTGTGACGCATGGGCACGTTACGATTAGATTATATTGACTTACTACGACTAAATTTATATTACGATACTAAAACGAAATACGCGGCGTTGTCTGAGTTCTAAATAAGTGCCTGCTACTAAAGTAATGTAGATACAGATAACACCACTCAATTTCTAAACAATCTCCAAAAACAGAACGCGGGAATAATTTTAGTTCAAAACACTTTGAACTAAAATTATTCCCGAGCTCCATTTTTCGTATGTGGAACGATGCCAATTGCACAATGCGGGTGTAATACGCCCTAAAAAGCTCCTTCGATACGCTCTAAATAAGCCAGCCACTCAAACTGCTGCAATTCATCCCGTATGAGCACAAACATCTGATTTGTCGATCGTTAGCAGAATGACACGAAGATATCTTATATAATTTACCTACCATATCTTTAAAATTCGCGAAGTTAGAAAACCGATATTCAAGAAGTTAGAATGTCTTGAAAAAAATACTGAAAAAAAAAAAAGAATCCTTTACCCCAGAAATAAAATTAAAAAAAGGGCTATCTCAGCGAGAAACGCTGTCAAACATTGTTGTAGATTTTATGACGCCATCTTCGCTTATCTCCCAATGACATAGACCTTATATAAGCTCTATTATTTGTAAGATCTATGACTAATGACCAGTATGGAAGAAAGGGAATAACCGGTTAAGAAAGAAAAGTTACTATGGTCAATTTCGTTATCGGCTATTCCATGCTGACGAGCCTGTAAAACGTGCAAAACCAATCCATGTATACTGTTATCTACAATAGGAGCACAATTCTAACTTTGGGAACGCACCTTATAGACGGATTCTCTAAGTATATAACCTATGGATGTAACTGGTATCAAAATATTATATACTAACACTAAATAATCAAATGCATTCAATTTATCTGTTTCTCTAAGGCGTTGCCAAATTGAAAAATAGAACTTTTAAACAACAAACATTAAGAAAAAGTTCATGATATTTTATAAAATAACTTAAAAAGACATTTTTTAAAAAATTCAACGTGAATTAAACAATGTATGAGTCGTGGATGCATGAGAAAATCGAGTGGTGCCTCACCAGTTCAAATATTTTTAATTTAAATACCGTTGTAAATAATTAAACTCCAATAATAAATGGCAATAGTTTCATTTTATCTATTTAATTTAATTATCTCGCGATTTTGCATGGAATATTTTGTTTCAGAAAAAGTATTGAACACGTTATTGAATTGCAATACCACCTAAAATAATAGTTCAGCATGTATAACAACACGGTATGCAAGAAAAAGCGATAAATGCATGATTTTCGTTCACAATCCAAAGACAGTTATTGAACAATACAGGTTGATATATGGATTTAATGCCAAAAATGTTATTTTAACTTTTACTAATTTTATATGATAAATGTACTAGTGATAAGTAAACTTATGCGATCTTCATTTCATATTAGATTATATTTAGAGCTTTACACATAATATATTTTATTTTCGTCTCTTTTTTAAGTTTCATTCTCTTTTTTAAGTTTATTTCAGGCAGATGCGCTTGATTATTTAAATGGTAAAAATAACGCATAGTACGACTTTAAAGCTTTCCCTGCTGCTAATTAAAATTACGTTAAGGAATATATGAGCAGAAGATTATCAGATCTCTGCTGTTATGTCAAAAATCATTTTAGTCGGCCCGGAGGGAACTACAAAACAAGCAGAGCAGTATGGCGAAGGCCCCAGCTAAACCGCCGTTGCCACTGCGAGAGATGTAACGGTTAAACTCTGGGAGACCCCAGCTATACACGTACAATTTGGCCTTCCGATCGGCGTGAACAACCCAAGTTTGAAAGGCCCAACTGATGTGCGCGTGTGAAAGGGAGGAGGGGTGAGGCTTGCAGACAAATCGTTTGGATTGCGGGAATCCCGCAGTTCTACCTTCTGTCTACGTTCTGCTGTCCGGCCCTATCGGCGCTGCGATCGAACTGATGTGCATGGCGTGGCCTTCCGGTCGAGTCTTCAGTCCACGGGTTTACATGCATTGTTCAACATCGTCTGTGTTTGTATTTTATTTTCGTTCGCAAAAGTTTTGTGTGCTTCAGTTAATTTCTAGTTTCTGTTCCACTATCGTAATCATGGCCACGTGGTCAAAAGACTTTTTATATGCATTCATTCAAGAATTCCGCAACCACCCTTCTCTTTGGAAAATAAAGAGCAAGGAATACCACAACCGTAAAATGAAAGATAGGGCCTATTCTGTTCTTCTTCAAAGAGTAACAAAAGCGGTTGATGCCCGGGCAACAAAGGACACGATACTGAAGAAAATAAACAATATCCGCAGCGCTTTCCGAAAAGAACACAAAAAAGTCTTGAAATCCAAAAAATCAGGGGCAGGTATCGATGATATCTACACACCAAAGTTGTGGTATTACTCTGAACTGCTCTTCCTTGTGGACCAAGAAGAAAAATCAGAGGGTTCTTCAAACATTGATCCATACAGTGAAGCGGAGGTGGGTTGTATTTCATTACCCAAATTTAACTTATTCATTATCGTTCATTGTGATATCAATCAAATAGGGTTGGCTGTAGTTATCTTTTCCCATCAATGTTATTCGGATCAGTAGCGTAGCGTGAGATTTTTGGCTGGGGAGGCTGAAAATTTGGCAAAAAAAAAAAAAAAATGATATTACAAGTGAAATTTATATTGAAATTCGTATTTTCATAACTTTTATTTCAAGACGTTTTATTTATTCATGAATAAAATAAAGTAATTTTAAATAAAAATACAAAGAGTGGATGAAATGCACGAGACCTTAAAATGTTACCTATGTAAGATAAATACAAGATACAACATTTTAAGTGTTTTCTTATTTCTAAATTAGATGAACTTTTACAATCATTTTATTAAATAGGAAGTCATGGTCGCCTATAGGGGATGTAAAGGGGGGTGGGGTCACTCTCCCTCTTGGACATTAATATAACAAAGACGAGCATCAGGTCTATCGATGTTGTACATAATGGACTTGAGTTTTCCTTCCCCCCTGAAAATAATTTTACAGGCGCCTATGTATGAAGTAGAAACATAAATATTATTTGCAAGTGATAGAAAAAATATATCAGTTTTGTAAATATAAACAGCTAGAACTAACGAAATAAAGCAATTCAAAGGAGTGCACTGAACTTGGGTGAGAACACTGTAGTCAACAATGTACTTAAACATTTTTATATATTAATTATTTACGAATACTATACTTTAAAAGTAAAAATTTAAAAATATCTTAACCACAATGCGCTAAAAGTCTATCAGTGGCTTTTGTTTAAATGAGATTCTCTTGTAACATGATTTTTAAAGGGAAATCAGATTTATTCTTTCTAAAACTCACAAATAATCAAACGGATGCTTCGCTATTTTGTTGCTGTGACTAAGTCTATTTTACAAACTACTTAAGTTTAATGGTAGTCATTATTAGTGTGTTTCCTTGTCTTGATGTTGTTTAAATTTAGGCGAATGTCATGTTATTCGTGAAAAATGACTCATATTTTTTAGTATTACATATATATGATTTCTTTCTGCGAAAATTAATTAGTAGAACCATGTTTGACCCAAAATGGCGTATCTATTCGCCTTGCCCAAGAGAGTCATGTCCCATATCCAATCATTGTCTGTCATTACGTTCTTCATAAAGGGTTGAAAATAGGGGAGAAATAGTAACACTTTCCTGGAAGCCAGCTTATAGTTGCTAGCTTATCAGCCAGGGCGGAGTTTAACAGGTGGGCGGGGCTAATACCATGCTTCTTTCAATGCTGAAAGCTAGATGATTTCCGCTTCTAGATATGTGTTTTAATGGGAAAAATACTTTGAAACGTCTCATTTCAAGTAAGTAAAGTGTAACAGTTTTCTTAAAAAAGACATATATATATTCGCAAAGTTATATTAAAATATATAATAAATAAAAGTATCTTTAAGTAAAATTTTAAACAGGGGAGGCTCAGCTTCTAAGCCTCAATGGGCGCTACGCCACTGATTCGGATAAGATATGGGACGTTCTACATAGCCATACTATTTTTCATATATCAACCGATTTATTTCTCTGATATCTCCCTATTCACTAAAAAGTTTCGTGTTTTACAGACGGTGGGATCTTCAAATATTGATCCAGACAGTGAAGCGGAGGCGGGTTGTATTTCATTAACCATATTCATTATCTTTCATTGTGATATCGATCAAATAGATCTAATTAGTTGGCTATAGTTAGCTTGTCCCATTCTGTTCCATTAACATTATTCGGACAAGATATGGGACACTCTCTGAATAAGCATACTGTTTTTCATGTACCAATCGATTTGTTTAGTTGAAATCTTCCTCTCCACTAAAAAGTTTCCTGTTTTACAGACGGAAACTTTTTCATCAGTGACAACAAATGTTTGGAATCTAATTGGGTTACCTAAATTGGATTCTCTAAATATTCATTTGTTCCAAGACATATACAGAGTGCTTCAAAGAGTTAGCACGACTAATTATCTCTAGAAAATTTGGTCGTAGACCCACTAGGCCTGACTATCGCAGGCGCATGCGGGGCAGCTGGTTAGGGTTTCCACGTGAGAGTCCCCCCCCCCCCCCCCACTAACCAATTACAATATCTAAAAATTAACAACTGCTTTCTGAAAAAAAATGTACTATCCGAATAGGGGGGAATTTTGGGACCAATTCGGATGGTACATATACCCATAATTCTCATCGAAAAGATTCATTTTGGGCATAGGGATTACAGCACTAATTCAAGATCTGGACATCCCCCCTCCCTTATTTTAAATATATTCATTTTGAAACCTTGTAAAGAGCCTTGTTACCCCAACTGTGAATCGAACCCAGAATCTCCGAACTGGAAAGCCGACTCTCTACCGTTAAGCTACTGGGACGAAATTACAAGCTCTTATCGTCGAAGAGGACTCAACAACATTGAATATTGGCATGCAAATGTAGATTTAGAGGTACAATAACAACAAACTGCAAAAGAAAAAAAAATCGAAACATCTAAATTCCAGGAGGAGGGGTAAAAATTGGCCCCAAAATAAAACACCTATAAATAAATATAGTAGTATATCAAAGAAAAAGGCATGTGAAAACATGGAAAAAAAATTACCAAATATTTCTTATTTTACTGCACGGGGGGGGGGGGGGGGGGCTGTAAAAACTTAAAATTTTCGTTTTTTCTTTGTTTTGGAAGAAATAATGAATGAAAAATTCTGAAACAGCTTTTTAGGAATCCCGACATGAAAAATAACAGGTACGCTTTAGGTCGATTTGAAGAAGGGAGTGAGGGAATATGAAGGCTTAAAAATAAAAGAAATAATACAAAATATCAAAGCATTTAAGAGGCCGCACACTCTTTTTTTTCCACCCAACCCGCGAAAATTATATGTATTCACTCTAGCTAAAACGCTAATTAACCAAATTTCATAACATTTGGTCAATTTTTACCCTGGTGCTGATTAGATTTTGGTACGATTCGGAAAAAAAGAACGTAGTTTTTTTTTTAAAGAAATGGCCCTGCAAAAATCTTCAAAACATAATATTACGTATGCTCAAATGTATCCATTAAATGCTTGTTCAATACGTAATTTCTGACGATAAAAAGAATAATATCAACTCCATTACTCTATGACTAGCTTTTCTCGAGATATTTTAGTTTTTTCGTATTTTTGCTACACCGACTGAGAAAATACGTCCAGTTACTAAATGAAAACGAAAATTGAATTAAAAGTGCAAATTCAGTGTCATTTCAAATAGTTAGGCGTGTTATTTTGTGCAATGGAACTCAATTTAATGAATTATTAAAGAAATAAATAGAAAATGAATTTGAATCTATAGGGAAAGTCATGTGCTGTCCACATCAGATTTTTATTTTCCCCCACAGTATATGGTAATGTATAGGGTAAGTACTGAACCGTGTCGAAAATCGCAACTCCAGTTTTCGATGGATCTACGCGTTTTGGGATTTCTAGAACAAGAAATTGCCATTTTTAGCGTGACGTCTGTGTGTGGGTGTCTGTCAGTGCAATGATTGTTTTCCCTACTCTAACTCAAAAACTATTCGACGAAATTTCACAAAATTTGGTAAGTTACTTATTAATTAAATGTTTGTTTAATTTAATTTTTGACGATAAAAAGAATAAGATCAACCTCATTACTTTATGACTAACCATTATCCAGTTGTTTTAGTTTTTTTTTTTTTTGTATTTTTACTACACCGTCTGAGAAAATACGTCCAGTTACCAAATGAAAACGAAAATTGAATTAAAAGTGCAAATTCAGTGTATTTTCAAATAATTAGGCGTGTTATTTTGTACAATTCAATTCAATTTGATAATTTTACATTATCTACGTCGGGCCATATGCATAATTTCTGTAATAAATATTATAGTATGCAGACAGAAACTTAGATTTTCAGTATCTCCGAACCAAGGATGTCCCTTGAAAACGTCCATGGTTTCGAAAATAGTTTTATTTATTTTCATTCCTAAGTGTGAATTTGTCACAATTTTATTTAGGTGCTGATAGAGGCTTAACTCCATGCATTGCCTTTTCTGCTTAATGTTATTCTGCATTCTGCTCTTTACGCTTTCTTGTACCATCACCATGTATGTTAATACTGGGAACAACGGGTTTTAGTACCTGTATTACATATAAAGGGATTTTTCATGAAATTTTGAAATTTTTTATTTGGGTACTGTTACAGGCTTAACTACTATCGTGAATATTTCTGCTTGTTGTATGACATATATAATTGCTTTTAACCATTTACCTTATATGTAGAACAAGGAAAAAAGGGTTTAATACCTGTTTTATGTATAACTGACTTTTTCTCATGCACCATATTGAGTAACTCTATTTTTCACGTGTTCTTCATACAGATGGGCCAAACTTTACGAGGTTATGGTAAGCATTTTTCGTGATAGTTTACCGGGCCGGAAATGAAACGTAAATTCGCCAGTGGGCGCTTAATGGTGAAACCGATGAGGTGAGGCGAAAACACAAGAATGACTTAGAAGTTATAATGACATTTAATAAGCAATAATTACAGTAATGTCTCAAAAGAACGACCGTACTCATTGCTTAGATTCGCTGGAGATGGCATGGGTCGAAAACCCAAACCGTCCGGCTCATCCGTGGACAAAGAGCAGCAATTTGGGCGGCCGGGAAGATGGCATGGGTGTAACTGGTCTCCATGCAGAACCCGCCATAACGTGGATTGTGGCTCACCAAGAGTATGCCCCATTGCTCTTATGCTTGTGCGTGTCCGAACTGCTATTGTGTCCAGAATCGCATGTTCCGCACTTGACGTTCTAGTTCTTCTTGCTTGCACGACCTGCATCAGACCTGGTAATGAGAAAGGATCCCGATTCACAGAGCTGCCGATGCAAGCTTTCGAATGTTTTACAGGTGGGCAACAGCCCATGGGAGAAACCGTCCCCGTACCGTCGTTGTGCCTCTCTGCCACTCCCATTTGCAGCTCCATAGATGAAATGCATATCGGTTTTTTTCCCTATTTGTAAATTCCTCCATCGTCTCAAAAGTTGGAGCTGCGAATAACTGCTGCGAACTGATAAGGCCTTACATTCGGTGTTACGTAAATTTGCATAAATGTTCTTCTTCTTCCCCAGATGAAATTTGCATTCTTCAACCAGATATAACAACCAGAATGACGCTTTTAAGTTTGCGGAGCGGCCGCTTCCGAGCAAGCAAGCGCCTAACGCCTTTCCGTTTCATTTCCGATCCGGTAAACTATGGCGAAAAAAGCTTGGTTTGGTGTATACTACCACCTCGTAAAGTTTGGCCCATCTTTTTTTAAATATATATATATATATATATATATATATATATATATATATATATATATATATATATATATATATATATTAGAGGTATGGTCCCCCACTGGGTCTTCCCACTCGAATAGTGTTCTTTCCGTCTATGGCCCTGCCTAGGCTCATTATATCATTGCAATGATGTCTGGCTTAAAAAGACTTGCTCCTCCTCCTCCGTAATTCTTTTTGTCAATACATTCAACCGATGTATACTGATTTGGAAGTTTGCTGCATAAAATGTTATGTAGGACACAGCAGCAAATTTGGGGTCCCAGGGTCGTGACTCTGAAGGACCTGGTCCTAACCCCCCCCCCCCCCCCCCCCTCCCCACTCACACACACCAAGGTATTTAGAAAGAAGGTAGGTCAAACAGCGCAGGAGAATGCCATTGGTTCCCGCTCCGTGACGTCATATCGGGACTGAAGGGAATTTCTTCAATAGTTTCTATGCGTTTTTGAGCTCTAGTACGCTTTTCAAATGAATGCAAATTTCAATTATTATTGAAATTTAGAAAATGATTTTATATTATAACAGATTTATGAATAATTTTAGCCTATGTTTTAATGAATTATCACAAACTTGTATGTTTAAGACACAATAAACGCGATTTCTCTATATGAAAACGATAGAACAAAAATAATTAATAATTAATTAAAAAAAAACTTAAATATAAATTCTTTCTCCGTAATTGGAATTGATTGAACAATAATTGCAAAATAGAGCATAACGGTATTACCGTGTATTTCTTATTTTCAATGAAGTACAGGGTTTAATACTAAAATAATGTATTTAATATATAAATTTCTGCTGTCACTTTTTGAATTTACAGGGTTCACATCCTATTAGAACATAATAATATCATCCCACTAGCTTAATGAAAAGCACTCTATACGGCTATCGACTCATAACTTTTGTTATAAGGCTAATTTTAACTCTTGTCTAATATTAATTTTGTAACAAATCTGTCATACGAATCACTGGTGAAGCTTGAGTATTTTCATAAATTACACCTTATTTGAGAACAAAATTTTCTGGCATTCGATTTAATAGCAAGAAAATTTGTGAATAATTAGTAAAATGAATCCCATCATATATTGCATTACAATAAAAGATTTATTACTATCCTTATATACATAGTATAATGTATAAGGAAAGTAATTTGATGGTGTCGAAAATTCGAATTCGAGTTTTCGACGGGAGAACACGTTTCAAGCATCCCTGATCACGAATCGAACATTTTTGAGGTGATGTCTGTGCGTGTGTGTGTCAGTGAGTCTGTGGAGACGATATCTCACGAACAAATGAGGCTATTCGAATGAAATTTGGTATAAATTTGCAATCCATGAATACTGGAAGCATATTGTTTTTAAACACAATCGAATGTCCAGATCCTCCTAAACTTTCGAGTGATATTTTGAAAAAATCATCAAAAAATCGAAACATTAAATAAAGTTACGCAAATAGACATTTATTATGTGATTTTTCCTTAGAAAACGATTGACATAAACTTTAGAACCCTAGCATGAACCGCTCTCGAGATATTGCACATTTTTCAAATAAATTTATCACTCCCCCCCCCCCCCAAAAAAAAAAAATGTTAACTCTAGAGAAACATGTTGACTTTCCATATGTAATATCATGCGATAAATATCTTGAGAACGACTCCTGCTAGAGTTTTAAGTTTATGTCATTCGTTTTCTAATGAAAAATTACATAGGAAATGATCCTTTGTGTAACATTATTAAATGTTCTAATTGTTAAATGATTCTTTCAAAATTTCATTCGAAAATTTGTGGGTGTTCTAAACATATAATTGCGTTTAAAATCAATAGGGTTCCAGTATTCGCTAATTTTAATATTTGCACCAAATTTCGTTCGAAACGCTCCGTTCGTTCGGGAGATATCGCACAGACTCACGGACACACACATGCAAACATCACCTCAAAAACTTTCGATTCGAGTTCAATTCAGGAATAATTGAAACTTGTTTTTTCGTCGAAAATTCGAATTCGAATTTTCAACCCCGTCACAATATTTCCCAATGCATTGTACTATGTATATAGGGAAAGTGATGACTACATCACCGTTTTTTTTCCTACCAGAATTTCATTTTTGAAAGCTGAATTAATCATGGAATGGAAAATGCCTTGAACATATTGTAATACGATTAAAAGTAATTTTTCCTTTCAACTTTTAATTAGCCATTCATTTTGTAACTTTGGAGCTTTAAAAACTTATTCAAGCTTACATCCACTACTTTGTTTTTCTTCGTATAGCTATAACAGTAGTACCGCATAATTCATCATTGCTCCATCAATATTATAAGTGTTATAAAAACTAATTAATTACTTGAAAATAATTGCAGCTCAATTTATTTTTCAAATATAATAATATATATTATTGCTGTATATTCAATCAAAGCTCTTAGACTAAAGCAATACTAAAAAAGAACAGAATTATTTAACAAAGTAAAGCCTACAATTTCCATACAATCCTCATATCTTCCTCTCCGCTTGTCCCGTTGTGACGTCAAAAAAGTCAAGACTCCTCCCACCCCTAAAAGCGGCTTTCGTGCGTTTGATGTTTGACCACCCCTGCACACACACAGATAATAAAAAATCACCATTACAGTCCGCTCCGATATACCGTGACTAAACTATAACGAGAGGTTGAAGCATGTCCCCCCAAAAAGCGAGCTATATGTGGCTATAACTGTACTTTTCGAGCGAAAGATTTCAGGTTTTTTTTTTCCATAGCTGAAAAACGTCATCGTCTACAAAAACAAAAAATAACCTTCTGCCACCAAAGGCTGCTCCTATTTTAGGAACATTCAAGGTTCCATCTTCAAGCCCGCGAAATTCTGAACTAGAAAAAATTCGACTATCGGACGCGCTGCTGTTAGTTTCCCAGTTAAAGTACAGAAACTTATAATCGACTTTTTAAGACCGCAAGCAAAACCTGACTGATATTCTTCATAATTATAAAATCAGGATCCAGCTTCTGGATGGGGGTGTAATAGCAACACTTTTGACATCCATGGCACCCGTGCAGTTGAGAAAATTTTTTCTGTCTTAAAACTACTTTGCTACATTTTCCCAATCTTTCTCAGTATAGTAGGACACTAAAGAAATTAACTAGAGTGTGGTTCCACTCGATTTTCTCATACAAGAATCCAGTTTTTAGTAACTTGCTTTTGTTTGTTTTTTAACCAAATTTTACAAGACAAATTTTGAAATCTCGGCATCATGGGTCCAAATAATTACAATTATAGCGTGTTACCCTTCACTTTAAAGGGCTTGGAAAACTTTTTTCGATTGATACAATTCTTGACATTCTACCCCCAGGGGGTAACTTTCCCCTCCGAAGGGGGGGATAAAGGCGTCACGAGCAAATAAAAAATCATATCGCGACTATTTTTTACAACAGTGATTGAAACTATTAAGTCCCCTGATCATTGAGCCATAAATAAACCCTTTTATGTATGATTATGTCAAATTTTGTCGTATGCTACCATGTTAGTATATATATATATATATATATATATATATATATATATATTATATATATATATATATATATATATATATATATATATAAGATTCATATGAAAAAGAGAGGGGAAATGACCAAATGCAAGGCATAAAATGGTAGAGGGGGATGGTGACCCCTCTTTCCCGTTTAAAAGACTGCTTTTATGCTCGGGCAACACTCACAATATAATATATATATATATATATATATATATAAGAAAAAAAGGTTTGAAGATCCAATGAAAGAAAAGTGAGAAGCATATATATATATATATATATATATATATTCCTCAAGTACAATCAAAATGAAATATAAAATATAAAATCCAAGGAATAGTAAGGCGCATTTACTGCTCTATCTAAGCCTCAAAGTACAATAAGAAGTTAAGATCTTCTTTAAAATCTTCATTTCGGGATTCCGTTTTTTCCCCTGGCATACTGTTGATTGTTGTTTTGGGCGTGTAGTGGTTTCTGGGAGTGTTTCCTGGGATTAAAAGCATGCTTAAAGCAGGAGAAGGGGTCGCAATCCCCCTTGACCTCTCTACAACCCCGTAAACACACAACTTTTAATTGTATTAATCCATTTTCAATCTCATTTTTCTTATTATATATATATATATATATATATATATATATATATATATATATATATATATATATATATAAAATTGAAGATTTTTATGATTACTTGTAATATATATATATATAAAATTTTAAATAAATGTCGAAGTTTTGCTCGAATTTAAAAAAAAAAATCTATTTATATCTAGATTTTTCGATAACAAAGCCGGATATAAAGTTTCGCGAAAACCCATTAATATTTGTGGCCGCTATCATGTACACGAGAAATCGATCACAGACAGACAAATATACGGTCATCCCTCCAAAAATAGTCAAAACATGTTCAGGAGGTCTTAAAGAATATATTGGCATCAAAATCTCGAAATCGAAAATTTTCGTGAAAACACGTGATTATATCACATAGTATGAGAAAGTAAATATATATAACAGAGTGCTTGCTTTTCTCTCTCTCTCACTGTAGTGTTATTTCAAGCATCATTACTGTTTGTTCACTCCTAACTTCATTTTTTTAACTTTTTCAGGATTCGGAGGAGACAAGAATTTGCAAAGTTGAAAACACGACGTCTCTCAGCTGTCTGGTTCCTTCATCTAACTCGAACTTTAATCCAGAGACTGTTGATATAGCTCCCAACACCGGTGCTTCCGGAGGGTGCTCATTCGGGAGAAATAATGATTCGCCTGCAATTGATCAAATACTCACATCTGTGAGTGAACGACTGGCGGAGATCAAGAAAGAAGACAGGTTTGACGTGTTTGCAAAAAACGTTGCTGCGAAACTTCGAGCACTGCAAAGTAACGAACAGAGGATTTTCGCGGAGAAAATGATCAATGAAGCTCTTTTTGAAGCGGAACTTGGGAGCCTAACTAGGTACTGTTCCCTAAATACTGGCGAGTTGACTACATTGAATGCTACATCTTATGTACCTTCTGACTCTTCCAATAGCAATTCAAATCAGTTTGGACAATATTATTAGGTTTTTGCCTAGGTACTGATTATTATTAACACTTTCCAACATAGTTGAAAACTGTTTATGACTTTGTCCATTCTGTCTGTCTGTCCGTTCGCACGATAACTGCCGTAAAATTGACTGTATCAAAATGAAATTTTAGTGAGACGGTCTGTGGGACATATGGGAATATAAATGAATAATATCACCCAATTAGTTTTGGATTGAACCCGGATTATAAAAGTGAAATACATTGAACTTTATGGGACCTAATTTTTCAAATATTTTTTTTAAGCGAAATTAAAATTCGCAAATTGCTTCGAAAATGTTAGAAAATATTCAAGGGATAAAAAAAATTTCTGGAAAATATGCTCGATAATTTTTTAAATAAAAATAAAAATAATAATTACATCCATATTATATGAAGAGATCACGTGACCCACTTCAAAATAAAATATGGCATCCATCTTTTTTCCCAGCTTAAAAATCGTAATTTTTAAAGTTCTTTTACATTTATATTTAGTGTTGCATCCGTCCTAAAACCGCTTTATTTTTGCGTATTTTCTATGCATTTATATTCTGTGCCAATTACAATATTGTTGAGTTTAAATGATCGTTATACTTTAATTATTTCTACAACGAAGCCTAATTTTATTGGATGCAGAATGTAAACAAGTAATTGTAAGATGAGTTGTATAAGAATTGCTGAATTTTTTTCACCCAAAATTATTTAGCTCTGGAATCTGGAATATAAGGGATATGAATGCTTTCACATAGAGAGCCAGACGATTTATATTTTAATGACGTCTTTTGAATAGAGTTCATATTTGTACAGGAAGTATTAAGTTTTCAAATATGGTAAATTATTGTAGTAATGTGATAATTTAAAATCTTTCAGCGCTGAATGTATCGCATTTTAGAAATGTTTAAATAAAATTGCATTTTATTTGAAAAGTGTTTCATTATCAATGCTTTATGCATGATTGATCTTTCTTGTTTAAGTATATATCAATTAGACTATCAACAACAATCTTTGATCTTCGCTTTCCCTAATTAGTAGTGTCATTAATATGCAATATTTGTAAAGATACAGCATAAAGTGTAAGGGTAAGGTTACGCGTCTTACTTGTCCTAAGACTGCTTTTGCCTTCGAAAGCTGTTGACTCTTTTTTTTTCTGTTGTGTCCGCTAGCAATAGCAGTTACTTTACTAACACTAGCGATAACTAGATATAATTCTCAAAGCATTATGGCATTTTCAAACGTTTCATTCATAGGAGTTTTAAGGGTGTGCATCAGTAAATCTTATGCCCTACACTTAGTGGCGCTACTATTGGGTTTTGTCGTTTAGCCATTTTCTCTTTGATCGGCATTGTCTGGCGCTCGTTTAGAAGTTCAGGTCCAGGCTTATTTGCACTGAAAAGGGAAATTTAAAGACTTCCAAAACGTATTGAAGACTAGGTTTAATTTTAATATTCAGTTGTTTAAAAAGGTGTATAAGAATAAGAAGATGTTTCTTTGTCTGTTCCTTTGTTTGATCTTCTTTCAGGTGCATAGCGTAAAATCTAAACGAGTTGACGGACATATGTGACGGATTTAAGGGTGAGCGTCAATAAATCTTCTGCCCTATCCGCGCTTTGCTAACTTTCGCGGCACACATTTTTCGCCGAAATTCTGCTCAAACAGTTGCGAAATATTTTCTAATAGATAAAATGCAATGCTTAGATTATATTAAAACTAAATTTATTACCCAATAAAACATAGAATATATTTTTTATTTTAATTCAAAATATTTTTGGTGCTGCCATCTGTTGTCGTAATTTAATTCATACCCGACTATTTTTATTTTTTAATGAACATTTTTAAATGTCTATTCCTTCTTATACAGTATTAAATACAACAACAGATCATATATAATAATGCCACAATTACGGAAACGTAATTGAACTTAGACTTGAACTTGAAGACAAAGGAACTGAAGACAAAACTGCAGTCCTCAGTGATGTACATTCAGATCCTCTTATCAAATTTATAGAATGAGATATTGCCTTTCCGTGATTGTGGCATTAGTATATATGATCTGGTGTTGTATTTAACACTGTACTTTCTAATTCCATGGTTTGGCCTGACTTTCTAACTGAGGGCCCATCTGTATGTATATGGTGGGCTTTAGACGAATTTGCAAGATAAAAATAATTTTCTATTGTTTTACATCTTTGCAAAAATAAATTGTCCTGAAGGACATTTTGGTAACGGGAACGAGGTATCTTCACTTTTATTTTGCGCATAAATAAAAGGTTCTGCAATGCGGGATAAAATGCATAAATATTTGATTTTGAATTGATATTTATATATCTTTTCAAATTGTTTTTTAGAAGGAAATCAATAAATATGAATACACCGATGCATTGCTTGTAATTAAAATGAATTTTGCACTGTATAATAGAATTCTATCTCCAACTCTGTGACTTTTAAGAAAGTTTATAGAACTTTGTATAAAGCAGCACACACACACACACACACACACACACACACACACACACAAAATTTGATGTGGGCAGCACATCACTTTCCCTGCAGACTTATACACGCATTCTCTTTATTTTAATTAAATTTAATTCATTATTAATTCAATTTTCGTTCTCATTTGGTAACTGGACTCATTTTCAAAGGTGGCGTAGAGAAAATACGAAAAAACTAATATCTTGAGAACGACTAGTCCTAGTGTAATGGGGTTGGTCTTATTCTTTTCTTCGTTGAAAATTACGTATTAAACAAGCATTTAATAGATATATTTGAGCATACGCAGCTTTTTATTTTAGATTTTGGCCATTTTTGAGGGCCATTTTGCGAAAAAAGGCAGGTTACTTTATACCGAATCATACTAAAATATAATCACCACCAGGGTGACCTACAAGTGACTTATCTACCAAATTTTGTGAAATTCGGTGCATTAGTTTTTCAACTAGAGTGGATACAAGCTTTTGCGGGCCATTTCGCAAAAAAAGGCGGTTTTTTTTTTATCCCGAATCGTACCCAAAACTAATCAGATTCGCCCACAAGTGACTTACCTACCAAATTTTCTGCAATTCGGTCAATTAGTTTTTTGGTTAGAGTGGATAAAATGTCTGCAGACACACAGGCACACACACAGACGTCACGCTAAAAATAGTTTTTTCGTATTCTAGAGGTCTCGAAACGTGTAGATCCGTTGAAAACTCGAGTTGCGATTTTCGACATGATTCCAATACTTTCCCTATACATTACCATGCATTGCAGGGAAAGTAATAATGATGTTAAAACCGGTCAACACCAATTTTATTTCAAATTTATTATAGCAGAGATGTATTTATTATATTATTTCCAACTAACAAAAACCTGTCTAAAGCCCGCCATACACGTACAGTTTGGCCCTCAGTTAGAAACATTATTTTGTTTTTTATGCCCCTCAGAAAAACGCTAAACGAAGCAGGAAACGCCAAAATTGAGCATTCGAATCATTATTACGCAAGAACTGATTAGCAGGTGGCTGCATAGGCGCCGAGTTTTCAAAATCTCAGGGGGGGGGGGGGGGCACAATCCGATAAAGTTATATAAAAGATCCACAAAGTCGATAAAGATATAACAACTTACAAGGCCGCCTTGAAGAAAACAAGCATATGTCAGTTAGGTGAATACAATTGGTTCATGGTCATTTTAAGCCCCTTCTTCAGGCCAAAAGAACAGTATCCGCCCTTAACAACCGCCAAGAACGAACTGCCCAACAAACGACAGTAGTGATTGTTAAGAGCTCATACGGTTATTTTGTCCTGAAAAAGGGGGGGTTATAATGCCATCGAAGCAACTGTAGTCACCTAACTGACATATATATGCTTTTCTCAAGGAAGTTTTGTAAGTTATTGTTTTACAAGCAGCAGTTTTGGAGTGAGATAACCGAGTGGTTAAGTCACGAGGATTGTTCTCGGAGGACCCGAGTTCGGTTTTCGGCTTTGCCTAAACTGTCCCCGTGTACGAACATGTTAAATTTGAGGGCTTGAAAATCCTTCCGACCGATTAGATGGCATTGTCTCGGCGGTCTAAACAGATATCTTACACTTTCGGGTAGGTCGGACGGGCTGGGTCGAAAGAAAGATATCAGCAGTTTTATTTATTGTACGATAAATATTTTTAATCTTTTCAGGCCTATTTATATTTGTAAGCTAAGAGTTGATTAGGAAAATCCATATAGTTATTATGCCTCAATATTAAAATACATAATAATTACAGATTTTAATATAAGAATTAACTAGTAGCAAAGCTGTTAATTAATAAAAAAAAATCTGAAAGTTAATACTCATTAACGCTTAATATCAACTCTTAACTACCTATCAGGTGATTTTGACACAAATTAAAACAATGAACCCAGCACTAATACAAAAGTATCCAAATACTATTGGCTATATTTAAATATTTTTAAATTAAATATGTAAATAAATTGATCATCACTATAACCACACATTCAGCTAAATTAAAAAATCTTTAAAATAAAGCAATTTATAAAAAAATCTCATAAATAACATTTTTGTGCAAAATTTGAATGACATGTTGGTTGACATTTCTTATCACAACTAAAACTTTAATACTTTTATCAGGGGGGTGGGCTGAGTATACCTAGTGTGTGTGTGTGTGGGGGGGGGGGGCTTAACTCCCTCTGGCCCTTGCCTGACTGTCAAACGTCCGGTGCACACCAGGAATTTATCCGCGGCGTTTGCAGCTTCAAACGGAATGGATGCCACCTGTAAAGACAGCACTGGTATATAGAATCCAGGAGTAATTACAGATAAGATCTTTTTAGGTAGACAAAATAAGTCATCTCTACTTCGTGGTAATCATTTATAGTTATTGCTGGAGCGAAACAGCTATTTTTTGAAAATGCCAATAACATGGCTGTAAATATTCCATTTCTCTTTGAATTAGATGGTCAGTCGAAAAAGTTCTGGTAACCAGGTGTTTTTGTCATTAGCTTAAACATGTTTCCTGGGAGTAAAGATTAGCTTGGTTTGTGTTTAAGGAGCTATGGTATGGAAGATGGGAACAAGACTGAGATGTGACATTTACGTTGATAGGATTTTCTTTCAATTATTTTTATGTTTAAAAAACTTCATTTTTTGGTATTTAGTAAAATATGAAATTAGAAAAAAATCTTGAAAATCTCTTTCCCAGAGGGGGCAAAGCCCCCTCTAGAAAAGTTAAGCGGGGGCTCGTGCCCCTCTGCCCCCCCCGTAGTCGACTCCTATGGGTGGCTGCAAATGTTTATATGATTAATATAGGTATTTTGTGGGTATTTCTAATAGTCACATTAAGTTCAATCCCCCCCCCCCCTCGAGGCGTAATATTGACTTGAGAATGGTATGTTTTAAAATCCCTTTATAAGTTTTCAGAAAAGTTAAAGTTTCAGTAAAAGTATCTGACCGAGATAGTTTTTCTTTTACTTTCACTCAAAATGCATTTGAAACTATAAAAGATAGATATAGATAGTAAGTGACAAAATATGTATTAGGAAATTTAGTTTATATATATATATATATATATATATATATAAATAAAAAATGAATGATTTTAATCGAAAACTATGCATAAACTACTGTATATACAAAAAAAACCCATCTCTAGCATATCTGTTACAAATGAGTAACTATAGACCAAGACTAAGGATAAAGATAGAAGGTAACATATCACTACAATGGAAAGGGGGATGAGAAGAATATTAGGATTATATATATATATATATACACACACACATATATATATATATATATATATATATATATATATATATATATATATATATATATATATATATATATATATATATATATATATATACACACATATATATATATATATATTTTAATCTCTTATAGTGCGATATACTAATGCTTATATTTCAAAAACTAAAAATGCTAGCTATGAACAATAAGAAATAATGTGTATAATTGTGCACTTTTGAAAGCTCTGTGTATATAATTGGATTTTTGGATCGAGCTTCAAAGAGCTTTTCGAGAGATCGAGCTTCAAAGAGCTTTTTCGAGAGATCGAGCTTTTCGAGAGATCGAAAGTATAGTGGTTATAATTTTGATATTTTATTATTTTAGCCTGAGTTTTTCAATGTGTGTGTGTGTGGGGGGGGGGGGGGGAGTTGTATTTAAAATGTCACGAGTGTTGCAGATCAATGTGTTTATTTACTTCTTTGACATTTTGGTGCATAAGCATGAGATATTTTGCTTCGTTTTAAAAAGATTAGGAAGTGAAATGAACTTAAAGGTTCTAGGGATGTCGAAAACCCAGACCACTCGACTGACCCGAGGGCTTACACTAGCAGTTTGAGTGGACGGGAACGAGTTCTAAGGATGTATAATGGATGTGTTGTGAATTCGATGGATGTGTAATGATTCATGAGGTTTGAACAGAATAGATGGAAATATACGTATTTAAGTACGTACATGTGTCGGCAGGCAAGTTCATAGATTTACTTGAACCTAAAATCTTAAAAGAGATATTTTGACGTGTTTGCTAGTTATAAAATGTTAACGAGTAATTTGTATCGCTTTGAAAGCCTGTAAATGAAACAAAATCGAATAAATCTATTGACCTTTACTAGAATTTTATTTTACAAAATGTTATTCACGGAATAACATTTCGGCTCCATCGGACTGGCGCCACCGTCGATTTTTTATTTCAGTTTTACATTAAGAGCCTTTATATTCGTCGCTAGCAGGTTCCAAAATTTCCAATTCTTTACCTTTCCACAGTTGAATGTAATTCTATGAACAATCTCAAAATGCTGCTTTTTCTTATAAAACTATTTCTAATATATATTTTCAGAAAACTCATAAAGGGATTTTAAAATATACTATTTTCAAATCGATGCTACCTCTTGATGGGGAAGGGGGGGGAGGTTACTGAACTTAATGTAACTATTAGAAACACCTTTAAAATACCTATTTTAATCGTACGAAACTTTGCAGCCACCTGCTAATCAGTTCTTGCAAAATAACGATTCGAATTCTCAATTTTGGCGTTTCCTGCTTGGTTTAGCGTTATTCTCAGAAGCAAAAAACAGAAAATAATGTTTCTAACTGAGGGTCAAACTGTACGTGTATGTATAACAAGAAAGATCAATCATGCATAAAGCATTGATTATGAAACACTTTCCAACTTCAATTCAATTTTATTTAAACATCTCTAAAATACTATACATTCCTCGGTAATATTTTTAAAATTATCGCAATATTACATTAATTTATTATATTTGAAAACTTAAAACTTCATCGAAATAAATGAACTTCATTCAAATGACGGCATTGAAATATAAATTGCCTGGTTTAAGCATATCTAAAATGCGATACATTTCTCGGTAATATTTAAAAAATTATCATAATACTGCAATAATTTATTATATTTGAAAACTTCATCGAAAACAAATGAAATTTATTCAAATGACGTCATCGAAATATAACACGCCTGGCCTTCTCTATAAAAGCAGCATTTCATTCATAATTACTTTTTTCCATTAATTTCATTCATCACAACACTATAATAATTTATTTTATTTAAAAACTTAAGGCCATGGAGGTACAAGTAATTAAACTCTATGCTTAAAACTTCATAAAAAAAATCACCCTTCTCTGTGCAAAATCAATGAATATTTCATTCATATCAGCTATATTGCAGACTCCATGAGCTAAATGATTTTGCATTAAAGAAATGCAGCAATTCTTATACAACTCATTCTACATCTTTTGGTATTTACATTCTCCGTAAGTGAAAATTAGGCTTCGTTGTAGAAATAATCAAAGTTGGATGATCATTTAAACTCAAATATATTGTAATTGCGTTGTTTCACTATGTAGATGCATAGAATTTAAGCAAAAATAAAGCGGTTTTAAGACGGATACAACACTAAATATGAATTAAAAAGAACTTTAAAAATCACGATTTTGACACAAGATGGATGCCATATTTTATTTTGAAGTGGGTCACGTGATCTCTTATATAATGGCCACGTGATTGCTTCATATAAAAGGTGTAATTATTATTTTAATTTTTATTTAAAAAACTACTGAATATATTTTGCTGAAATTTTTTTTTACATATTTTATGGGATAATTTAAATATTTTCTAAAACTTTCGAAGCAATTTGTGAATTTTAAACCCGCTTAAAAAATGTTTGAAAAATTAGGTCCCATAGGGTTCAATGTATTTCATTTTCTCAACCCGGGTGCAATCCAAAACTAATTGGGTGATATTATTCATTTATATTTCCATAGGTCCCACAGACCGTCTGCACAACATACTAAAATTTCATTTTGATAAAGTCATTTTCTCGGCAGTTATCGTGCTAACGGACAGACAGACAGACAGAATGAACAAAGTCATAAACACTTTTCAACTTTGTTGTAAAGTGTTAAAAAATGTTCAAAATATTAAAATATTGGAATTAATTTTTTATATATTCGTAACCTAAACTCTATTTCTGACAAAACAAGAAAAGTTATTTACATTTTTCATTTATTGGGTTTGGAGGTATAAGCGTCCAAAGTGTTTACATTTTTTGTATCGCTCCTATTTTCGTCACATATACCCAAAGCCTAGATGTTATTGACATCAAAAATACAAAAACTTTAACAAGAAAAGTACTATTAAACTCATTTATAATAATTTATAAACCCATTTACCTTTTAAAGAAAATCTTTCGTTACATAGTTGCTTTTAATGCATATCAACATGGACAAAAATAAGATGCTTTTTTGCAATCCGATACGAATATTTCTTAAATTAAAAGAACACATTAGTCACTGCAAATATTATGCATCGATTTTCTTTTCAGGCGTGATAAATCCTTCCACAGAAGGAACTGGCAACAAAGGAAATTTGTCCGTACATTGTAATATTTTGTTCTTTTGTCAGATAACAGTAATTCCAGAGAAATAATGTGCAGAAGGTTAGTGATATCAGACTGGATCTGGATCGATGCTATAATAAAAATGTATTTAATTATCGAAGAACGTTATTTTATTCTTTCCTTTTCTTTTTTTTTGTGAATCAACATAGCTGTGCTGGGATGGATCGCACTAACATTGAAGATTAATAGCCCTCATAAACCCATGTTGCGCTTATTGTGAGCTCGTCACCATGGAACAGCCAATACAAGATAAAGTCCAGCTATGTGGTGTTCCGCCATGCAGCAAATATGTCACAGCAGACACGCAACCAAAAAACTTTTCGAAGAGGGGGGGGGGGGGGGCTCAATTTCTTGATGAAAATATAACATTTTTTTTTAAACGTACTTATAATTAATCAATAATTATATATTTGATATGAGTATACATCTCACAATACATTAAAAAATATAAAAATGGAAAAAACATGTTCTTTTAGAAGATAACTTGAAAAACATATAAAGAAGCTAAATTTCGTGGGGGGGGGGGGGGGGGGCAGATACTTGAGGTCGAGGCCCCTTCTGGCTACGGTCTTGTCTCAAAGAGTGACTCCAGTACGTAGAGGTCTGTCACGACCAAGACTACAGTAACAGAATCTGCATATGGGGGCCGCTCCCAAAGATAAGATCGAGCTGTCATTGCAAAAAATCTTATGTGGGCAACACATAACTTTCCCTGCAGACTCATATTCATGTTCTCTTCATTTCTCCAATAATTCATTAAATTAATTTTAATGGCACAAATTAACACCCAGAATTATTTTAAATTAACCTGAATTTGCAATTTTAATTCAATTTTCATTCTCATGTGGTAACTGGATTTATTTTCAAAGGTGTCGTAGCGATAATGCGAAAAAAACTAAAATATCTCGAGAAAGGATATTCCTAGTGTAATAGACTTGGTCTTATTCTTTCCATCGACTCAGCGTTAAAAGTTACGTATAAAACAAGCATTTAATTGATATATTTAAGCATACGTAGTCTTTTGCTTTAGATTTTGGCAATTTTTGCGACCCATTTCGCAGAAACACGGCAGGTTCTTTTATCCCGAATCATTCCAAAATCTAATCAGCACTACGATCACCCACAAGGGACTTACTTAGCTACCGAATTTTATGAAATTCAGTTAATTTGTTTTTCAGTTAGAGTGGATACATACATTGCACAGACAGACACGCACACAGATGTCACACTAAAAATGGTTTTTCGTATTCTAAAGGTGTCAAAATGTGTAGATCCGTCGAAAACTCGAGTTGCGATTTTCGACATGGTTCCATACTTTCCCTGTACATTATCATGTATTGCAGGGAAAGTAATAACAGCATCCATGGACTTGTTTCGTGTTTATTATTAGCTCGTCAACATGGGATAGCTGACATATTTGGCAGCATGGTGGGACTAAATTTCTTGCTGCCAATGCAGTTATCGGTATTCCATTTTCCACACAAAAAACACGACAGCGATACGTGGATGCAGTTACCTGCAATGTAAGCGTGATTCTAACGCAGGAAACGACCTCTTTAGGACGGTTCTGTGAACATGAACTTGGCCGTTGCGCCATCGTGCAATCATGACTCGCAGACTAGCATGACATGCTGATTTTTGGAAAACATATCAAAAAGCTGCGAAAGGGGCGGAATAGCTCAGTGATTAAAGCGTAGGGATAGTACTCGGAGAACTCGAGTTCGAGTCCCATCTCTTCCCCAACTGTCTCCGTGCTGTGTTTAAGCGGAGTTCGGGCACGTTAAGTATATGGGACTGAATGCATAGGCGGCCCTAAGGGAGATGCCCTATTACAAATTGAGCAAATACTCCTTTTTACTTAACAACTGCTCCTTATTCCAACAATTTTCAGTTTCTCTTTTCCTTTTTAGTCGTTATTTGATATATTTTTTTACGTATTTATAAATCTGAGATCAGATATTTTCAGGGTTTCTGGCTAGACCCCATTCCATATGACTGCACATGAACAAGGCTTCAATAAAGAAATCTGTCGTGAACACTCGCCTATCGCAGAAGGATACATGTTCATAGTTTTCAAATTTCTTTCTATTTAGTATTTTTTACGAATTAAGACCATGGCTATGTCATGCAGAAATCGCATAGCACGCCCAATGCATAGCACCAATGTATAGCATCCCCCAATGCATAGCAGTTCAGTGCATAGCACCCCCTAATTGTGAAATCCTGGCCCCGTCTATGTCTGAATGTCCTATGTCTGAATGTTGGTGGCAAAATGTTGGTGGCAAGGAAAGGAAGGTGCGGTCCATATGGAGTCGCCCTCACTGGATCGGTCTAAACTGGGTGGCTCTGTACGGACCGTCCAAACAGATTAGGTCGAACAGTTTTGGTTGAAAAAAAAAAAAAAAACGCCGGCTGCGTGATTTATCTGAATTTGATCTTTGTAGAGGTTTGAAAATTGTGACTGTTCTGTCTAATTTATCCCGATAAAGGAATCTCTATTTGCCTCAGAAACCGTTTGATATCCCCATATCTAATTTAAAAATAGAAAGAGTATTGCAACATAGAACAGTTGATATGACATTGAACATTGAACAGTTTCAATGGGGAAAAAATAATGTCTTCGTCAGGATAATTAGACGGTGAAGTCACTATAGCAAAGGTAAGGACATTTTTGTACGGTAATGAAATATGACAAAAATTTCCCTACCTTTGCTTGTACACGTAGATACACACAATTAAAATCTATTTATAGCGAACTTGTGTGTAAGGAAACTTCGGCTATAACACACCACACCATACTCCACATACACCACAACATACACCACCATACTCCCATATACACCACCCAACATACACCACCATACTCCCATACACCACAACAACCGCAGCATCGGGCGCGGTTAGTACTTGGTGGGTGACCACCTCGGAACACCGCGTGCTGTTGGCCATCTCGGGTGCGGTATCCCCGTGGTTTGCGCGCTAGATTTGCACGCTACCACAAATGCCGCCGTGTTCATGCGGAGTACGATCACGTTAAGCATGTGGGTCCGTAAGTCCTTCCGAGAGGTTGGTGGTAGGGGAAGGAGGGTACGGTCCCTGTGGATGCCTCCCCCACTGGGTTCCGGTCTAAATTGGGTGGCACTTCCCGGCCGTCCATACAGTTACCTTACACCTTTCTGGTAGGTCGGACGGTCTGGGTCTCAAGAACAACAACACCACACCATACTAATTCTTCGAATAAAATGGATCGAAATGACATCTTGGGCATCTCACCAGAACGTTTTGTCTTCTTTTTGTTTACTCAGTGATCGATAAAACCCAAGAGCAAAAAAATCATTCGTACCTGCAACAGAAAGATAATAAACTATTTTTCAACGAACTCTATTTCAAAACATAATAGTGCTGCTCTTAAATAATTTTTTAGAACGTAAGCAGAAGTAAATAATTGATTATTTCATTCTGCAGTAAATATATGCAAAAATGAAGTGCAATGTAATGTAAAGTGAAATAAGTAATGAAAAAAAAATATATCTTTCGCCCTTAGAGCAGGTGTAATAGCCCCCTAAATAAGCTCTTTTGATGCATCATAAATAAGCTCCTTTAATACGCCCTAAGTCAGCGATTGGGGCGCATGCAAATAGGGTATGCTAAATCTGCTTAAAATCAACAGTACATTGCAATCCAAAGAAAAATAAAATCCCTGGGCACATCATTTTTTATCTTTTATCATTAAATTTGTGTCTCGTGCCGAATTTGGAGCATGGGAGTGACGTCACATCATAGCAATCGCATAGTATGCAGCTTCACTTCTATATATATAATAATAATAATAATAATAATAATAATAATAATAGTTTGAAAGTCCAATGAAAGAAAAGTGAGAAACTACAACTCGAAAAACCTAACTTTCTAAAACACCTAAAAAATAAAAGTATAAAACAGCAAATCTTCAATCAAATGGAAAAAAATACAAATTGCGAATCATCAAGTTAAAGAAAATCAGCAAATTTCAAAGGTATGGAAACGATAATAGAAAAACATAAAAATCAAGCATTGTTCTTATACACGTGGACAAGGGCTTGGCCTTAAGAAATGGACTTGTTCACTTTGCAAAACTCTTCTTCGGGTCCAAGTATTTTGACGAAGCAAACACAAAACATGTATGTTTCTGAAGAAATAGATAGATTATATCTATAAACTATTTCTACTTGGACAACATACATAAAGAAGGAAAAATAAAAGAAAACATGCATACCTGGAACAAACACTGCAAATGCCGGAACCAGTCGAACTCTGGAACTCTGAATGAAGAGACCAGTGTTGCCATTCGCAAAGAAAAAAGAAATGATCTACTGTTGCCATTCATAAGAAATGAAAAACAGTAATGCGAAAAGATAAGAAAAAGTAATAATATACAAAAAGAGCTACTAAAAAGAGGGGCTAATAATAGTAAGGCTTATGTTTAATACGATGTAAAAATAAAAGTATTATAAATACAAGAGAAATGTGATGTCTGGCTAATATAAGATACTATGAATAGAATTCATGAAAATCCAGCTAATCTAAACTTTTTAACTATACCATTTACTAAATAAGAGGGATATTTATATAAATTGCTGGTAATTTTGATATTATTTATATGCATAGCATACAATTTTTAATCAGATAATCTATAAATCCTAATTTGCATTATGCAATTTTCTACAGGATGAAAAAAATGGATTAGCCATTATAGCAGAGGTAGAGAAATTTCTGTTAATACTTAAACTGTTATCTTAAATAATCTGAAAAGATTAGTAGCATAATTGCAATAGTAGTATAACTGCAAGGGTAGAGTTAGTAGGATAATTGTAAGTGTAAAGTTAGTAGTAAAATTGCAAGGGTAAAGTTAGTAGTAGAACTGCAAGGGTAACGTTAGTAGTATTGCAAGGTTAAAGTTAGTAGTAGAATTGCATGAGTAAAATTAGTAGTAGAATTGCAAAGGTAAAGTTAGTAGTATAATTGCAAGGGTCAATGTTTTGCCTTTAATGGTAGCTTTTGGAGTTTATTATAAACGGTATATTATAATAAACTATTATAGTAAAGTAAACAAAAATTATATATAAAATAAGAATAATTTTACTTATTTTAGAGTTTTATTTAATACTTTCCCCGCAGTTTTTCCTCTGAATCTAAAGCACTTTATAAATTAAATTTCTGTAATTTTAGACATCTAAATTGCTTAAGAAGTAAGTACCTTGGTATTTTTCGAATTTCAAATTCCCTCAAAATAAATAATATCTCGCTTCGAAAATAAACACTTCCAGAATGCATTTCTAAATCATTTAGAACGCATTTTCCATCTAGGGCATATCCTGAGGATAAAATTTGGATGAAACTTGAGGATAAAAATATGTAAGACAAGAACCTTGATAAAACCTCAGCCTGTTGAGAACGTAAATCCAAATGAAGAATTCGCTGCGGTGCTCGCAGTTAGCTGCAAAGCTGCCGACAGCAAAGAGCTAAAGGATGCATTGCATAGGGGCCAAGGAGGTTTGGAGAGCAAGAGCTGTATAAACAGTTCATAAAAACGTCAGGAACTTAACCTCGAATTTACTGAATAGGGGCCCGAAAATTCTGTCAGAGGCACTGACTAGGGATCCCTATATTAGCAGCAATCACCTTTTCACTTTCCCTATATACATAGTATGTATAATGTATAAGGAAAGTATTGTGATGGGATCGAAAATTCGAATTCGAGTTTTCGACGGAAAAGCACGTTTCAAACATCCCTGAACTCGAATCGAATGTGGAGGTGATGTCTGTGTGTGTGTGATGTGATAAAAGTATCGTGATGGGGTTGAAAATTCGAATTTGAGTTTTCGACAGAAGAGCCCCTTTCAAGCATCTTTGAACTCGAATCGAATGTTGAGGTGATGTCTGTGTGTGTGTGTGAGTGTGTGTGTAGTGTGTGTGTGTATTGTGGGAGTGTGTGTGTATTGTGGGAGTGTGAATGTGTGGGTGTGGGTGTGTGCACTTAATAACTTGTAAACGTTTGCATCATAACTTATTTATGATTGGTTTGAACAAAATATTATACTTTATTACTTTTTTCTTTACTTAAAATTTGAAAATATTTTTTATTTCTTTTCAACAAACTCGATCGACGGTTCTTGTTACATAGTAAATGATAGAAGATATATCCTAAAGGAAGAGGAAAAGAACGTTTTAAGGTTATTTTCTTTAGAATATTTTATTAAAGAGTAAAATGTTGAGATACGGGAAGAAAAAGTAAAGTAGTTTTTATAAATCGTTTAACAAAAAAAAAAAGGGATATAAAGAGATTTTCTAGAATAAGAGTATTGGAGTTGACAATTCCGTGTTAGAGGCATAGGTAAAATGATATTGGGAAAATTATTTAAATTTTATTCTTTGTTGTATCAAAAGGAAAGGAACAATGAAACAGAAATAAATAATTCTACATAAGGACAAAGAAATACGATAAGTTTAAATAAGTAAAAAAAAATGGGCAACGATCATAAATAGGATTTCCATAAATTTTTTAGCTGCCAAAATGCATACAAAATAAATAAATAACATAATAAGATAAAATATAATTTTAAAAATCATCATTAACGGATTATTATGAACATTTTTTAACATTGATGTTCAATTGAATTGGATTATTTCTAAAAATTTCATTTCTCAGGTAATCAAGTAGGTAACCAGTAGGTCAGATCGAAAACATTTTTTTTTTATAATTTCAATTATGGTTAGCATGTGAAAGCTGCTGTATGATCCATATATATCCACAAATTAGTCGAATTACTATCCATATTATTAGTCGAATTATTACAGTCCATTATTATCCACAAAGTAGTCGAACATTTTTCTACTCCCCCTCCCTCCCCCCCTTTCACATGGAGGTTGGATTTTTGTATAATTCCTTAAAACTGTTTGGGTCGAAAATTCTGTAGAAAAAATTAACTTGGGTTTGGATTTCAGATTTCGAGAAAAACTTTTCGGCCTGGAAGGAAAGTCATATTTTAGACCTCATTGTACATTTATTCGCTATACATAGAAAAAGAACAAAACACTCTATTGCCTTTTCTATGCCAAACAGTGTATATTCAATTGTATAATCGATTATTTCTTATTCTATGTTTGGATGCTACATTGTCCTCTTTTATATTTCAGATCAAAATGCAACATCTGATCTGTATGCCTCCTTAATCCGCTGATATTTTTTTTTATACTAGATAGCATCGTGTTCGATGTAACTGTACGTGAATTAAATCGCTACCATAAATCTCAGTGTTATGAAAATATCCTGATTTCAGTGATATTAAGACCTCAGTGGCCTACTGCAGGGTTAACTGCAGTGGGCCACTGAGGTCTTCTGCAGGGTTAACTGTTCTGGCAGAGAGCATTGTCCTAGCGGGAAATCGAATCTCCGGTCCCATGCTGGCCCAATGATGCTGTATCCGTTGAGATGCTATCTTCTGTTGTATATTTAACATGATTACTAGTACAACAATTGCTTTTATGAAACGCTCTGCTATAAAGCAGAAATTGCTGCATTGTAATCACGTGCGCTTATATTTTTGTTAACGATGGGCGAAACTAAAAAATTACCCTGATTTCAGAAAATATCCTGATTTCAATTGGCTCTGAAAATATCCTAATTTCAATGCTATTAAAACCTCAGTGGCCCTGACAGAGCACTTGTCCCAGCAGAAAATCGAATTTCTGGTCCCCTGCTGGCCCAATGATGCTGTATCCGTTGCGAAGCTATCTTTTGTTGTACATTTAACATGATTACTAGTACAACAATTGCTTTTATGAAACGCTCTTTCATGGAGCAGAAATTGCTTCATTATAATCATGTGCGTTTATATTTTTTGTTAACGATGGACGAAGCTAAAAAATTAGGCTGCGTTCGGGGCCGCCTATACAACTTCTGGGCCCCCTACAAGCGTTCATCCCAGCCCCCGCCCTCTTCATATTTGATTTTCCTCTCTTTATGAATTTTTTTTACTTTCTCCTCCCTCTAAAAAAATTATTGGGGTTCCGGGCCCCCAGTAATGGGGCTCGTCCCCCTCTCCACACTTGAGAAGAGTGATGTTCGTCACCCCATTATGGACAGGCTTAATGCATGCTTCATTGGATTCGAAGACATATTTTTAATAGAAAATTTCTAAAATCCATGTTTAGAGGAGTTTTGGGCTTCCTGATCATCTATCTCATCGCAAAGTGACAGTGACCTCAAAATTGTGGTTCACACTTGGGGATGGAGGATCAGTTGAGTCCTTTATTACTTTTATTTAACGCATTTTAATAGAGCAGAAGTGGTGGCTTTATTGTAGTGCATCTATACTTGCAAGATCTAGGACAGAATTCTAGGATATGCAGAATTATTTGATTTATTATTAAATAAATTATTGAATGGATTTGTCTATCATTTTAATGGATCTATACATGCATTTCCCAGAACCTCCTTCATATTTGCCCATAGTAAATTTTCGTTATTCTTTTGCTCCTAATAGTATGGCACATCTATATAATAATTGTCTAATGTTTATTGGTTTTTCCTGACACTCCAGAAGCCCTCTCCCCCACGATGATCTAGACGACCGACTATTTGCACATTTACAGTATCGACCATGGAACAGAACTTAACGGACCCAGATTTTCGATTCCGCCTCTAAGGACGTAGAAAATGGGGGGAGTTTTTGAAAAATCTTTCAAGATCCTCAGGAGCCCCGCTGACCTAGGTCCTAGACGGATGAATTTAGGCACATTTGCCTACGGGGCAAATGAACCTCCAGGGAATGAGAATTTTTTTTTCTTAAGTTTTTTCAGATCCTCCAGAGCCACCCCTCAGACCTCACCATACAAAAACCGGTGACGTAGGACTAAATCTTTACACACTTATAGTAAGTACAGTGCCTAGAAGAGTTACTTCTAGGCACTGTGCTTACAGTAACTATCTAACAAAATCCAACTGCGCCAGTTTTCGATTAAGACGTGCATTTTCAACGCTTAGCACCATACATTTTAAAATAAAAAAATTTGATGTGGGCAACACATGACTTTCCTTATATAATGTAATGAATTTACAACTTTTACAGTAAAAAAATAGGTTTTTCTTATAGTAGATACTAATATTTTTTCCAAGATATTGAATTTTCGACAATTAGTTGTCATTTTCATTGATTTCACGTCATTTTTATCCATTTGGCAACATTTCAAAAAGTCGCCAAGTTGGCGACATTCCGCCAAAATCTCGCCAAGCGTTATGGATAAAGAAGTAAGTTATTCTTGCAGCAGACAAATACCTATTGGCGTTCATATACAAAAGTATTACTCAAAGTATCTTTTTTCATGAATGGAATGAGCTAGATCCACGAGAATGATGTCATCCAATTTATCGTATGGTATTACATATGAAAAGTGAACATGTTTCTCAAAAGGAAATATTTTTTTTTTATTTTATATGACATTTTGATAATTTTTTGAAAAATGTGCAATATCTCGAGAACGGTTTATGTAAGCGATCTAAAATTTATTACAATCGTTTTCTAATGAAAAATTACATAAGAAATGTCTATTTGCGTAACTTTATTAGTGGTTTTGATTTTTTAACGATTTTTTCAAAATTTTATTCAAAAATTTAGGGGGGTTCTGAACATGCGATTTCGTATAAAAACAATAGGTTTCCAGTGTTTACAGATTGTGATTTTTGTACCAAATTTGGTTCAAATCGGTCCATTCGTTCGTCAGTTATCGTCTCCACAGACTCACTGACACACACACACACACACAGACATCACTTCAAAAATGTTTGATTCGTGATCAGGGATGCTTGAAACGTGCTCTCCCGTCGAAAACTCTAATTCGAATTTTCGACCCCGTCACAATACTTTCCTTATACATTATGTATATAAGGAAAGTAATAAAGGCATTGAAATTAACTGAAATGTGGGTCAACTCGACTATCTCATTCCAGATATTTATTTTTTATTTATTTATCTTTTTTCTTTCTAAATTTTATTTCGAAATTCTTTTTCTAAATTATCCTCTAGTTATTCACTTTTGCATATTCAAATTTATAGTTTTTATTTTTCCCCCAACAATTTTGTCATTCACAATAACCTTTTTCCCAACTGTACAGAGTTGGACGTGCCTGTAAAGATCATTCTTCTTTAATATGTAAACAAGACGATCGTGGATGAGGACCATGTTATTGTATTATGGCTGGGTATCTTCATTCTGAAGATATCCTTTCCCGACTATGCTTATAATTACTCAATACTTAATAGGTGAGTTGTATGGTCTGAGTTCTAATAATAATAATAATATCTCATTCCAGAATCCATATTTAAGTAGCTAGTAATTTTTTTTTCTTGCAAATTTTACAAGAAAAAATGTGAGATATCTGTATCGCTGATCCAGATGATCACAAATTTAACATGTTACTCTTCATTTTAAAAGGTTTGAAAGGATCTTTTGATCAGAGTTTCTTTTAAGCATACATCTGAAGACGGTTATTCGTCCCACTCCCCCAAACCCCCTCTGAGGAGATATTTTATATTAATTTAGTTTCCATTTATGTGATAGCATTTGGATATATTTATATAGGGCAAATAAAATACTTACCTCACCAAAGTATCATTCGCACCCCCAACCAAAAGGTCCTGAAAGATTAGATTTATACCAAGAGATACCTTTAGATTTATATCAAAAGATACCTTTAGATTTATACCAAGAGATACCTTTAGATTTATTCCAAGAGATACCCTTAGATTTATTCCAAGTTTGGCAATATACCCCGGGGAAGGGGGGGGGGAATAACTTACTTTCCAAGGTGGCTAATGACGCTACTAACATAAAAATTATATAGCGGCTATTTTTCACTACATTGATTGAAACTATTGTTTCATAATCATTAAACCTCAAATAACTTATTTTATGCATGGTTATGTTAAATTCTGTCCTATGCTGCCTTGTTAAAAAAATAATAAAATTTCAAATAAGTTTCGAAGTTTACACTCGAGTTTTAAAAAATTCTATCTATTTCTAAATTTTTCGTTAATAAATCCGGATATAAAGTTTCATGCATCCGGATATAAAGTTTCATGTAAATCCATTAATATTTGTGGCAGCTTCCATTAATATTTGTGGTAGTACACAAGAAATCGACCACGCGCAGACAGACTGACGGTCATCACTCTAAAAATAGTCAAAACGTGTTCAAGAGGTTCGGAAACATATATTGGCGTCAAAATCTCGGAATCAAAAATTTTCATCAGAACAAGACTTTCTTTCTCGATACTTCGTATAAGAAAGTAAAAATTAAGGGGGTGCTAATTTTGCTGTCTTTGGCAGGAGAAATTACTAGTATGTTATAATGAAATAAATAATTTTTGCTTTCAGGCATGTGGTGTTGAGAAAGTATTATTTGCATGAAAATTTTTGATTTCGAGACGTTGATGCCAGAATACGTTTTAGGACCTCCTAAACACATTTTGATTATTGATGGACTGATGTATGTCTGTCTGTGGCCGATTTCTTGTGTACACTATAGCTGCCATAAATATTAATGGAATTTTAGGAAATTTTATATTCTGCTTTGCCGACGAAAAGTCTAGAACTAGATAGAATTTTTTGAAATTCGAGTGAAAACATTGAAATTTTATGTTCTCTTAACATAGCAGCATAAAACAAAATGTAAGATAATCATGCAACATGAAAGGGGTTATTTATGGTTCAATCATCAAGAAAATTAACAATTTCAATAACTGCAGTGAGAAATATATGCAATACAGTTTTTGTGTATTGTGACCTCAGCTCTTTTATTGTGACGTTATTAGCCTCCCCCTGGGGGGGGGGGCGTAAGTGATTCACCCGGGGTTACATTGTCAAACTTCGCACCAATCAAAATATTTTCTCAAGCCCTTAAAAATGAAGTGTAACACGCTATAAATGTGATCATTTGGAATAACAATTCAGAATTTTCAAATGTAAAACTAAAATATATATATATATATGTAATAGAAATATATGAAATTCCAATGATAGATTAGAGATATGTTGTATATATATATATATATATAAAGTAAAAAGAGTTTATAGATATAATCTATCTCTTTTTTCAGAATCAAGCATATTTTGTGTTCATTTTGATTAAATGAATGCACTTGACAAAGCATTTTTTCTAAATGAACAAATTTTTTTAGACTTAGTGCTAATCCACGTGTATAGCTTTAATTCTTGGATATTTTTTGTTTTTCTATTTTCGAATCCACACCATTGAAATTTGTTGATTATCTTTAGCTTGATGACTATAAATATGCATTTTATTTTCCTAATGATTAATGATTCTCTATTTAATATTTCTTTTTAACACTTTACAACAAAGTTGAAAAGTGTTTATGACTTTGTTCATTCTGTCTGTCTGTCTGTCTGTCTGTCTGTCTGTCCGTTAGCACGATAACTGCCGTACAAATGACTTAATCAAAATGAAATTTTAGTATGTTGTTCAGACGGTCTATAGGACCTATGGGAATATAAATGAATAATATCACACAATTAGTTTTGGATTGAACCCGGGTTGAAAAAATGGAATACATTGAGCCCTATGGGACCTAATTTTTCAAGCATTTTTTAAGCGGATTTAAAATTCACAAATTGCTTCGAAAATTTTAGGCAATATTCAAATTGTTCCATAAAATATATAAAAAAAAATTCAGCGAAATATATTCAGTAGTTTTTTAAATAAAAATTAAAATAATAATAACACCTCTTATATGAAGCGATCACGTGTCCATGATATGAAACGATCACATGACCCACCTCAAAATGATATATGGCATCCATTTTGTGTCAAAATCGTGATTTTTAAAGTTCTTTTTAATTCATATTGAGTGTTGTATCCGTCTTAAAACTACTTTATTTTTGCCTAAATTCTGTGCATCTACATACTAAAACAACGCAATGACAATATATTTCAGTTTAAATGCTCATCCAAATATGATTATTTCTACTATTAAGCCTATTTTTCACCTATGTAAAATGTAAACAGCAAAATATATAGAATGAGTTGTATTAGAATCGCTGTAATTCTTTAACACAAAATAATTTAGTCCATGGAGTCTGCTTAGCTGATATGAATGAAATATTCATTGATTTTAGAAAGAGAAGGACGATATTTTTCGATGAAGTTTTACGCATAGAGATTACTTACTTGTAGCTCAATGGTCTTAATTTTTAAATAAAATAAATTATTATAGTATTGTGATGAATTGCATGAATGGGGGAATTATTTATGAATGAAATGTTGCTTTTATAGAGAGAGCCAGGCGTGTTATTTTTTTATGACGTCATTTGAATGGATTTCAGTTGTTTTCGATGAAGTTTTCAAATATAATAAATTATAATAGTATTATGATAATTCTAAAATTATTACCGAGGAATGTATAACATTTAAGAGATGTTTAAACCAGGCAATTTATACTTTAATGCCGTCATTTGAATGAAGTTAATTTTTTTCGATGAAGGTTTAAGGTTTCAAATATAATAAATTAATGTAGTATTGTGATAAGTTTTAAAATATTATCAAAGACTGTATTGCATTTTAGACATGTTTAAATAAAATTGCATTGAAGTTGGAAAGTGTTTCATAATCAATGCTTCAAGCATGATTGATCTTTCTTGTTAATTTCTAGGCATATTTTAAGTTAGGGAAATTTGAGTTACAACTTCTCTCTGTTCTATCATTGGATTTTCATATTATATATATATATATATATATATATATAATAAAGATAAAATTAAATAAAAATAAAAATAGTAAGACTAGTTTAAAACATGATCGGTGTCACACCCTGGTTCAAAAACAATACGGAGGAAAAATAAGTATAGAGGATATGAAAAGAAATATCTAACAAAAGGAAAATAATACTACCATATAAGGAAAAATGATCCTAATTTTAAATTATCAATAATACACATGAATTTATCAACATTCAAGAGCGATACAAACAAATCAAGTTCAAACATCAAAGGATTATCAAAATCTGGAGGCTAAAAATATTAAAATGACAAAAAATAACAAGAAAGATCAATCATGCTTAAAGCATTGATTATGAAACACTTTCCAACTTCAATGCAATTTTATTTAAACATCTCTAAAATGCAATACATTCCTCGGTAATATTTAAAAACTTATCACAATACTACATTGATTTATTATATTTGAAAACTTAAACCTTCATCGAAAAAAATGAACTTCATTCAAATGACGGCATTGAAATATAAATTGCCAGGTTTAAACATCTCTAAAATGTGATATATTACTCGGTAATAATTTTATAATTATCATAATACCACGATAATTTATTATATTTAAAAACTTCATCGAAAACAACTGAAATTCATTCAAATGACGTCATAGAAAAATAACACGCCTGGCTCTCTCTATAAAAGCAGTATTTCATTCATAAACAATTTCCCATTCATTTAATTCATCACAACACTATAATAATTTATTTTATTTAAAAATTAAGACCATGGAGCTACAAGTAATTTAACTCTATGCTTAAAACTTCATCGCAAAAAATCATCCTTCTCTCGGTAAAGTCAATGAATATTTCTTTCATATCAGCTATGCAGACTCCATGAGCTAAATTCTTTTGCGTTAAAAAAATACAGCAATTCCTATACAACTCATCCTACATATTTTGCTGTTTGCATTTTACATAAGTGAAAAATAGGCTTCGTTGTAGAAATAATCAAATTTGGATGAGCATTTAAACTCATATATATTGTAATTGCGTTGTTTTAGTATGTAGATGCACAGAATTTAAACCAAAATAAAGTGGTTTTAGGACGGACACAACACTCAATATGAAATAAAAAGAACTTTAAAAATCACGATTTTGAGACAAGATGGATGCCATATATAATTTTGAAGTGGATCACGTGATACTTTCATATCATGGTCACGTGATCGTTTCATTTAAGAGGTGTTATTATTATTTTAATTTTTATTTAAAAAACTACTGAATATATTTCGCTGAATTTTTTTTTATATATTTTATGGAACAATTTGAATATTACCTAAAAATTTCGAAGCAATTTGTGAATTTTAAATCCGCTTAAAAAATGTTTGAAAAATTAAGTCCCATAGGGCTCAATGTATTTCATTTTTTCTACCCGGGTTCAATCCAAAACTAATTGGGTGATATTATTCATTTATATTCCCATAGGTGCTACAGACCGTCTGAACAACATACTAAAATTTCATTTTGATTAAGTCATTTTTACGGCAGTTATCGTGCTAACGGACAGACAGACAGACAGAATGAACAAAGTCATAAACACTTTTCAACTTTGTTGTAAAGTGCTAAAAATGAAAGAAAAGATGCAATCCGAAAATATGAAATTGGATAGAACCTCTGTAGATTCAGCTTTTCAAGGATCTTTGCATCCACAGAGGTTTCAAATGTGTTTCGCTCAACGATACGACCACATGGCCGAAACATCGTCAAAAGATACGACACATTACAGACAGAAACATAAAAGAAAATAACAAAAAATAATATTATGCAAATGGAAGATCTAAATTAAATCTACTGTACTGTAGTTATTAACTGATATTAATAACGATAATATATATATATATATATATATATATATATATATATATATATATATATATATATATATATATATATATAATAGCTTGAGAATCCGATGATGGAATAGAGAGAAGTTGCAATTCAAAAAACCCCAATATTAAAAAATGCTTAACAATAAAAAAATATCAAACAGAGAATCATCAATCAAGTGAAAAATAAAATGCAAACCTCTAGTCATCAAGCTGAAGACAAACAGCAAACATCAATGGAAAGGAATCGATAATAGAAAATCAAATAAAAGCCAAGCATTAAAGCTTTACACGTGGACGAAGTCCTAGGCCTAAACAAATGAATTTTTCATTTCGATAAATCTCTTCGTCAAGTTCAAGTATTTTATCAAAATGAACACAAAATGCATGTCTCTGATATCAGTGATAGATTATATCTATAAGCACTGATAATTTGGACTACATGCATAAAGATTGAAGAATTATAGGAAACAAGAATATCTGAAAAAACACTGCATATGTCTGATCCATTGAAGCCTGGAATAAAGAGACCAATGTTGCCAATCGCAAAAAATAAAAAGTTGAGAACTGCTGTTATCAATCGTGAGAAATAAATAACAGTAATGCGAAAATACGATAAAAGGTGATATTCAACAGTAAGAGCTATAAAATAATGGGCCAGATGATAATAGAAAGCATAGAGGCTAAATTATAAGGGGATGTAAACACATGGTAATGATGTATTTTGCAACGTCATTCCTTATTATTTAATATCTTTAGTATTTTTAACTATTCATATTTGCAAAGTATCCTGAATTCTTTTAGCATGTTTCGGTATTTATGAAATATTATATATATATATATATATATTATATTTTCTTCTACGTCGGGCCATGTGCATTATTTCTGTAATACAATTTACAGTAATGCACACAGAAACGAAGAATCCACATTAACGAAACATGTATGGCCCTTGATAACGTACATGGTTTCGGAAATACTTTTCACTTTATTCATTTTATTCAATTTAAAAAAAAAAAAATTGGGAACTAGAAAAGGCCTGGCTCATCGTGCAAAACCATGTTTCTGTTTTGCAACTTTTCATCTTAAACACATTTCTTATATTTACACCATGTATGTTTATGCAGGGAACAAGGGGATTAGTACCTTAAGTACCTGAATTACATATATGATTTTTATATATAAAAATACTTTCATCTTAATATATATTTACAAAAAAAAAATTTCACCCATCTTTACCACATGTAATTCTTATTCCATTCCTTATAATATGGAACAAGGAAAAAAGGGGTATTTTATACCAATTTAGTATCTGTTTTATTTATAATGTTTACTTATCATGTTCTTTTAAAATATTCAACAGCTTGTCGTATAGTCTTTTTTGATGTCCCATTTACGCCCCAGACCATATATATATATATATATATATATATATATATATATATATATATATATATATATATATATATATATATACATGCTTCGATGTTCAGTATGCCAGATGGCATATGTGGGACAGACTAGTACACCTATACATCTAAGAATAAATGTACATCGCAATAACATCAAACATTATGATAAAGATCGAAATTCAGAAAATCAATTTGAGTATGAACACTTTTACAAACATGGATTTGATGCAGTAATTATTTCAATTTTGGATATAATTCCTAATTCCTCAAACAGAATTTACTATGAAAACAAACTAATTTTAAAACACAATACAGCATTTCCTTTTGGAGTAAATCAAATAGTTAATGGTCACAATATAGTAAAAAATGATTTATTCAATGCTTCCATTCTAACTCCAACAGTATATTCTTTGATGCAAACTCATTCACACAAAACTATACGCACACAGAGGGGTATACACAAAAACAAACACTCCCTCGACTTAGACTTCACATCTCAAATAAATCATCAATGCACACTTTTTGAATCTAACTATAATTGGAAACAAATTAGAAACTGGGTTTTCTCCATCAAAAAACCACATTTAAATAAACTTTTTAATTCACTTATAGATCTCAATAATAAAAAGCACTTCGGACACCTAGATTTTGACCTATTACTAACAAGAGCAAGACTTCTAGGAGTACACCTCACACATTCACACAAAAAAGAAAAAACCAACCAATCTTATTGTGTTATTAATTACACAAATCCTATATTTAATTATTTCAACTTCATACAAATTTTTAAAAAATTCCAATCCTTTTTTCCAATTAAAAATGTTAACATAGTAAAAGCATATAAATATCCAGTACCTTTAGGACGTTAAATATATAACTATAATCTTTTATTAAAACAATTGAATAATTCTGTATCTTGTTCGTGCAATGAAACCTGCTATCTTCCCTTTATTGACCCACAACATGGACACATAATCACCGGAAATCTTGATTTAATACAGGAACCTCATCTCAAACAATTTCTAAGCTATGGATCCAAATACAGAATAC